>MOOZ01000103.1:90262-128295 GCA_002930495.1 Cecropterus lyciades | reverse complement strand
CATGAGCCGCCCGGATTCCGGGAGGTGTATTGATTTATTATACACAATAGTTGATGTCCTAGATATTATAGGTCATCTGCGTGAGCTGCGCGCATCTGAGCCTTGCGATTGGATGCTGCGTTGACGTCATTCGGGAAAGGGTGGAAAAGGGTGATTGGTGCTATATGCAATTATGAAATATGGGAGGGTGGTGCCGGGAATTAAGCTTTATTGATTGCCACGGACTCGTCAACCCCTCGTCGGTCTCCGCTTATTACTCGATAGCGGCCTGTAGTTTGGATGCAAATATATTATGATGGACTTTCAATTAAAATTGACTTCGACTTTCGTTTTGTATCTTTTCGATAAATACCTACAACCTCTGATTAAATGCTTATATGAAATGAGTATTTTTTAAATGCTTCAAAATGGGCACTTACATTTCTACTATAAATCTCAACTTCTTATACTTACGATAACGCCCTATACACGGCGCTTTAGAAAATTTAAGGGATAAGGACTTTAAGAGACATATAGATTGAGGATCTTTTAAAATCAATGATTATTCAGAGTGTAAAAGAATAGTAAATGTGGACAGGGCGCACAGACTCTTATAGAGTATTTTGGTTTTGAAGTTTAATTGAAATCTACAGCCAACTCTAAACTTTCTGAAGTAGTTCATTGATTCACTGTTGTGGTACGACTCATCAGTACTTGTTTTTAAGACTGTAGTAGCAAAACGAGCATGCAGTCTACCTGATGGTAAGTGGTTATTGCCACCTACGGACATCTTAAGCAACCTCAGAACAAAGTGTTCATCTAAAGTCTATCTCCGATGCAATTAAGATTCATATAAGTGAGCTAGCAACTACACTCTCCGAAACGCAAGAACTGCTTTCCGCTAGAAATAGATGTGGTACCTCCCTGATGGAAATGTTGTGGTACCTCCCCGGTCGAACTACATAGATTCTACCACCTGGAGTAAATATATAACCTGCTTCGTTTATATCTACAGACATCAAACGTGTAGTCCATACGTTCGATGTCGATGTTCGTGTAAACGGGCCTTAGGTAATATGCCGTATCATATAAATAAACCTTAAAAAAAAATTTAATCTTGAACTCGAAAGGTGGTTAAGGTAGGCCTCGAACTTAGTGGTTCTTACCGCCACCTATAGTATTTGTTGTAATAAAGTACCTACTACTAACCCCTGGACTGCCTAACTTCGAAATGTTGGTGTAATTTCATACAATGATTAAAGTAAAATCCATCATGTTAAACGCCAACATGTTAAAGGCATAAGATTGCCTTATAATTTTTTGTATCTGGGATGAGACTACTTATGTTAGACAAGGGTCGATGATTATAGCGTTATGATTGTTTGAACCAGGACATGCAAAGGATGCGTTGGAGCTCAGCAAGCTGCAAGAGGCGACGCGCCAGCAGGAGCAAATGGCCAAGATCAAAGAGTACGAGGCGGCCATCGAACAGTCCAAGGTTGATCAGAGGCGCATTGATCATGAAGAGAAAAGGAAAACATTGCAGGTGCGTTTTTAAGCTACCTTCTAATTGGTATTGGTGACACAGAGAAAAATAGTTCTTTTAGCTGTAGTATGTGATTTTGTAATATATATTAATGTTATATTAAATGCAAATTTACGTAAAGGCTCCCGGCTCAATAACTAAGTTCGACGAAAAAATGTCAGTAAAAACTTATAATATGTTTTTTGTGTTAGCTAGACAAGGAATATTTCTAATACATAATTTAAAAGACACAGTGGTTTCAAATAACTGTTAATAGGCAAAAAAAAATTAATTAATCCTAATTTATAATTTTTAACAGCAAGCGATTTACAAAATTACTGTTAATGAACAAAAAGCAAATAGTTTAATAAAAAATAATCAATAATTTTAAAGAGCCAGCGATTTCGAAATGACTGCTAGTTAACAAAAAAAAAAATAGTTTAATGAATCATCAGTATTTATGATACATTTTCTTGTGCACGATGCTCTAACCAAACCATGGTATGATGTAGGAGGAGACAAAGCAGCATCAGCTGAGGGCGCAGTACCAAGACCAGCTAGCTAAGAAGAGGTATGAGGAACAGCTAGCGCAACAACAGAACGCCCAGGAAGAGATGCTGCGCAGGTAAGTCAATAAATCGCCTGCATTCATTGGATTGGTTTATAACAGAGTAGCTGAAATACTCTCACTACGGAACATAAAAATAGTAGCTATCTTTAAATAGTGCAAAACATCAAAATTAAGGATATCCATGCAAAATTGCACGTAAATTGGAACAGTGGTTCTTGCGTGATTGAGTAGCAAACAGACACACACCGTCCCATTTTTAAATATTAGTATAGATTAGATAGAGTAGATTTGCCATACATTTTGTATGACAAATTACAGCATCCCCAATATATTCTGTTTTTACTTTAATCAATGCAACATATTTATTCTTGATTTAGTCTATTGTCTTTTGCGCATTCCTCAAACCCTGAAACCACATAAACCATACAAATTACTTGCTGCATAGTGACGAAGTCGTAGTTACGAGTTGGGAACTTTCAGAGTAGTTGTAAAGTACTTGTGATTTGTTGTCTAATGAATGTGGACATTTTACGACACACTTTAACATTAATCTTTTAACTAGTTACAATGCTTGACGTCTGATAGTAATTGGTTATTTAAAATAATTAACATCAAAAGAGTCTTGAATTTATAAGAGCTTATTATTTTTTTACCATGCACATATTGCAGTTTCCACACATACAATGGCTTTCAACTATTTTTATTTCACAGACAAGAGGAGAGCGTTGCTAAACAGGAGTCCTTGCGTCGCGCTACTATCGAGCACGAGATGGAACTGCGCGAGAAGAACAAACTGAAGGCCATCGAAGCGGAGGCCAGGGCGAAAGCGAAGGCCGACCGTGAGAACAGAGACATCACCATAGAGCAGATACGTCTCAAGGCCGCTGAGAATAGGACCACTATATTGGAGAGCATCAAGTGAGTTGAAGATCAATCCATCCATACATCCATCAATTCATCCATTCATCTATTCTACAGCATTTTGAAGTTGTTGGATATAGGTCTTCTCTAATTGGGTTTTTCCAATAGTCACCGCCTTTGCTAATAGGATGGGATGCTTGATGTGACCCCAGAGTTTGTAGATTTTACACAGGAAGAATGTAATGCCCATCTTCTACATGTTGGCCCTTAATGGTCTCTAATGACATACATGGAAAGAGAAGGAGTGATGCAATTCAAGACCACATGGCATGATCAATTTTTACATTCCATTAATAAGCAAGTCCCGTGTAGACTTCATAAATCTTTAAGAACTTTTTAAAGGTGCGTTGGATTTAAGTAAGGTTATTCACATTTTGAGGTCACATTTCATACCGCAAGAAAAGCAGCTCACCATACATATAGCATTCGATAATATTAAGTGCTATGGTGGTCACAGTTAGGGGACTTTTTGGAACTCGCTGCTTTCTTTTCTGTAATTCATTAATATTTTTTCTTGTTACTTTTTAATCTTATGTGACTTATGATAAGGTATATAAGGTAATTTAATAATCCTGCCACTATCTACAAAGAGAATACAACAGTTATGTTAAGGAAATGAAAACTGTGGATCTGATATTCATTCGATAGAACTGATGGAAGCGTCGTGGGGTATATCTAATTTCTAAAAGCATTGAGATGGTAATTTTTTTGGACAAAATATTTATCATAAAATTTGACACATAACATCTGACAAATCACATGACACAATCTTATCGCCACAGAACTGCTGGTAGCGTCTTGGGTACCGGCTTGAACGCTCTGGTCACGGATTGGAATAAAACTTTGGCCGCGGCTGGGGGCATCTCTCTGCTGGCGTTGGGCGTGTACGCTGCCAAGGGCGCCACCTCCGTCACTGCGCGGTTCATTGAGGCCAGAATTGGTATGTAAATATACAAAACAAAACAATATTATTACAAAAAAGTTCAAAGGAATGAAAGATAATAAACAAAAGTATGTGACGAATAGATAACCTTTTTCTTTTAAGTCTGTAAAAAAATCGGAATGAAGGAATCGTAAAAAAAGTTTAAGTATGTTCAGTACTTATCCAATAAAACAAAATGTGTATAAACGCAAAATAAATATACTTTTATAAATTAATATTAATAATATACATTTTGTTATGTATGTACGTTTATTCTTGAAATCTATTAAATGGGCTTGCCTTAGTTCTTGTCGTATAGATGGTGCTAGTAATATAGCGTGCTGTAATGGGGCCAATTTTTTCGTAGACATAGGCTTCCACTAATGCAGGTTTTTGTCAATTTGCCAAATTTGGCTGGGGTGTTGGTGACTAAGTGAGCATTGGCGTTATACATGAAGACATTGCTGCCTATCGCTTTGATTTTGTGCCTTAGGCACCTCCTACAACATCCACAGAAAAAGATGGAATGGTGCTATTCATAAGAAATCCTCAGAAAGAGAGTAAGTGGTGCTATTCAAACCGACAGCACACACCACAACAACAATAATAACAATATTTACGAATGTACTATTTCTCAATAATAATTGGACAACTACTATAAAATCAAACATTCATTCTTAGGTAAACCAACCCTTGTGAACGAGACATCCCGGTTCTCTCTCCTGGAAGCAGTGAAGCACCCTATCCTGACAGTATCCAGGGCAGTCGCTAACTTTAAAAAGCCCTCCGATGCTCTGACTGGTGTCATCCTGTCGCCTGCCCTTGAGAATCGCCTTCGAGATATCGCTATAGCCACGAAAAATACCCGGCTCAACAAAGGGTTCTACAGGAACCTATTGATGTATGGACCTCCTGGTACTGGAAAAACACTTTTCTCGAAGGTGAGTCTTGAGAAGTGAATATGTATTTTTGACAACCTATTGACATCTGTAACAAAACCCATACAAGATCAGAGTCCTACTTTAGGTCGCCCCACACATGCGTTGCTACTCTTGCGGAGTAAGTATGTCACCTTTACCGAATCCTTCAAAACAGAAGACAACAGCGCTAAGCAGTGCTGTTATTTGGCTGAAATAGATCTGGCGATGGTGCCCTTCGAGTCAAACAACAAAGGGTTTTACCACCTTCGAAATACGAATATGGCGATTGTGTAGAAAAATGACTCGTGTATAATTTTTTTTACTATTATATACTAAGTTTCTTCTCATTAATATCACGTAAGTTTGTAGGTTTTGTTACTTCCAATAAACCCATTTGTATGATAAACGTTGATAAACTTTTTCAGCTAGCCATTTAAAAGGAACTAAAGGAATAATGAGATTTAAAAAAAAAAGCGATATATTTATTTGAATTTGTTAAGCTTTTATTCTGCTATTAACCTGAGACAGATATGATAAAGTTTTATGAGACACAAATCGTAGGAGTGCACATTTGAAAGCGTTTGATTTTCTACTGTTTGAAACATATTAAAAACGAAGTATACATGCTTAAGGGTTATTCATGCATAAAGTCTACCAAACTCCACATGGTGAATGTGAATCTTGGCATGATTTGCAACACCCTATTGTGACATTAGGTTGATGATGTTAATATTATTGTTTAGAAACTGGCGATGCACTCTGGCATGGAGTATGCCATCTTGACGGGTGGTGACGTGGCTCCGATGGGCAAGGAGGCCGTTGCCGCTATACACAAGGTCTTCGATTGGGCCAACACCAGTCGCAAAGGTAAGCAACAATAACAATACAGTCAAGTTGGGTAACTTTGAATTTCCTTGTAACTTTAATACAACATGCTATTTCGAGCCATTCCATATTAGTCCTCACGGGTAGCAGCGCATCTGTGGCTAACTTTGAGACTTACCTAGGGTCGATTACAGATGTAGGCGGCAGTAGCCACTTACCATCAGGTGGGCTGCATGCTCAAAAAAAAAAAAAACTGAACAAGACTGGTTTCATACTTCTAATTCTTTCAGAATAAGAGTTAAATGATACCCATGATAATCAAATTATCATAATTCAGGGATTTTTGTTATCCAAAATAGTTCCGTTCAAAGTTACCCAAAACTTAAGGTAACTTTGAATGCTCTCTAAATCCCTATTTTGTCTCATTTTTTTTTAATACTTGGAAATATCGCTAAAAATGCTAAATTTTGGTATTAAAGGACACTACTAGTCAACGAAACATATAATAAGTTTATTCTATTCTTTTATATTTTAAATCATTCATAGTTACCCGACTTGACATTATTATTTTTAATATTTTTTTAAAATATGATTCAAAGAACAAAAGAGTCACCTGATTTCTCTGATGGGAAGTGGTAATTGCCGGCTATGGACATTTCTAAGGAACATTATTCAGAACAGGCGTTGTATCTACAACCAATCACAGATGCGTTGCTGCTCTGGAGGTCTATGTCCGCATCATATGAAAGTCCAAAACTAAAACACAAGTACTGTTTCACGCTAGAATGGCATCAAACCGCCCATGGACATCTGTAATCAACCCCAGATAATATCAGAGTTACCTGAGGTTAGCCACTAATGAGTTGCTACCCCTGAGGACTAAGATGCAATGCCTCGGAAAAGTATGTCTCCCTTATCACACCCTTCAGACCAGAACACAACAGCGCATAAATCTGCTGTTATTAGGCAGAAATTGGTGTGGCGGTGGGGCTTCCGGAGTCGAACCACAAAGAGTTCTACCACCTTTTCCCTTTTTCAAAGAAAGAAGAAAGAAAGAAAGAAATAATATTTTTTCACAATGATTACAGCACTACAAATTACATGTATGTACATAATTTTTATACAGGTGTATTGCTGTTCATCGACGAGGCCGACGCGTTCCTCCGCAAGAGGTCATCTGAGCACATCAGCGAGGACCTCCGAGCCGCTTTGAACGCTTTCCTCTACAGAACGTCGGACCAAAGCACCCGTATCATGCTGGTGTTGGCCTCGAACACACCACAGCAGTTCGACTCGGCTATCAACGATCGTCTGGACAAGATGATCGAGTTCGGCCTCCCTGGCCTCGAGGAGAGGGAACGCCTCATCAGATTGTATTTCGATAAGTTCGTGTTGCAACCTGCTTCGGAGGGGAAGAGGTATGTATGATTGTCCATGTGTTCATGTATGTGTGAATGTAATAACCTGTCAATTTTATCTCGAAGGTTGCATCCTTCTCTCTAAGAGATGTGCCCATTAAGGCAGCAATGGGTTAAAAACGAACTTGTCAATATCAATAAATCTAAAACAAACCTGAAACATTCTTGTTCTGAAGCAGAAAAGTCCATAAATAAGAAGACAATATCTTCTGATGGTCGGCTAATCTACAATTAAAACTTACGACCTGTCATTAGGCACACGAATTATCTATATTCTCCGCGAACGCTTTGAATTAATCTAATCGTTCAAAATTAAGCGCGAATTCGTCGATTTCTCTGTATTGTACAGAAATTGAGAAAAAATTGCAGATTATGTTATGTCACTGTAGTAGAAGTAGTTAGCCTTAATCCTTTGCGAATGCATTGTTTTAAACCAATAACACATATACGTGCATGATAACTAGAACATATCTTATAAGGCTTGGCTTGAGAACAAATTTACAGTCTCCATTAAGTGACTGAAGTCATGTCATCTTTTGTGAATGATTTGCCTATAACACCGGTCACTGAGAACGCAGTTATTTATAACATACAAGTAACAAAAGGAAAATTCAGTCCACTCTTTGGTAAATGGTCACTGCTACTCAGGGATACCTGAAGTCTCCAGTCAAGTAGCATTCGTCGATGCTATAACCAATGGTCACGCTCTAAGAATTATATTGTAATGATTAATTCATCTCCCTTACTACACCCTTCATATGAATATAATATGAATATAACGTTAATGATATAAGGTTGTAATAGCCACGGCGACGTTGCTACTGTACTCGAACTAAGAAAGGTGCTACCAACTAAAGTAACAAGCTCAACGAATGTTTCAAATTTAAGACTGGGTGATATATAATCAGAAACGATGCAGATCATGTCATCTGTTATCGAGCAGAGTCAATCAGACACCTTTTATGAACGCTTTGCATTATCTCATCTCTAGTTACTAAAAACTCACTGGTGCTTGCGAAATCAATGCTCTCAAATCCCAGTTCATCAATCGTGTTGTTAAAGTTGACTATGAAATACGAAAAAAAAAATGTATATACATAACAACATGTCTATAGCGTTTAGTTTTTATTATTCAGGTGTTGTAAATTGAATTAACTTTAAAATAATTGTGCAATATGCGAATAAATGGCATCATTTTAACTAGTTTAAGAATTTATACCTGAATATTATATGTGCAAGCTGTTGGAATGCTGTCAAATTTACGTCAATTTGAAGATTTCATTTGTATGAATTAAGAGCTTACTCTTGCGATTTGTCAATTTTACTGGCTTTATATATACGCCGGCGCAGATGATATGACCGAATACTGTATTACTGAATGTATTTGAGATTCGCGTCCATACGTAACAGAACAGTTGACGTAACAGAACGGAACAGAACGTCACAGAACGGTCTATGAAACTATATATTTTTTTCCATTTTTTTTCATAAACACTGCAACTTAAAGCGCAACAATTATTTTGTGACTTAAAAACTGCGAAAAGATGTAGCGAGTTAGTGTTTCGCATTATGTTTCATACATCTACCATAGCGAGCCTTGCGACGTAATGCGTGCATATAATATGTGTTTACTTCGCTCTTCGTACATAATTATTTAGAATATATCGATCTATTGCCGGCCGGATTTTGTTAAAGGGGTTTATATTATAGTATTATAGTAGAGTTAGTATTTAAGTTGGTAAGGACTATGCGAGCTTAATAAAACTGAAACTTTAACGTCAGTCGTCTCGTATAATTTATGCGTAATTTTAAAATATCGCTGTCGATAAGGCATATTTATATCATCCAAATAGTTATATGATTATACTTTAAATAATAACTTGGCTATAAAATGATTTGGAGCATAATATTTCTCAACGTCGTGTCGTCTTTTAGAAGGAATTTAAAACTATGTGACTGTGAGGTTTTTATTGTTTCAACGAAACAAAGAAGTATTTATTTTAATTGAGGCCTAGGCGACACTTATACATAATACAATATGGTATGGTTTTATACTAGATTTACAGACACTTAATCATTGTACTTTTTCCCTATAGTTATGGATATAATTTACTCTCATTCTTTCCCCAGACGACTAAGCGTGGAGCATTTCGACTACGGTGCATTATGTTCGACTCTCGCCCGTCGTACCGCCGGTATGAGCGGTCGGGCGTTGTCGAAACTGGGCGT
Organism: Cecropterus lyciades; assembly: GCA_002930495.1. Taxonomy (NCBI): domain Eukaryota; kingdom Metazoa; phylum Arthropoda; class Insecta; order Lepidoptera; family Hesperiidae; genus Cecropterus; species Cecropterus lyciades. Next base: position 118,985 of record MOOZ01000103.1, on the reverse strand, counting down.
GGCTTGGCAAGCGGCTGCGTACGCGTCCGATGACGGACGACTCACTGAACGCATGTGCATTGAGATATGCGACGATGCGGTGCAAGATCATCGACAGAAGGTACGTTGGCATTAAATTATATGAGGCTATGTTGCCAACAAAATAATATGAAGGTACGTTGGAAATAACAATACCTACCTAGGTCAATTGATCCGATGAGCGATACGGTATGCAATGAAGGAACCTTCACTAGTTGGACTAGGTTGTATATATGTATGTATGTCTTTGGCAGCCCAAAATACATACAGGACAGCTACCCAAACGCCTTGACAGATTGTGACGCATCACATATCATTGGAATCATCTTAGTTTGCAGAGTGACATAGGATCTATAAATGAAGAAAAGACCTGTAAATAGGTTAAAAAAGTGGGGAAAGAAAAAGCTTTTTTTAAAATGAAAAATCAAATTATGACCAAAACTTTTGAGTTTTCGTCAAAATTTGATTTATAACGCTTATTATGATAAGCATTAAATTATTTATAAAAACAAAAACCGACTGTTTAAGACAATCAATTGAAACTGAAGGCAATCAATCGCTTTTAAGCAGTCGGGGTTAAATTTTTAAATATTCTTAACCAATGATACTTTGTTGACGATACTTATTTCTTCTTCTAACTTCAGATGGAGTGGCTGTCCAATGAAGAGAAGTCTCGCAGCATGATGCCTTACCTCATGGACCTGCCGCCTCTGGACACTGACAAGAAGGCCACCATCTACGCCATCGAGGATACCAAAGAGGAACTGCCCAAGATCAAGGTCTCCAAGAAGAAATCGAAAGAGGTGGAAACGGATAAGTGACAACACTCGTCTGAGGACCACGGCAACCTTCCTGGTCCCCAGCCCCAGAATATAACGACGACCAAATTCACTTTTCACCTTCCGGACCCTCTCAAAGTAGAGATCGATTTCGCCAACCGCACCTTGCTACTCGTCGACTTGACTGATGCACAAATGATGATGCTTCGCACCTTAGCCGATAACATTAAGGCTAAGAAAAGGGGGCGTAAGGGTAAAAGCGCCTGACATACGGATACCAAGCGGGTATGGCACCGTCCTATCCGTAGGCGGCCATTTCGGTGGCGACAGTTCAAGTACTTCATCAAATCTTTCCTTTTTCTTATTCCAACTGGCGTGGCTATTTGCCTTTACTTCTTACCAGAATCTTGGTTCTGCTATGTTGATTTAAAAAGCGGTAATCGGGCCTCATCACACACGCGGAAGGAACTGGAGAGGGACGGAATTCTGAACTTCCACATCAGTAGGGATGCAAAAGTCAAGTTGCATCAATACAATAAGTACGGAGAGCCCGAAAAAGAAACAAAAGATAATTAAACGATAATTAAATGAAGACCCGTTTAATTATATCGTTTTCCATTTATGTTGCCTCACTTTAAAGCACAAATAAGATTAAACATGTAAATATTATGTACCGTAGTATTTGCGTAATATCAGATGCCCTACATTCTGGATATTATGATGAATGTCTAGATAATATTGATTGTATGTTAAGAGTTAAGAGATAAGGAGACAGGTGGGTGTTGAACCATCTATGTTCTCTAATATATTTGGTGAAAAAGGTACAATTAATGCTACATGGAGGTTTCGTGATACATCTACTTGCAGGTGAAAAAAATCTATCGTATACCTACCTACCACCTAATTAACTACATTGTACCCCATTTTGCCAAATACACTGTGCAGATAATGTAAGAAAAAGTGTTTCTTAAATTATCTGTCTCAAATATTTTTAACATAAACACTCGTTAATGTGTGTGTGCACAATGTATATAAATACATATTTCTATCTAGTTTTGTATGTAATTGGTAATGTTATATCGCGATTTTCTCTGGTGTTTAAAAAATAATAAGTAAAGCGTCTTTTATCAAATACTCGAGTGTAAGAACATCGATTATCTGAATCCATTTTTCAAGATTCGGTCGATATCGATTATCCCAAATTTTCTTGAAAATTTCTTATTCGGATATTAAATAAGTGTTATTCGAAAATAAATATTAAATCAGTGCGAATATTCGATTGTTATCATACACTCGAGAGAGATAATCGACACTCTACTTAAATAACATCACTATAATTAATCTAACTTTTTGAAGGGTATGTTGCCCCCTTTTTAAATTTATAAGTCGCTTATAGTTAACTGGTAGGCGAGGTGCGATTAACGAACACTTGGTGCGTTCTATTCGATTCGATCGAAGTTTGAATCGATATTTATTCATTGACTTGGTGACAAAAGGCGGCGGGTCTATACTAAAATCATGAAAATGTCTGAAGAAAACTTATCAAAACATGACGTTTCTCAGCAGAGTAACTTGTTATGTATCTTGATTAGATATACAAATAATCTAATATTTTTACTTAAAGTCAATTATTTACTCATTCAATTTATGATAATCATATATATCAAAATTCTATGTCATATTTGATTTTCTTGTGCAGTGAAATTTTGCAATATTGTTTACTATACGAAATAGTTTTATGTTTTCTATGTTTGATTCGTTGTGCGCCACTGTAGCACTTGTCCTTTTTGTAGTACGTTTAGTTCACACGTTCTTGAGCAGACCCGAAGTCCTATAGTTAATAAGCCAATGTATGTATGCGTTATGTGGTTACGAACGGTAGGTTTCAAATTGTTATTTTCAGTAATAATCGCTTGATATTTTCGTCGGTGGAGTATATTTTGTTTGCTTATTACGGTATTCGATCGCGGGTTAACCGGTTCCTAATAAATAAGAATGAAATAGTCTATTTAATTATTTTGGGCATTAGTGATCTTCGGTTGTATGGTTTAAGGCAAAGTAAATTTTGTTGATCGAAATTTATTATGATTCCTTTAATATATTTGTTTTATTTACGTTTTTGAGTTTTTGTTTGATGTTTGTTATTTTTACTTTATTAAAGCATTTATTTTTGACATTGAAATGTAATACATAATGCTGAACATTAACATTTTAAAGAAATTCTAATGATCTATCGTTTATTCGCGTTAGTCATTATTTCAGTCGATTACTTGGACATAAACTACTGTCATTAGTTCGTTATTAAATCCGTTGGGTTCCGTTTCTTTTTAATTCGACATTCCAATTTTTCAGTTTTCTTAGTTGCGAATGTACTATTTACATTTCGGTTGTTCTAAACAAAATGATAAATAATATTTGGACTATCTATAAATTATGTCACATGAAAATAAAAGCTAACAACTGTAAACTGTAAATAAAATAAAATATGGAATCCAGTGGTTAGTTTATGTAAATCACAAATAATGCAAAGTTCGGTGCGTAAGGATACAGTTAGTGTATTGTGTCGTGATACCTAACCTAAAAAATAAAAACAAAGTAGACGTAGGGAAGATAGGTTAATCTACCACTGTGCTTGTCAACGGTTTTTCCCCGCCACCGTATCCCCGTGTCCACGATTCATGTAACTGGGTCGAAATATCGGCATAAATAAATTCAAAACCGCATATCGTGAGTCTATCGAGAATATTAATCTAAAATCATATAAAATAAAATATGATCAATAAAATATTAAGCTTTATTTAAGGCAAGGTATAATCGAGGATACTTAATCATTACTACTTGAAATTCAACTTTATTCTTAATTGGATTTGATGTTACAAACCTATTTTCTGATCCTGCGCAGTTCCCGATTGTCACATTTATAAACCAAGTTTGTTCAGGGTAATTCTTCAGTAAAAGTTTGTTTAATATGCGTTTTATAAATATGCGACATAATTTATAGATAAACATTAACGGTTTCTACATTCATAGCCCCACATTAGAATTTTTTCCTGTGTCGTGGGTGCCATGGACGCAAAGACGAACACAGTCTTGTCAAAATAGGGATTTTTATTCGTTTTATTTTTGTTTATTGGTTAACTTAATCAAACATTTGATTTATTTTACATTATCAGGCTCTAATTAAAAATGAGTAGCTTTTGCCCGCGACTTTGTCCGCTTGGTGAACAAGATTTAACGTTGTAGTGAGTACAACCATCACTATTGTCACCAAAAACGAACGGTCAACAAGAAATTCTTATATCCTTTAAAAGGGAGGCCCGTGTCTAACAGAGGGACCTAAGGGCTGATATATGGAATATTCATAGGTGATTGCATATTCTGTATTTTAGCTTCAACTAAGTTCCAATCTTGGGTATAAATCTCTCTCAATCGGAGTAAGCTTGTTCTACTGCCCTACTTTACTGGGAATGCCAAAAAATTAAAAGAAATGGTTTGCAATCTATAAGCATTTGATTACTTGGTCTTCAAGCTAAGCACTAAATTAATTTTTCACCAAAATCATTAGTAAACGTATTTTTCACTAATTAAGTTCCAATATTAGTTTTAAAGCGATAATCTAAATCTACTTTGTAGGGGAAAAGTTATCTCGAAGATTTCGGGATTCAATAATGGTCGGGATCGCGAGAATTCATATCCTAAACTAATCTTATCGTTCTTTCTCCCTCTAGGTATATATCGATTTATTTACAATTAAAAAGAACTATATATTTAACTAAAGTTTCTACAATCACGTCCAAAAGAAGACTGAAGTAAGAAGTTTTTATCTGATTATATAAACACTATTTTTCCGGTCATCTATACTCTTGTAAGTTCCTCCTCTCAATAGTTAATTTTAATTACGTTTAACACGGCTCGGCCACCTTCAGGAATCTTATGAGATCAAGGGATCAAACCCTAATTTAGCAGTCGGGTGAAAAAGACTGTGACCTTTTTGGGATGAAAAGTAAATATAAATTTAATTCGTTATATAAAGTTACTTGAAAGTATTTTGTTTGATTTGGAAATGTATGGCGTTATTAGTTTAAGCACAATATGGGTAATGTTCGATTAGCAGACGTAATAAAAGGGTGCACTAGTTGTTTTTATCTGTGCTATGAACCTTTAAGAGTCCAGTGTTTAATACAGCTTTCCACAAAATTCTGCTGCTTCGATATTCACATGCCCCTCTAGGGTCACGATGGCTAGCGTCGTTGGTCGTTAATCTTCAGGTAACCACCATAGTTCCAGTATGTGTGCGTACTAATCTAAATCTCTGGATAAGTCCTGAACACAACGCAAGGAAAAAATCCTCTTTTATCTCTATTTACTTCCCATTCTAGAATATACAAGTAAAAAAGAAAAGCTTCATATATTTACCATTGCGTGAAATAGTTTCAAGTAACTTTTCATAATGACTATTTCTAGGCCTAATCTATAGACGATTTCGAATCGACTGTACATAACTGAAATTGTTACATTAGATGATGAATGGAAATTCTCTCGTGTTCTGTAAGAACGCATACTTCAACCGAATAAGTTGCATTTTACATTATTTTTGCATCTGATTTTGCATAGTGTAGAGTATGAATGGTTCTTTAATTATAGTACGTAGATAGGTGTAGGGAGTAATGATTTGATAATCGATAAGAATGCTTTAGTTTTTGTAAATTGTATCTTCTGATGTTTGGGTCAACCTTTGTTTATTTTGCTATATTTCAAAAACAATTAGTGGTAACCTGCAAATGTCCAACAACTGGCCACTTTTTTTTTCTCCATAAGTGTTATTGTGAGCATATGATTTTACGGGACGTTCCAACTTCCTCGAAGCTAATCAATTTGTAACCAACTTTAGTTAAGACTCCAGAGTCATATAGAGTTTGTGACATCCGACCAGGTCAATGGGCAACACAAGAAATGAATGAAAACAATTGATGAGAGCTTTTATTTTTTCAATCAATCAATTTAAGTGTAAATATACTATTAGTTATTTGACAGTTGAATTGATAAGCATAATTTTGAATGATGAGCTTTGTTACATAGTCAAATTCAAAACACCGTTATGTTTCTACTCTGAATTCTATATGATAAGCAAATACATATAAAATAGTACATAAAAAACGTCTTTATATACTTGGGGACGTTACAATATTCCTGTATTAAAACCGTGACTTTTATGAGGGTGATTAATATTAGACGGGTCATCTATAATTGTTTAAATATTAATATATTTTTCTCCGCCAAATAGTTGTCTATTTAAAACAAAAAATTATAGATTTAAATTATAGACATAATATTTTTATTAGTGTTTGAATGAATGTTTTGTTTTCGAATTGTTATTTTGTTTTGTTATTAAATTTTTTGATATGTGCGTCACAAAGGTAAGGACATGCCACAGCGTGTCACACTTTGTGAACATATGACAAGTTATCGATGACCCCTAATATTCAAAATTCACAAAAATAAGTATGTCCATACCCCTTATTGTAATTTGCACTATATATATGTAACACAACACACTGTGTTATATAGTGTCTGCATAATATTTGATAGTTTAATAATACTAGTTACATTAAATGATTATAGTGATATAAATAATGTGAAATATACTGAACATGCACCGAACACGTACAAAAATGTAAAAATACAGAATGAGCGCCATTGAGCCTCTTCGTCGATAAATTTTCTGTAAATAAAAGTACTTTATGAAATTCTACAATCGAAATGTTTACAGTAATAGTTTTATGGCTGAGTGTTTAGTGTTAAAATGAAATTTGATTATGAACTTATGAGCATGTAATTACGTTGCCCGTGGCACTTATTACGCGGCCAGTTTGTACAGTGAGTGTTTTGATGTCCCGGAGACAGTACTTTACTCCGATGCTACATTTGTTTTGACAGATGGTACGGTAAAACTCAAATTTGTTATATACTGATTGCCGAATTGATTTGTCGGTATCACTTCAGTATAACTTACATATGTCTTATGTAATTTACTGTCAAAATACGGTAGTTGATAGGCGTATAATACTTCGAATATAATTTATAGTGGACTGTGGAAGCGGAAGATTATCGCAAATGATCAATAGCAGCATTGAAATCTCGAAGTTACTTGCGTAAATTCTATGACGTCGCTTCACTAGTAATGTTGTCTCGCTAAGTAGTAATGAATTTATTTTTATTGTAAATGTTCTACATCTGTATTAACGTTCAACTGTGTACACGTTGGGTGTAAATGTATTGGTATTAAGAATTAATTACATTTAATTGTTGCATATTGGTGTCCGCGGACTCTGTAGTATTTAGTCGATTCTAGTTACCGAAACGTTAATTACCAGTTAATTACCATTCTGCTTATGTATACCCATAATGTATATATTGGGTAATATGTGCACTTAATTTATGTTTCTTAAATATTAGTGATAAGATTGGTATTGATGCTATAATCAATATAGTTGTAAAATGGATGTATACGCGATCTGGCAGTTTGGAGGGTACCTAAGATTCATTTCGAGTTATGGGACTCGTTTTGGAGCTATTTGATGACCCAAAAAGACAAACTAGAGCGCTATACAAAGTAAAGTAAAACTTCTGTGGTAGAATACGATTAATAGTTTATGTGGATCCCGTGTAATTTCCTTGCAGTATGGCTTCTTGTAAAGCACCCACAGGAATGATTAATGTTAAGCTGTCAGTTGTTCTCTGGCATATTGGATAATGTTTAATTTAAAATTAATAAATGTTCAATTTAAGATAGTATTCTTTAAAATAGTGCCAAAAAGCGGCGTCAATTTCAATGTCTAAAGTTAATCAATTTTTCAATGTGATTCTAATTATCAAATTTAAATTAGTCATTTAATTGGTGTTATAGATAGGTGGCCCAATATAGTTTATAACTGCAATTTGTGTCTATTTCGTGTATCCTATTCTTGGCCGGTTCATAATTACAAGAAACATGGTATTTAATTATTACGGACCAGTTCTATAGTAGTTTCAGGTAGTTCGTAATAAATAATGTTATATTCTAACGCAAACGAGTAAGAAATTGCACATCTGCCAATATTACAACGCTACTGATCTGCCGATAGAGTATAGACTATTCCAATAAACTACCGTATAGTAGTAGTAGAATTAGTTTTTGTTCTGGAATCTTCACGCGTGAAATCGAAATACTTTCTACATTATATTCGATTATTTCAAATGTTCCAGTCATTAGCGTTATGTACTATTATGAGCCGGTCAATATTCGTTTATGTAAGTCATAAGGTAATTGATAACTCACCTTGGAGAATATGTTTAATTGGTAAATGTAGTTTTGTGTCGATACCGAATGGTAAAGTACATTGATTGTCAAATCTATTACGTGTGTAGCAACTATTAGAATTATTAGTCGGAATATCTGTTTCATTTAAATTCCCAACTTCCTTACACATATCAAAATGCAAGAAACTTGTCATTACATCAATTAGGATTTTTACAGAAAGTTAACTTTAACTTTTTAGCGACAAACTAATATTTACTCAATCAAAAGTGACCACACCTTTAGTTTTGATGACAATGCAATTATATATATAATAACAATAATGTTGTTAATCAAAATGGCCGCCGCAACAAAATGGCGGACTACATATTTATGTACAACCCACCCAATATGGGTATCAAATGAAAGGAAGAAATTTGTAGAATACAATACATTACGGACAAGATGGCCGCCATAAAAAAATTGAAGATTACATATTTTCATACAATCCACCCAATAAGGGTATCAAATAAAAGAGCTTATTTGTAGAATACCATAAAATGTGAAATAAAAAAATTAAATCCAAGATGGCTGCCATAAAAAATGGTAGATTACATATTTGTCTGCAACCTACCCAATATGGGTGTCAAATGAAGGAGCTCAAGTTGTAGAATACAATACACCATAAAAAAAATCAAATCGAAAATGGTCGCTACAACAATATGGCGGATTTCATATTTTTGTATAACGCACCCAATATGGAATTCAAATGATGGACACAACTTGTAGAATACAATACACCATGAAAAAATATTCAAACCCAAGATGGCCGTCATCGAAAAAATAAAGTTTACATATTTTTGTACAACCCACTCAATATTGGTATCAAATGAAGGGGCATAACTTGTAGAATACTATACACCATGATAAAAATTCACGTACACGTTTGCCGCCTTCATAAAATGGCGGATTACGTATTATGTTCAATCATCCCAAGATAGGTATCATATTATGTCCAAGAACAACTAAAAAAAAGAAAATAAATTAAAATATATATATTTTTTAAAGTAGGTACCTTTTTTCCTTATGTTTTCGAAAAACTAACCATCTCGGATCCCCGCAATTATGTTAACTCGATTACATTAGCCATAATTAGTGCACGGACAGTAGTCAACGCCGGATGCCGCGCATGCACTTTAGGGTGAGTCTTCTCAAAGTTTTTGGTGACTTTTCTTATAATTTTTACCTATTTGCAATGTTGTGTATACGAAATAATAAATATAAAAGAAAAACAGAAAAGAAATACACAGTCGAACTTCTTAAGTAATCTGTACGCGAAATATAAGAAAATGATTACATGAAATTTTAGGAGCCACACTTTTTGATCAAGCAAAAATTATTGAAGATATAAATTTGACTCATCCGAAACGTGCTGCAAAACTTGTTTTTAATGAATTGCAGGAGCAAGAACTTGTGAACACGACTGAAAAAATTACAGTTCAATCTGTCAATTCCAGCAGCATTATCAATTATAAAAATCATAAAAGAACAAAAGCGATGAAAGGAGTTCAAATTTTATATAATGTTGACGATGATTAGGACATGGAAGACTATTATTGCACTATTTGTAGCGAGCAATATTATTTATGATTGGGTTTTGTGAATTGGATACTTGTTATTTGGATATTTGTTATTTATAACAAATAAATAGGTTATTCGTTCATTGGGTAATTACGGACAGGAAGCTTTTTGTTTTTGTATAAATTTTATAGTAATTGATTAATAACGAATAAAATATTATGTTAATTTTGTAAGGTTACAACCAAAGTTTAAGTATAATAAAACAGATACTGATTATTGCTAATGATTTAGCTTCTATTTACATTTGAAGTTAAGTGTCCGCAATTCCCCCACTCTCCCCTAATCTATAAAATCTCGCTTTGATGTGAAATTTTGTGTTGAAATTAATCACTGGTGGATTGGTGGATGGATGGAGATTGACTTACTGTTATTTGTAGCTTATTGAAATGAATATGTTTGCAGCGAACACGTTATTGTACTAAAAGATGATGTATTTTAATGTATACACAACTTGAAAGACTTGAATTCAATAAAATCGATTGGAACTAATTCTCATAAAAGTGATGTTAGATGTCCATTACTTAATATATGTATAAGCAGTTTAATATCATACTTGAGTGAATAGTCACGAAGTATGTACCTTCAGAAACCTATACAAAATTACAACTCTTGTATAGAATCTAAGGGGTAAATTGGTCAGCATTTATACAGTTTCGTCCGCCATTTAGAACAGGCAAAGCCTTTATAATAGGTATAAGGCAAACTTTATAATTAGGTCATGAATATAATAATACAATCTTCATTGTAGTCGTTTTCAGAGAGTCGCTGTTATTCTTTAAGTGACGTGGTAATGAATATAAAGTGTCCATTGCTGGGTTTGGGTTCCCTCTATTATTAAGGATTATGTCCATAGCCGCATGACTGGCCACTGGTTACCTGCGGTATGGTAAACTTAACACAACATACTTATACAAAACATATAAGTTTCGTCACGTTGATTTCCTCCATCAGTAAGTGCCGTAAGTACCTACTAATATTTTTGAAGGTGGTTGAACTCTTTGTGGTTAGACGCCGGAAGCACCACCGCCACAACTATTTCTGCCTAATAACTGCAGTGTTATTCGCTGTAGTGTTCTGAAGGATGTGGTAAGGGATACATACTTTTCCGAGACATTCCATCTTAGTCTTCAGGGGTAGCAACACATCTGTGGCTAACCTCACCTAGAGTTGATTACAGATATCCATGGATGGCAGTAGCCACTTACAATTAGTGGGCTGCATGTTCATTTGCTACTTCCGCAATATAAAAAAAAATAATACGCTTCAAGTTCAGAATTTGCCTAAAATTCAAACCCAAGAAACATATTATGAGGTTGAAATGCGTACATATTACGTACGTACGTACTAGTACCTACCTATTGAAGATCTATCGTATAATTCGGACAACCGATAACAACGACGGGTGACAAGTCTTGCTTGAAAATTGAGCAAAATCATTCGCTTCAAGCTGAAATATACACGTAGGTACTTTAATCAATTATTCTGGTTAGTTCTTTTTAAATAGTGGTAATACTTTGTGCCGTATTTTAGACATATATAGAAATCAGTAAGGGTGCATTAAAGTTGTAACCGTTCTATAATATTTTAATTGGTCCTTTTACGTAAGTGGTTCTATGTAAGACGGGCAGTAGCGAATCTGGAGAAGAGGAGGCAGCATATATGCGTCCGGATTTAGCCCGCGTCCGTATTTACCCCCCTCTACCCTACATTGATAAAGATCTATGTACGTATGTGATTTCCAGATTTATTCTCGCGATAAGCTTTTATATGATACTAGCAGTACCCGCGAATATAATCTATCCATCCATAAGAGTTTTGATATCTACTGCTGTACATGGACCACTCCTAATGAAGGCTTCTATAGTCACCAGTAGTATTTTACATCTAAGGACATAATATATTCAAAATAAAATCCATGACTAAAAGCCTAAATGTAAAATTCTGTGCTGTTTACTTTAAAACTGTGGAATTTTTATACAGAATATCAACTCCCTTTATTGTGAAGATATCAGTCATGGATACCCTTTTGTTACGGAGGTGATCGAGGATATCCCTTTGTAACCCCGTATCATTACTTATGTGTTTCTTTATATGCTAAGTAGTGAGGCCACGGGATCGCTTTTGCGTCCTATCGTGGCCTGGCTGGCATTGGACTTCTTATAAGATCACACATGCCGCCGTCATTCCCGGGTTCGGTGGCCGAAGGGTTCGAGCTCCCACTCTTGCCGCCCGCTCCTTTTTAGTCGGCCGATCTCGGAACTATAGAAACAACCCTGATTTCTCATGGTAGTAACGAATCTGTGGCTAACCTTGAGAAATCCATGAGAATGAGAAATAGATTTCTCATCTAAGGGATAGACTTACTAAAAACGTTGAAATAGGTGTTCCATTATTTTTAATTGATGAAATTTCTTTAAAATGAGCGGGCTTTCTAACAAACTAAACAAAAAAATATGTTCCATTATACCGATCCACGGAACCAAATACTAAGTTTCATACTGCTTGCATCAAAATAGATTTTCAAACAAACTTTCAACCCTAACCTCAAACGGTGAAATGGTTCAATTTCATCAAACAACAAAGATAAATACTAAGTTTAATTGACCTTGCATCTATATTGGCGGACTAACATGAAAACGTTTACCCGCTATTTAACCATTTTAGAGGTTGATTTTCGTAAAACGGTGTAACATTTTATCAAACCTCGAAGCTAAATATCAAGTAACATTGAGCTTCCATCAAAATCAGCGGGCTTCCAAACAAATTTGCAACCCTTATTTCACCACCTTAGGGGTTGATAATTCAAAAACGGCGAAATAAATGTTTCATTTTATCACACCATAAGGCCAAATTCCAAGTTTCATTGAGATTGCATCAAAGTTGGCGGACTTCTGAAAAAACTGTCAACCTATATATAACCTGTGTAAATGTTTCGTAATAATAAACCACAAAGCTATACTAAGTTTCATTGAGCTTGTATCTTGAAATCCGTTCTTAGCTGATGTCTACATCATAAAAGGAAGCTCTTGTCAAAATTTCATGATTCTACCTACAGTAGTTTAGGCTCTGCGATGTTTAGGTGAGTGAATGAGTAGGTAAGTATCCTTTCGCTTTTATATAATTATATAGATAAAATTGTACAATGCGTCAAAATGATGGGTTTGACACTACTACAAAGTTTTTTTTTTTTTAGTAAATTAAAATAAAAGCTTTCCACTAAAAATATTTTTTATTAATTTATTTAGATTTTTGTCCCGCCTAAAATGTCAACTTCATTGCTACTCAAATTTCATTTTCTCGAGTTCTACTCAACATTTTGGTGTAATTGTTTTATTTTTATTCTATTGAATATTCATAACGGAATAAACGCTACAGATAATTAAAAAAATTGTAGTGTTTTTTCTTATACTAAGTGGGATACAATCGGGAATTTTTCGTTTCAAATTTCATTAATTTATTGTCGGTCGTATATTTTTTTGTCTACGTAACTGCCTGTCTTAAACAAATTATGTAATGTAATTTAACAAGACGTGACATTTCATCATAATCCGATTAGTATTTTCTAAGTTAAATGATGACAAGTAACCATACTTTCAAAAAGGCAATTCGAGCAAGTAAAAGTCTTACTATTTTGTAACAGCATAAAAAAATCATTAAAACATAATCAGTAGTTTTGAAGAAACAAATAACGAAGTGACCCCTTAAGGGATCTCCTTTAAGGAATAGCTTCTTTATTTGTTTCTTAAAATACTTAAAATAAGTATCTACTTATTTTAAGTACCTCAGATACCTGACACCTCCAATCGAAACGAATCGAACTCGAAAGTTATCTAAGGGCGGCGATGGTCACTTGCTAGAGGGGTTGCATACTCATTTGCTACTTGATAGAAGCATTGTCGCATACAGAGACACTATCTTGGTAATCACTGGTGGGTTGGTGGATAGATGAAGGTTGACTTATTGTTATTTGTAGCTTATAGACATGAATACGTTTGCAGAGAACACGTTATTGTATTAATTCTCATGAAAGTTATGTTAGTTAAAATGCCTATTACATAATGTATGTATAAACAGTTAAATAACATATTTGTGTGAATAGTCACGAGGTACGTAGGTTCATAAACCCATACAAAATTTCATCTCTTGCATAGAATTCTAGGGATAAGTTGGTCAGCGTTTCTACAGCCGCCATTTAGAACGGGCAAAGCCTTTATAATAGGTATAAAGCAAACTTTATAATTAGGTCATGAACATAATAATATAATCTTCATTGTAGTGGTTTTGAGAGAGTCGCGGTTATACTTAAGCGATATGGTAGTTAATATGGAGTGTTCATTGCTGGGTTTGGGTTCCCTCTATTATTAAGGATTTTGTGCACAGCTCACCTGACTGGCCACTGGTAACCTGCGGTTGTGTGAAACTTTGTCACGTTGTTTTTCTTCAGCATCGTAAGTGCAGAAAGTACTTATATTTTTGAAGGTGGTAGAACTCTTTTTGGTTCGACTCCGGAAGCACCACCGTCACACTTATTTCTGCCTAATAACAGCAGTGTTATACGCTGTATTGTTCTGGTCTGAATGGTGTGGAAAGGGAGACATACTTTTTCGAGGCATTTCATCTTAGTTCTCAGGGGTAGCAACGAATCTGTGGCTAACCTTAGGTGACTCTTTGATCTTACCTAGGGTTGATTACAGATGTCCATGGGCGGCAATAGCCCCTTACCATCAGGTGGGCTGCATGCTCGTTTGTTACTTCCATAATATAAATAAAATATATATATTATTTTCTAATACGCTTCAAAGTTCAGAATTGGCCCAAAATTCTAACCCAAGACACACATTATGAGGTTAAAATTTATACATATAGTTATTATTGTAGACCTGCATAATTCGGGCAACTGAAAACAACGACGCGCGACCTGGCTTGCTTGAAAATTGATCAAAATTATTCGCTGCTGAAATATATCATTAGGTACTTTGATCAATTATTCTGGTTAGTTACTTACACATTACATATCTAAGACTTATATCAAAATCAGTAAGCGTGCATAGAAGTTGTACCCATTTCATAATATTTTAATTGGTAGTTAGTCCATTCACGTCTATGTACAGACAGTTGCGAATCTGGAGAAGAGGAGGCTGGAAGGCAATAACCCGGCGTCAGGACCAGGACGCACCATAATCATGTTTCTGCCCCCGATCCATAGACCTAGGGCTGGCTGGCGTCGTATTTGGGGTTAAACACACACATTGCTGTCCTAAGGACTAAGTTGGAATGCCTTATTAATCTATGCATAACCCTCTTTTGCTGAGGTAACTACTGAGGTAACTGAAATGAAACAGGATATTCTAACGAATATTTTATTTAATACATTAAATTCATACAGATAAAGATAAAACTAAACTTAATAAATACATTTTAAATAATACAATCTATTAAAGCATTCTATCAATTGCTCTACATTTTAAACAATACATTTAATAATTTTGATTACAATCTCGCAACGGAACTTAAATCATTTTCATATTGTATATAGTAATAAAATTGTTTTTCCTATTTCACTTTTACATTCTGTGGGACAGAATGAATGTTTAACCGACATAACCCATACCACTCGTACACATATTATTGAAGTCAATCTTGTTGCAAGATATAAATGCGTAATTACTTAAAATATAAATTGTTATTTTGCCATATTCATATACATTGAATTTTAATTATGTATTTTGCCCGACTGCGTTAGAAGGTAGGTAGTAATTTTAATAACGTATGTCATAATTCTCTCGTGTTTCCGCTAATAAGGGAAGTTGTATGTCCAGCAGTGGACATTTTAAAACTTATGCATTTTATTATTACTATAAGAAGTATGTAGGTTTACATACTTCTTATTTATCCTAGCTTTTCCTTACTGTAAAAATAAACCTGTTGCAAGGTCTTTGAAAATTGAAAATGAATAAGAACGTGTGTTTGTGAAGATTATTATACCTTCAGGAACCTCTCAAGGTTCATGCTGCTCTATAAATAAATACCTACCCACGATAATTCCGGAAATTGCTTGTAAGT
The DNA here is from genome assembly GCA_002930495.1 of Cecropterus lyciades. NCBI lineage: Eukaryota > Metazoa > Arthropoda > Insecta > Lepidoptera > Hesperiidae > Cecropterus > Cecropterus lyciades. The sequence continues at coordinate 103,208 of MOOZ01000103.1, read as the reverse complement.
TAAGTTATATAAATATCCTCTACGTAGACTCGGTTAAACATTTATTTTTAGGTACACGAATACGATTTGATGGAAGATAAGTGTCATTGGCTCGTATAGACATTTTACTTCAATTCCAAACAGCACTGGAGCCTACCTGAAGTCACCCACATATCGACGTCGGAAAGCAATGTTGTTGTATCAAAAAAAGCATCTTAAAACTTTCGTTACCTTTAAATTAGATGCTTTATTGGTATCTTATTTAGATAATTTGAAAATAAAACCAAAAACGATTATATTTCATCTATGAAATCATTCATAATTAGTGCAATTGATTTTAATTGATTAGTGAATTGATTAGTGCGATTGGTTGACGACCCGCGTGGCTGAGCGGTCACCATACCGGTCTGACACGCAGTGGGTCCCGGGTTCGATCCCCGGCCAGACAGACATCTGAATGATGAGTTTAGANTGTATTCGTCTTTGTGTGTCCATGGCACCCACGACACAGGAGAAAATCCTACTGTGGGGCTATGAGTGTGGAAAGCGTTTATGTATAGTATATAATTTAAATTCATCGATATACATGTTGCTGCCGTTGTAAACTAAGTCTGAATGCATTGAGTATCACTGATCTGCTATATCCTTAAGATGAGAACATACCAGCGCTTAACACACGCAATTAACCCACGAATGATTCTACCTATTAGGTAAGACTTATAAAACCATTTTAAGTTGATTTAAGATCTCCATGGACAGTGACCACTCACCCTAAAGGTACCATATTGTATCTTTAGGTACTTTTTACTTGTATACTTTTAGCTACTTTTAACCGAAGCAAAGCAGAACCAATGGTCACAGAGTTTTAACGTCAATTGACATATCAGTTGTCAGTAGTTTCGCTTGGTTGATATGGAATCCTGCGCTTGCCTAGGATTGATGACCAGAAGCTATCAATTCACGTCATCAATCAATAACGAAAGTTCCAATTGAATGATGACCTGGTTTTCTGCAGTATAAAGTTACGTTAGGTCAAAGTTCTGATATCTAGATTCTATATGAGTACTAACGTTGCTCGTTAGATGAAAGATCGCAACTCGCAACGGTCGTCTTTACAAACAGACTTCAATAATATATGTAGAAATATGTGTGAATGACACACATTGTAGGGCTCGTAAACGGGCTATAAAAATGTATTTGTTGGAAAACTCGCTGAGAAACAGCTCAGACATATTGCTAGCGATACTTTCTTGCTGCAATGTATTGTAATTGCAAAATTGCAATATAGCCGCTAGTTGACGACGGCTACATAATTATTGCAGTTACAAACTGCCACACGCTTAGCCCTTTTATGAACCCTTAACTAGAAACTGTGTACATCACCATATGCATACAATATAACATAAAACATGAATTAAACTTACGTGTTGTGTTGTGTCTGTATTTACTTGTGTCGCAAAAACGTCGAAAAATCATCTAACATCCATATTATCATTATTATTTAACAATTCTACACAAACTGCAATGATTTATAAGTTAAGCTTGGCACATTACCCATGTGTATGATTATTAATACAAGTAGCACAGGTGACATTTGAAAATACAATAAAGATAAGTGTTCCATTATAATTATGTATGTTTAATGAACATTTATAACATTTTACAGAAAGCATCACAAAATATTAATATATCCTGTCTATCACTCCAATGACAGTCACACACCGATTAGAATGTTACATTTATTATATTATAAGTTGTTGAACATGGTAGAACCGCTTGTGGTTCGACTTCATCAGCGCCACACCAAGTTCTGCCTGACTCCGGAGTCAAACAACAAGGTACTCTACCATCTTTATTTTCTATTAACTTAAATGACTTTAGCTAGCAATAAAATATTATACTCGAAGAATATTACCCGAAAGAAAAGCGGTTATAAACTGCGGATATCAATTTGCACTATAAGATATTTTCTACCTTCAAAATTGACAATAAATTAAATTTGATTCATATATATCGTGTCTTTATCATCATTATTTATATTCGTAATATTTTTAATTAATATTTTAAATCCATATAGATTTTAGTTCACTGCAGCTACTCGTATGTCTATACTATAAAACACTCGCAAAATACTGCAACATTTATAAGTAATTTAGAATTATCGTTAGAACAAGTTTTATATATATTTAAAACCAATATCTTACAATAATTTTAATATATACGAATATGTAAGATTGAGAAAAACAATTTTATAGTTTATTTCATATCTGATAAAATAAATATTATTGTTAAAGCTCCAACTATTGTAAATCCTATGATTTACCGGTAACACATAAGATTAACCAACTCTTGATGGTAATAGTCGGAAATCATCTGAAATCCTTGTTCGTAACTTTTTTATAAAGTAGAAGTAGCAAACAAGCATGCAGTCCGCCTGATGGCAAGTGGCTACTGCCGCCCATGAACATCTGTAACACCTGTAAGTAACTACATAAAGAACAGGAACGTTATATCTAATAACAATCACAGATGCGTTGCTGCTCCCGAGAACTGAGATGGTAATACATATACCTCATATGAAAGTGCTGGTAATGCAACTCTTAATAAATCTTAGGTTATCTCACAAAGATGCGTTAAATGTCGAAAGCTGAAACACCTTGTACCTACCGTACATGATGCACATCACCTATGACATGAGAAGAGAAATTATATTGAACATTTCATAACATCTCAGATCGTTTCAGACTTCACTGTTATTAGTTGGTAAGTTTTAGGTTTTCTTGACAAATCTCAAGTTTTACCGTTGTTTGGGTTTTTATAGTAACATACACATATTTTGTTTTGATAAAAAATAGTTCAATATTATATACATATAATTATATCTTTACAACAGACTTAAGATATTAAAAAGGAAAATTATCTTTAGTTTTTAGTATTTGCTTCTTTGATAACTATGATACATTTTATAATATATATAATATCTTAAATCAACTATAAAAAGAAATGTTGCTTGATGATAATACCAGATACCAATAAATATTTATTTATCAAGAAAATTATGTTAAGTATTATGGGGACATTCCATTAAACACCCAACGCTGTCATTTGGACGTCTCATTCTAATACTTTTAAGAAAGCGCAGAACAACACAGTAGTTTCGATCATAAAATTCAATAAGCGTTAAAGAAATATAAAAAGAGCCAATTAAATTTATTTCGTTCTTACAAATGGTTAAAACATAACGATTAGAAACTATAAGAAAGTATATATAATAATATTTATCTATAAAACAATGATTCCTTGCTGTCTTCCGAAAATGGAGTTATTTCAAATTGCTGTACCTTTTGGTGGGGAGCGATTAAATTGAATTCGGTTTCAATAAGACTTTTTTTCGTATCAAAAGTTCATAATATCATAATAAAATACTTCAAAATCTCAGTCGGGTTAATGGTTCGTCAGTAACCTAAACTCGAGTTTTCAATTCGAGAAACAATGGTGAATTGCACATCCTCTTTCTATTTAAAACATTCAAAAAATGTAAAAATCAATTTCATTTTGCCGTGAACTCTGTGCTCTCTACTGTCTCCGTATGTGCGCGTAGGTACCATAATTATTTTGCACACATTTCCATTTACATAAACAATCAAAACAACACTGCTTCTTCGGAAATAATCCGCCTTAAAATCGGGGTTAATCTAGTTCTACACATATAATTATTCCCGGAAAAATAATTAAGCGTATTTTATTGCAGTGCTATTTTATCATTGCCTCATTAGAGAGTAAAGTATTTAAATCGGAGATATTCTAGAGGGAAGGGAAGAGGAAATCAATGTCCTATTAATACCACTTGCAACTTTGTGTATCGAATTAAAAATCGGAGCATTTGGTCATTACGTTTACAATGACAACGTATACTTTATACACCGTGCCCAAATAGTTTTCTGTACAATACAATCTCACTCAACCATCTCTATAGAATATAGGGTAAGTATACACTACTAACATCAAATTAATTAAAAAAATAACCTTAATGCCTTTGAAACTTATTGAAATGTAGGTTGTGATTATTCTTATCACGCGGGCTTGTGTCCGCATGCGGATCTGTTCCTTTACTAGTTTTATAGATATTTTTTTTTTGTGGCACGTTTGTTTCATGCGTTGTGGTACGCATAGCAAAAAATTATGCATCGAATAATGTATGCGTCCGCACGCAAGAGGCTATACGCAAACGTATCACCGCGTGATAAGGAAAGGCTATAAGAGCCAGGATTATTCCTGGCATTAGTCATGCTTAATGTTATCATTAAGCCTCTTGTTTGTATTCTTATTAAAATGTATAAAAATATAATTATTGTCTCTTAAAATTTAAAACGTAAGAGGACATATTCCGCAATTTACATTTACAGAAAACTGTATGGACACTGTATGTAATAACACCATATATAAATACATATATATGTATATATATAAAGAAAACAATTTCGTAGAAGGCATAAGATCAATAAAGCTACGCGTTTTTAAGTGCAAGCACTGGCGGATCTAGGCTAAAGGGCTCTAAAATATAAAAGAAAATTAAGTTCATCCGTCGAAAGGACGAAAGGAAAATCCTTAATCCACCAGTGATTACAGGTATGTATGAGTATATAAGAAACATGATTTTAAAGGCATTGATGTAGTAATACATGGACATCAGGTCTAATCACTAAGTTCATGGTAAATGTAGGAGGAATACATTTTGTTTAACATTCTTTTCACGGCTTCGAAAGAAAACATCCAAGTTCTTTAGCAACGCTAAAGTTGTATCAATAAGAAGTAAAAACAATTTGATTTTTCTGAAATTTTTTGCAAAGTTATATGTACATATGTCATATAGCACATGTGATATTATGAACGTTTGATCCATTGCTCGGAAAAGTGACAACGGGTCATAGTACTTTTACTTTAGGTACTTTACTTTTTTAAAAATAACAAACAAACAACTTTTTAACCCCCGACGCAAAAAGAGGGGTGTTATAAGCTTGACTGCTATGTCTGTCTGTCTATGGACACTGTCTGTGTGTGTTCCTAAACGGGTGAACCGAATTGTTGCGGTTTTCTTTGTTAGACAGCAGGTTTCCAGATACTGGTTCTTATAAGCATATTTTATGAAAATCGGCTCAGTCAGTTATTAGATATAGATGGTGAAAGTGGTGATGAAAAATCAAGTATTTTTAAATATTCACAAGTGGGGTATGACATGAAAGGGCATAACAAATAACTTACACTTAGCTATGTTTTATCAAAATCGGTTTAGCCATTTACTAGATACAGGCGGTTAAAGTCAAGACAAAAAATTCAATTTTGTCAAATATACCCAAGTGGGGTATCAAATGAAAGAGAATGACCTCTATATTTTAATTAAATGTTTAATTAAGTGTTTTATCAAAATCGGTTCAGCTAGTTAGTAGATATGGGTTACTAGATATCGAATATTGTGAAATATATCCATGTGGGGTATTAAATGAAAGGGCATGACGAGTAGGCTACAATTAAATATGTTTCATCAAGGTTGGCTTTGCCATTCAGTATGTATGAGGATGAGAATGGGGATGAATAATTTTTTTTTTTTTTTTACAATTGTAATTACAATTAGGAATGTTTTATCAGCACCGGATCAGTCATTTACAATGTATAGGGGGCGAAAGTTGGGATGAATAATTGGATATTATCAAATATACCCAAGAAGCGTATCAAATGAAAGTTGACATGTAAATAACAGAAACTGTCCATTCCATTGAATCGGTAAAATTGATAAAAGCTATGGTAGATAAAATGTTAAATATTGAACGCATACCAAATACATCATCTCATCATATACATCACATCAACTCGTATTTGGTGTGATCTATAGAGATATATATATGCAGACAAATATACATGTATACAAATGTAGTTTATTTTTTTTTAATAAAATTAAATTTAAAATTAAAAAAACCCCAACGCTATAAAGATAAATGGGCAACTATTTAAAATAAAAATTTTAGATGAGCCATCAAATTTGAGCGAGTTACACCTATATTTTAATTATAGAAATATAGTATTCGTTAAAATTGTACTGCAATGTTGCGGCCGGGTACCGCTAAGTTAAGACCCTAGATACCGAGCTAAAATAAAATAGGGAGACTGGATAATCGTCACGTTCACAGGCTAAACAATTTAAAGTTTCTAGTAAGTAAATAGATAGTCAATAGAGAATAAGAATAAAGGGTCTGACTAAGTTAAGCGGTACCCTTCCGTCGCGACGTTGTAGTACAATTTTAACGAGCAAATGTTATATTTCTATAATTAAAATATCGGAGTAACTCGCTCGAATTGGATGGCACATCTAAAAATTTTATTTTTGATTTTTTAAATGGTTGCCCACTTATCTTTATAGCGTTGGAGGTTTTTTAAATTTTATTTTTTGCACTCTTGGCTTTGCATTTTTAGATCAGACCAGAAGTCCACCATTACGTAGGTCAATGAATAAGGTGCATAATTTACGACTCAACAATTATCTATATTAAATATTTACATAGGTACACCAAATTGTTTCCTCTTATCTCTTTCATTCCTCTTTGGTATGAACGGGATAGGAATAAACATAGATTAAAAGTAATTAGAAGGAATGCCTCTAACAATGTTGTAACAATGTAAACGATGTAGTTTCTCTAATCCACCATGAGCGTTTGAAAAGCATATTACATGTGAAGTAGCACACATGTGAAGACACACACATGTGTGTCTATGTAATCAGAAAATTGCGAAAAAGTAAATTTTCGTATAACGTGACTTAATTTTCTATTAATGAAAAGTTCATTAAATAATGATATATGAAGTTTTATACTTTTTTTCTAAATTTTCCATAAAAGGACGAACATCTATTGTGTTTAAATATGTGTCTAGTTAAATAGTTGTCATAAACGTCATATATATGAATTGCAAAATCTAAAATTACATACGACTAAAGTTATCCGTTACTACTTAACGCAGTTAAATGCAGTACACGTTTATAAATAGGTAATTTATAAGTCGATTATAATAATCATGTAACACTCATGGGGTTGAAGAACTAGAGGGATCACACTGCGGGACTAAGAACATATAAGACTATCATATCTTCCTTTACGCTATGTAATTTGATGAAAATAACATAAACTACATCAGCCAGGTACACAATGGTTCTCAACTTTCTTTGTGAAACGTATAGTGCTTCTCAAACGAACTTTGCGTCACCTTGAACTTACCAAGTTTGAGAATATTAAATATGCGTGCACAGCTTTGCGGCTTGGGTAGAATTACAACAGTTCTAGATTATGTTATAAGTTAAAAAGTTAAAGGATGTCGGCCACTGTTAAATGGGTGAGGGTCGGTTAGTAGTGGTTAGTAGGCTGTATTGCATTAAGGGCTTAGGAAAAGTTTCAGGACAGTAGGACGTTTGTGGGTGAATGTTCACCGTTTTTTTTTAATTTAAGTTGTAAATGAGCATGTAGTTAATCAAACGGTAAGTAGTCACCGTTGCTCAAGAAAATTTGTAACCAATTCCACAGCGATTAGAGGTTCTTAAGCCCATTGCAGACGCGTTACCAGTCCTGAGAACAAGTTGCATGGTATTTTATTCAGCCGGCATTCACACTCAACAGCGTGGAAAATATAACACACTAGCTATGAGACAATTGCCCGTTAAATGTCAACTTTTCAGGTTTAAGAGACTTATTACTTTGGATAAAACATATGTTAGTGTTCGGATCATCGGATCACCGGTTGAGAACCATTGGTATATTTTTCTAGCTTTGCAGATACGTTGGCTCTATCCGTCTTTAACGACAAATCGCCCACTGTAGGTATATAAAATATAAGGCCGTAACGATAAAATATATAAACATTATACATGATATTATATCAAATATTTTATAAATAGCGCGCAGGGAAATGACGTACACAAGCGATATCGCTTTATAAAAATGCAATATTCCTTTGAAACGACATTCTATATTCTATTTTCGCTGTTTTCTGTTGAATTCTTGAGTCCACGTGGGCGACACCATCTTGTATCACAAGGAATATCGTTAGCAGAAATGCATCTTCCTTTTGAAAGTAGATACGGTTGACGTTCATTTTCCATCAAGAAATCGGAAATAATGACGGTGGTACGACAAAGGACTTGCCAGTGAAGCGTATTATTACATCCCACTGCTGGGTACGAGATTTTACAAGCACATCTATCATTAAATCATGTGAGAGTTATCTAAATTAAAGAAATTGAGCGTGTGTTTATTTGTTCCGAATGCGTTCCTTAATTATTGATGACTAGGAAACGCTTTGAAGTATGGAACTTTGTATATGATCTTTATAAAAAAATATCATTAAGGATATTTTTCGAACATCATCTAATTATTCTTAAGAGTAGAAAATGTGAAGTCATAATGTGAATAGAAAGCAATTTTTAGATAATGGTTGATTGCAAAGATTCAAAGATTTTTGATCAAATATATCGTACGTAATTGGTTGTTCTCTATTTAATTAGCACGCAAAGTCGCAGGAGAACGCTGACTGTTTTATATAATTTAATCTCACGTTTTCCCTGCGGAGCAGGTACACTCTTCAAAGAGCTTTGTGTTTTGCTCTGAGTGGCGCACTTTGCTCATAGTCCGGGACTTTATAAATATCTCCGGTCTTTTTCAGTTTTGTTTTCCCTTTTCTGATGAATTTGTATAAAACGACAGGAACTAGAGGTGTATTCTGTGCACGACAAGAAAGACACGGATCTGTCCGAAAGTAAAGTCGACGTAAAAGGGTGTCCGTTAATTTCCTCCCCTTTTGGTGGAATGTAGTGAAATTTGTCTCAGACCCACTAATCGTACGTGAGTTTTTTCAAAATTAGATAAGTTTCCCGTAATTTAAATCAGATTTCTTCCAATTTACACAGTATCTATCAGAAAAATACGTGATGTTACCCCCTCTCCACGCGATATCTTACGAAATTCGTTCGGACCCCTCTTCCTAAATTACTCAAAAAACTTTGAACGCATGCTTTTAGTTATGCATAAAGCCAGACAGAAAAGGGTTTATCTGACAAAAGTATTAGTTAATTCACATCCGTGAAAATGCACCGACGCAGACGCATCGGACGAAACTACGCTTTAGTACGTGTTTAAGGCTGCGTTTATTTTCCTCCACTTACATTGATTTTCTTGGCACTGGCCACAGTGCCACAGAGAAGCCTGTTGAGCTTAGGCGTGAAACATCTAATAACATACATTCCTAGTACCGACATTCGTAAATGTATCCGAGTAAGAATTGCCCAACCAGGGCATTTCTTACTCGGATACTCTTACATTTACGAATGTCAGACATACTATGGTATTCGTTTGCACAGAATATACCACCTGTATTGAATACATACCAGCGCTAAACGAGATGAAAATGAGTCAAAGGGACGGAGACTGAAGCGTATTTATGCCAAGAGCTCTCTTAGGTGTGCTTATTTTATTTTGAAACTACAAATTGTAAGCTGTAAAGACATAAAATTAAATTGTATATAAAATTCGTGTCGTGTGAAGTTAAATTACATCGAATTGGCATCGGAGACCCTAACAAGACGATAGTTGAAATTTTAAAGGGTTTATCGTTCACAAATATCAGAGAAGTTACGACACATTAAATTCCCTATACTACTACAACACTAGGTATACACGATAGACGTCGATAAAACAGTTAACAATCTGATAATACCCCGCAGTGTGTCCATCATCTAAATGTACACAATAAATAATGTTAACATATACGCACGTAGATTCAAATTACAGACCGACCTCAGCACGACAGCTCAAAGTTTTTTCCCGCGACGGAGCGGTATATGCGTTTGGGGTGAGAGGATGTTTGTGCAAACCAATGCCATTGCCATTTATCTTAAAAACGACTAGTTCAAATTTCATGCTGTTTTTAGTCATGGGTTCTAGTTTGATGGTGTATCTTTACCGATGAAAAGTAACCAGGGGGCGCTGCGGTAAACATTGGTTTGCGCAAAACCAATACTACTAGTACGATTTGGGTGCGGTTTCCAGTTATAGGTTCGGGTTTTTTTAATTGCATTTTAACCATCGTGGGCTTTTCAAAATTTCAATTTTGCTTTTGACAATACGGTTATATCTAAGGGTTATCCACGATAACGTCACACGTTTGCCAGAAGTACAAGGGATGACAAAGAGTCGTTGTGTTAAGTTTCTTGCCCGTTTATAAAGAACTTAAATAAAAGTCGATCATGAAATATATTAAGTACCTAAATAAAAAAAAAATCAACTATACCACACTTATAACGTGTGACGTCACAAGGTTACAAAAAATGTAACAACGGACGAAATATTAAGTTCGTGTACAAGACAACACGAATCCACAGTACGAGTTTATTCCGTTTTCCCAAAACAATTATTGTTTACGTTTTACGCCTATACATCAATGTACTTTTTTACAATGTAAGTTTTCGTTTCTCGTCATACCTTGCGATGTACTCTGCAACGATGGGCATATAAACAATGATTTTTTTTTATAGAAAAATAATGAACTTGTACTAAGGGCACTGTTCCGTTGTCACATAATTTCGCCCCCAGATAACTTACCAAGATACTCTGCTTAGATTTACAACACGGTGAACTGAATTCGAGACATGATATACTTATATGGAAAAAAAATCATGTTACACATAAAACATACAAATTATAAAAACATGATCTTTTTCAAACATGATTTCTCCTTCTTTGTTTAGGTACTACTGAAGTACGAAAGAGGAACACAAATGCAATACCAATTTTAATATTAAACTAATATTATGATACTGAAATGTTACGTACACTTCATAACAGCATTATTTTTAATCTCATATAGATTTTACAACTTTCTACATTTGCCATGTTTATTCTGTCACTAAAATATATTTCAGTAGTTAGTTTAGGAAATGTGTATAAATAATAATAGTGCTCTTAGAGTTTGTTATGTTCCCTTAAAACAATAATTGTTTATATTTTCGCCCATCATTTCAAAGTACATTGCAAAGTTTCGCTGACAACGAAAACAAAAACGGAAAATGCAAATTGCAATGTATTGGGCAAAAACATAATCAATGATTTAAAAAAAAACACGCTTTCTACACTCATAGCCCCCCACTAGGATTTTCTCCTGTGTGGTGGGTGCCATGGACACACAAAGACGAATACACAAACACCCAGACCCAGAACACAAATCTAAACTCATCATTCAGATTTCTGTCTGGCAGGGATCGAACCCGGTACCCACTGCGTGTCACATCGGTATGTTGTTGTGGTTACATGAGGGGTGCGGGAAAGGGGTTACATGCAACCCATCTCTGTAGTAAACTCGATCGAGATAGTTATACCGCACAAGTTACACATTAGATTTGTTTCAATATGAGTAACCCGAGTGCTAGGAAACATTCGCTTCAAGCGCCATTTCAAATTTTAAGCGATTTCAGCAAATTTTGCTACAAATTGCAGCGAATTTTCGCAAAATCGCTCATGTTTCGTGGCCCTCGGGTAAAAGAGCATAAGCTTCGGGAGTCTATGACTTAAATCTACGTACAGACGTACCGGCAAGATGCGCGTTCCATTCGTCTAATGCCTGAAGGTGCCGCAGCAGGAGCTTTGCGGCTGGGGTTCGTCGTCGACGACCAACACGCGATTGCGGCCGTCGTCGTCGTTGCTGGGCCCCTGCTCCATGCGGTCCACGAGCTCGCGGGCGAGATCCACGAACAACTCCTCGACACCGATGTTGTGTTTCGCAGACGTGTAGTAGTGGCGGGCGCCGACCGCCTTCGCGTATCTGGAAAGGACGAGATGTTTCACTAAGGGCTCATTGACATCGGGTAGTTTGCCGTCTTCGACATTCCGACTACACAGTTGTTTAGACCGTGCCATCTATGGTGAATAACATCAGCGAGCAATAAACAAGCCTAGTGCGTTAATACAAATAGGTTTCTTTTGATAATATAAATCCTAAGCAGATAACTGGCATAACCAAGGTACCAGGTTCGAATCTAGATAAGCACCTTTTTTACAATAATATAAGCTTACGAGCATGAAGTCTATCTGATAGAGGTCTATGGACGTTGGACATGAATATAAACTTCAAATAGAAATGAGATTTTACACAAGCCGGCGAGATGAATTGTTAATATGTTACCCTTGAAGATTGGATAAGAACGCTTCGTGAAAGTAATCAATATCGAACTGAATTGGAATTCTGCATCTGGTCGGTCAAAGATACGTTACTACTGAAAAATAGTTGGATCGCCAATTACTAATATGTAGATACATAAGATCTAATATGTGGATGACTTACCACACTTTTCAAGTGAGACCACAGCGGTATGTAACATTGTTGTTATCCGAGGGCCATGATACCCCCTTGACCGTCGCTCAGCGCTTAAAGCGTCAGCGTGTAGCGATAAAAACATATGTATAATGAGACATCATTCATCTGAATGATGAGTTTAGATTTCTGGTCTGCGTCTGGGTGTTTGTGCATACGTCTTTGTGTGTGCGTGGCACCCACGACACAGGAGAAAATCCTACTTTGGGGCTATGAGTGTAGAAAGCGTTTAAAGCGTTTTGTATGTATAAATAACATAATTTCGCTGCATATTATAGAGAAATTTGGTTAAAATCGCTCAATACTGACGCTTGCAGCGCCACGCGAATGTTTAGTGGCCTGATGCAGTCGTAGGACTCTGCCACAATCAAAAGGGTACGAACGCATATTGTAAGATTATATTACGTACTAGCGACGTGCCCCGCCGCGGTGGGATTCGAACCCACAAACTTCAGTACGTTAATACCGGGCCTAACCGTTTGAGGCGACGCGGCGGTGACAGCCCCTGTCGAAATTCTGAACCGTAGACACGTTTTACACAAACTACGCATGCGCTTTGAAGGAT
>MOOZ01000103.1:43030-54414 GCA_002930495.1 Cecropterus lyciades | reverse complement strand
CCGAGCTGGGGGCGGGTTGGGTGTTGTAATTGAAAGCACTGCCACTGCCTTGGTTGTAGTTGTAGCCGTTGCCGGTGTTAGAGGCGGCATATGCAGCATCGGCGTTGCGGGAGCTATCGCTGCTGACTACGTATCCGGAGCCAGTGGAGCCGCTACCGAAATTGAACCCGGATCCGGCCCCGGTGCTGCCCCCGGAAAGGCCGGAGTTGTATCTGCTGCCGCTGACCTGATGGGACGGCACTCCGTATGAGGTCTCCGGTACTTTGTAATGGTAGCCGAGACCGACGTCTGCCGATACTACTCCTAGAGAGAGCGCGAGCACCTGAAATGAGAAGATATGATATGATAGTTATTATTCATGATATTTAGTTTTTAGTCCGTCTTAAATTACTATTTACGAATAACTGCGGCGTGATATTCCTATCGTTAAAAAGCCCCCATTTTTTATTTTTTTTATTTTTTATTGTTTGGAAGCAGCAAACGAGCATGCAGCCCATCTGATGTTAAGTGGCTACTGCCGCCCATGGACATCTGTAAACAACCCTCGGTAAGATCAAAGTCTTACCTAAGGTTAGCCACAGTTGCGTTGCTGCTCCTGAGGACTAAGATCGAACGCCTCGGAAAAGTATGTCTCCCTTACCACACCCTTCAGACCAGAACACAACAGCGCATAACACTGTTGTTATTAGGCAGAAATAGGTGTGGCGGTGGTGCNGGTGCTTCCGGAGTCGAACCACGAAGAGTTCTACCACATATAGTAAGGAAATAGACTGCTAATATTTAACCTATAATATATAACGGTAATGAATAAACTTGATAATCCACTGGTAGGAAATTCCGTATACCAAAGGGAATCTGAGTATTCAACCCTAGGAACGCATTTTCAATATAGATGACAGAATTTCAAATACCCTACATTATAGTACACGTTATTGAAAAATTTAATTCTCGAAGTATAAATTAAAACTGGGCAATTATTTTTACTTTCAAAATATTTTTTTCGCTAAAGAAATTTATTTTTTGAATCTTTACTATTTATAGTAAATTTCATAGTAAAAACAAACAAACAACACAAAACAAAATTTATGTACAGAGAGTAGGTACGTAATGTATTTCAATAGCGAAGCTTTCATTACAGACGTAAATAATATTCGCAGGCGTGAATGGCCCGCACTAGAAAATGTATGTGCATTCGGAGTCTATTTATTTCCTTTGTCTGCGTTCGTTGGTCGAAACATAATGACATAATCCGTAAAGTTATGTTCAAAATAACCTTTTTTAGACCGGTTGCGTTCAAACTTGTTAACCGATGTTGCAACACTCTTCTGGTTGGTACTTCGTAAACTCCGAGGAATTCCTCGGTAATAGCATACCTCATTCAAATATGGAAACAATTAGTTAAAAAAACCTACCCATTATTTTAGATGATTTGTACAAGCACCTACATATTTGAAGATGTAATTAATTTATAAGTATTGTTTTATTCTATAGTTTTAGTTTATTAAGCGTATTTATTCATCTAAGTTTTTATTTAAGTTGCATTGTTAGTTTATATGTATGCGAAAGTCAAATTTGAAGATATGGCAAAATAAGTAATTCCTAGGCGTTGAGGCTGACCACGCATAATATGTTTTAATGTTTAAGATTTTAATTAAAGATTTATTTACAAAAAGATTTTAAATCGCTTTCAAATAAACTGATAATCGCTTACTGAGTGGGCAGGCGGGCAATTAATGTATAAAATTGATACTTTTATCAAAAATTAATATCATTTTTTAATTATTCAGGACAGGAATCGAATACTTAAAAACCTTATTGAAATATTTCCCCCGATTTGCTAGAACTATTATCTAGCTCTCTGCATAAGCGATAAAAGTCCTAATAGTGAATCAAATATATACCTAATTCATTTATATACAATGTTATGCGTATCATATTTGTGTTATTCTGAAATATACGATACAAAACATAATCCGATTATAATGGAAGTGTAATCATCATAATTTATTCACACTTCAACTCTTGATAATTTGATGATAAATTATATTAATATCAAATTAGAAACAGTCTAATGCCGTACTCGTATTTTATAAGTGCAATCAAGTATTTCAATAAAGTATTTTGTAATAATATTTGTATTGTGCTGTGAAAATACGATTTTCTCAGCTTAGTTAAGTATGTCTATAATTAAAAATACTTATTTAAAATTAAAACACTTTATATAATATTTAAATATCGCATTCTAGAAATATTTACTAGTATAATCTAAAAAATCTTATCATTAATAAATAGTGGGTGCCTGTTGGTATAAATGATTAGTATAACAAATAAAATTTGCAAAAAGTTAATCAATTAGATAAATGATAATGTATATCTCGTGACTCCACAAATTTAGGTATTGGTAGAAAATATTACTCTATTATAATATTATTATTGTAGTTTTTTGCAACATTTATATATTTATAATATTCATTATTCGATATTGATAGATCATTTTTGTGATTTTACATTTTTTATTTTAGAGTTTGCGCGGATGTGTTCTGGTTTTAAAGTCAGGTTTAATATTTATTATACTCAAAATCAGTCTTTATAGGTGCTCCCTAACATATCTGTGATAGATTTTAGGGACACTTTAACTGATGTACACAGTTAGGAAATGTTGAGTGCGATAGGCAGCCATACGATACGATACGCTGGTGATACAAAGATGACTTTGAACTTTGAATTGCACAATAAGTCTTCTTCCATATAATAAAAAGACTAGCAAGTGTTTTATTATATGGAAAAATAAACGATCATGCAGGACCCCTGATGTAATGTTTACCGCCATCCGTAAAGACATATTTAATCAGATAAGATTAGAATCCTAAATGAGTTTGGCCTCAGGTGACCTTACTACCCCTTACTACCCCCTAGGATTAAGTTGGAACGCCTTAGAAGTATGTCTCCGTTACCAAACTATTCTTTTACTTGTTTTCATAGAATAGCTGTTGGTTGAGTAGGGAGGTATTTAAAAACAATACCTACCAGCTTTCATTGATTTTCAATTGAGCAACGCATTGAAGAAGAGAGGGACAAATAATTATGGTCATAAAATATAGTAAGTTCATATAGATTAGGCACATATTTGAACAAATTCAGAAAAGGATGTGTATGCGAATATTTCCTGCGTTAATTAACAAACGCAAGAAATATTCGCATATACATCCTTTTCTGAATTTGTTCAAATATGTGCCATTATCTTCATACAAGAACGTAAGGTCAATGTTTACGTATTTAGAATTACTCGTACATAGTATTCATAACGTTCATAACGCTCTAGGTGGGATAGTCCCGGTTTTATATTATTTGCCCGCTTAACTAGCTCACACTGCTAAAACTAGTTCATAATGTGACAAGGAAACAAACATTTCAAGCCAGAAGAGCACAGAAGCTACTCTGATATTAAGTCTAATAAGTAATTAAGTGGTTGTTATGTTATCGAGCTGTGACAAATTCTATAATCACTTCAAAAATTCAAAACGACTTATAAAACAATTAAAAACCAAGATGACTTATCTGGGATAAAAATTGACTTATAAATGTACGTGTGTGAAAACCTTATTCAAAATTGGTACTTTCCCAAAATATTGGGAAACCACTGAAGGTAAAAATGTCCCGCAATCGAATAGATCATGCAAAGAAAATATTATTTGTTCCAAGTATAAATTAAAGCTTTAAATTGATTCGTTCTGCCGACAATATTAGGCAAACGCGATTTATAATTTTAGCGATTACTTGAAAGTGTTGCCTGAAGTAGCTTTATCTCTTAAAAGTTTCTTTTATATACTAAATTTTAGATATATGTTATGGTGAAAGAGCGTACAAAATGAATTCTGTAAAGCATCTATTAACTTTGAATAAAACATTTTGACATAAATCATAATGTATTAAGTAGACTCATTACAATACTTAAGAAGATATCTTAAAAAGAGATTCTCTTTGCTTTTTTGAAATAAGTTAGAGATATACTAATAAGCAATTTTTAATATTCCGCAAACGTCCCGCTTCGTCGAAAAACATGGCCATGCAGCATGCAAGCATACATCGTTCATCGCATACGAAATCTATAATTTGGCCTTTTTGTTTGGCTTGGTACGTATACCAAGGTGAAACGTTACATCACGGTGCACTGTAGTAAGTGAAAGACACTTACTGTTACTACCTGTTACGTAACTTGACCGTGACTTGGGTTAACGAACTTTGCCTAGCAATGAACACCATGCGAGAAAACGCATTTGGTAAATATATGGTGTTATAAAATTGTTTAATAGAAAATAATTGAGCAAACGTTTTTAATATATTGATTTGGTGATATGTAAATGCATGCAATTCTTTTTTTTTTATTTTAAAGCTTTCTAGAAGGTAAATAAAATCGAGCTTTGTGTTACGTCAAGCTACAATATTTTCTTATATACTTTATTTCATAATGTGACAAGAAAACAAAAGTTTCCAGCCAGAAGAGCACAGAAGTTACTCTGATATAAATTTTAATAGGTAATTAAGTGGTCGTTATGCAATGGAGCTGCGACAAGTTCTAGATTCAATTCAAAATTTCAAAACGACTTATAAAATAATTAAAAAACAAGACGGTTTATCTCAAATTAAAACATTACTTAATGTATGTGAAAACCCTATTCAAAATTGGTAGTTTCCCAGAATATTGGGAAATACATTATAATATTAATCAACGTTTGTTTTAAGAATGAGTAGCCGGATGTTGTTTGTATATTTAAATCCTTGATGGATATGTCTATTTTCGTCAACTTGCCTAGTTAATTTATAAAATTAGCACATATCGATGGCGTATTACGTAAGTTTGCATTACAAAATAGGCTTAGTGGGAAGTTTAAGTTAAATTTTATCATCCAGAGTGTTTTCAGTTCAATCGGCCTGATCTGAACGATCTTAAAACTCATTTTTGTGTTGAACATAGGTACCTATATAATTTTAGACTTAAGCAGAATTAAAGACCATAATGCAAATGTTGCTAACAAACAAAACACAAATATCCATTGTCTAACTGTAATCAAAATTTAATTTCGAATGCCTCAAGCGTTTGTTTATTTACAGGTACTACTCTATGTCCATTGAGCTGAGCAAAAATCAATTTCATGATTCCACGTTGCAGACAAAGCTGGTACGAGCATTTGTGAACAGACCAGAGCTTGCGAGGCAGCCACAAAGTGCTTAGGGAGTGCCTATATAATGTTCAGCTTGAATCGTTTGAGTTTCGTGGGATTTTATACTGAGTATTACTAAGTGAATAACGCTGAAGAGATAAATGGAATATCCATTAAGATGAAAAATATTGTTGCTCGTTTTTATCACGTTTTGTCATGAGATATTTTCTGAACTATCTGGATCTATGTATATTTTATGGTTCTAAGATCTTTTCAATTCGAATAAGTTTATATTATTGTGGATTAAATCTAAGTAATTTTTTAGGTCTAAGAATTCATTTTATTGTTGTTATGTATATCCATAATCCAGCCATTATTAATTATCGAGACACAATAATAAATTGAAAATCAAACTTGAGTTTTCTGTTTTAAAAACTTAATCCCTAACATACGATAAGAGTAATTGACACTTTAGTATTGTTTTTTATCTGTCTATATTCACCACCACACTTTGCTAAGTGTGGTTTTCAATCTAGACTCGAGTACGAAGTTAAGTGCTGTTATGTACTAGTTTGAAAGAAGAGAGACCAGCTTCCAACTTGGTCTTCAGGTATATCAGCATAACGTTGCTCGTGTAGGCTTTCAATAATATTAACTACACTGCATTCCAGGTTCTCTAAGCATTTTTACCCGTTTGCATCAGAAGGAGGGTAATGTTTTTCGAGCGTATGTACGTATGTTTCTTTGTATGTATGTCCATTTCTTTGGCACGCGCTACAGCCCAAACAGCTTGACGGTTTGTGACGTTTGACATGTCATTAGAATCGTCTCAGTTTAGAAAGTGACATAGGCTATATCATTTTTATAAATGACACCTGCAAATAGGAGAAAAAGGGGGGAGGAGAGAGACAATATGGATATCAAATGAAAGCTAGTAAATAGACCAATCTAAATATATATATTATAATACTTTACATGACTGTTTTCACAAAAACTCATATAAAGCGTCAAATCTATACTAATATTATAAAGCTGACGAGTTTGTTTGTTTGTTTGAACGCGCTAATCTCAGGAACTACTGGTCCGATTTGAAAAATTTTTTCGATGTTAGATAGCCCATTTATCGAGGAAGGCTATATATCATCACGCTAAGACTAGCAGGAGCGGAGCACCAATGAAGAATGTTTCAAAATCGGGGGATTTTTTTCTAATGAGAGGTTCCGCTGCATGCGCTGCGTAAACGTTAAAGTTTCGTAAAAATTATGTATGACAGAATTGATCCTCTTTAAAAGCTCTAAAAAATCTTTTCAGACCAAATTTCTTCCAAAATAATGCATTATTTGCGAAGTTGTTTTTATAAATATAATATTTATTCTTATCCAAATAAATACATAAATTAGTTTTCTTTGTAGTAACTAATACGCGGGTGAAACCGTGGGGCGCAGATAGTTAAATATATTTTTATGAACAAAATAATCATTTTAAGCAGTTTTTTGTTTTAAAGTTTTTTACAATGGTACTAATATGGTATGCTAATGGTTATAGTTAGGACTTATTTAGATTTTGCTGATAAATGCAGGTAGTCCCTAAGCTCTTTGTTGCCATTCGTTGTTGTAACAATGGTCTGCTACATACAGAAACTAGACAGTAAGCCGGTTCGGAGGCTAGTGAATTATTTGAAATAGTTGTGATGGAAGTTCGTAGGGATTAAAATAGAACGTTCGTTAGGTTTTCGTACATCACGTACTCACTAAAACAAGCTCTGATGTTTTGTTTACTGGGATGTGGTTGGATTTGTTTGGTCTGCGAATGTATTGTAAGTTGGAACGTTATATATCTGACTGCTTAGAATTTTTAGTTATAGATTTTTTATATAAATTTAAATATTAAGGAAATGTTAGGTATCAAAATTAAAACAAGGTGTTTTTATTATGTTATATTATACACGTTACTTCATGTAAATACTCTTCATATAGTATTCCTTATATTCGGCCTAAATAACGAGAAGTGCGGGTGGTCCCACTGGAAGCTGGTGATAGTCAAACTTTGTTAAGTTTAATAGAAAATAATAAACTTTTTAGTTAGCGATAAAAAGTAACAATGGCGTACTAAAAAGGGTTACAGCCTGTCAGTTATATTACACCATCACCATCGTGGTGTTCCGCGATGGTACCGTGTAATATAACAGACTGGCTGTAAGTGTTCTTGTACGCCATTGTTACCTTTTTTTTTATTGCGGAGAAATCCTCATGGATCTCCTTTCACCCGGGGGAGCGAAAGGAGTATGTCGGACTCTTACCGACTAAAACTCCGCGGCGTTCATCTGACCGTTATTTGCCGGGTCACGAGAAGTGTTAACATTACGTTCGCGGCCCGGCAACGTAGGCAGGTGCTGCTGTAACGCCAGCCACGTACCGAGAGGGAGGGGACTCTCATTGGTGTCCCTCTAGAGATGTGAGTGCAGAACTCATACACGACATCTCGAGTCTTAAAAGCCGGAATTAAATTCCCCCGAATCCGCCTCCGCTGGCTCATAGGACGGGGAAAGGGAGGACGCCATATTACTAGATGACGGTACGGGTAGCGCGTAAAGCAAAGACCGCACCGCCAAAAAACGTTATTAAATAACAAAAATGTGTGGTCTCAAGTAGCTTCATATGATCCATTAGAGTAAGACAACATTAAAAATTATAGTTTTGTAGGCGAGATGTGAGCTATGAAGTTAAATTCGTTCTATTCTACATACATAAATGCAATATGTTTCTAGGCAATGGTTAGTAAATTGACGTTTAAAAAGTGTCCTGTATAGAATCTACAGCAAATTTTTGAAGTAAGACTTCCTTAGAACTGTTGTGATTTAAAATTTGATCAAACGAGAATGCGCTACGAAAGCAGTTCTGGGCGCTAGATGGGGATGTACGTAGTACCTATTTCTGATTCACGCTAATGATTCTACTTCGTAGCTTGTATAAGAGCTGAAGTTTGGTATACGCGAAATTAGATGTTCGAATATGGGCTGCAGTGATAACTTAATCGATTTTTATAAAGTAATGATTAACTATGACAGTTAATCATTACTTTATTAAAATCATGTGTGAATTGTACACGCACACTGTTTTATTTGTAGTACATTCGATACAGAACAGTTTTATTACTTACTAGCTGGCTCGGCAAACGTTTTGCCATATAAAGCAAAAACGCAGCGCATGCAGCGGAAGCTCTCATTAGAAAAAAAAACTCCCGCTTTTGAAACATTATTCATTGGTGCTTCGCTCCTGTTGGTCTTAGCGTAATGATATATAGCCTATAGCCTTCCTCGATAAATGGGCTAGCTAACACGGAAAGAATTTTTCAAATTGGTCCAGTAGTTCCTGAGATTAGCGCGTTCAAACAAACAAAGAAACAAACAAACTCTTCAGCTTTATAATATTAGTATAGATTTTGATTGCTAAATAATACTTCCGTGACAAAAAATGCGGAGACGCTATTAACTACTGGTACCAAATACTTTTAAAAATACCTTGAAAGCAGCAAAATTCGCTATGCTACGAATTCCCGATAAGGAAACCGCAAATTAACTTTACATATTTGCCTAAACTGACGCGGATCTGAGATAATCTGATAAAAAAGTATTAAACCTTCCAATATTTTTCGGCATAAATTTGCATAAATTATATGATTTTTTTTAAAGTTGTGAGTTTAAAATTTTATATTAATTTTTGCAAATATGGTTAAACGTATTGTACTGTGCTATTTGTTTATTGACTCTTTCAAAAGAATGGAATTCTTTTATACTTATTAATTTTGATTAATTTTACAGATCAGCTACATATTGAAGTACTAAATCTCAATATCGCTTACAGTTTTAATTACATTATGTTTCTGTGTCATAATGAAATAATCAAATGTACAGGTTCAATTAATTTAGCGTGGTGGAATAAAATTTTATTTCCAGAATTCAATCTTATGAGGATTTATACATATGAACATAAACTTTTTGGCCATGACATTTTACAGAAATTTATTACTCGTTTTATCGATGAACGAAACGCTTTGAGGAAATCTACGGGCCTGATAATTGTTCCTTAAGTTCTCAAAGCACGACGAATGTTTATACCAAACGTACATCAACTTTACTGGAAGTTTTTATTTGACTCGTCTTGTTAGTTCGTATGTAGGTGAGGGTCAAATTTTGCAAGTTATTTTTTAACCTGAAAACCTTGATGGCATTGAAATTTCACATGCACCTTTGTTTTGGATCAGAGCATAATAAAGACATTCTAAATCAAATATGGCGGATACCCCAAGATATTGGCCTAATTAATTATTATACTCCTTGTTCCCCTATGTGCCCCTCGTAATAGAAGTGTATGTAACATTTCAATGCAATTGAGGTTTACAAGAATTTTCAAGTAATTTTTTAACTCGATAGGCTAAAAAGTAACTTGCGAATCGGGCAAAAACTGTTTGGCCTATTGGACGTTTGTCACTTATAATTTTGTAAAAGTATCATAGTGATAAGTCTAAAATGTCTAACATTAAATAAGCGACTGTTTTTAAATTATTTATGGATATTTTTACGAAACTGAACAACCGATTAGCTCTGAGGCTAAGGTACTATATTCAAATCTTGACATGTTTTCACACATATTAACTTAATTTTTGTTTTTCGAACTAAAACTATGCAAGTCCACATCTATGGTATAAGGCAAAAAATAGAAATAACACCTTTCTTCTTCAAACCCTCGATAGACTATTTTTTACACCGAATACATTGTATATACGTAAAAGTTAGGGTATACGAAAATCCGATGTTGGCAAACCTCGGTGGTCCATCGAGGTCGCCGATATTGGAATAATACCTTAACGAAGCTAGATAAAGTTCGTCACGCTAAATTTATAGTGACACGAACTGCTTTAGCAAATATTTAACTTTACTTATATTTACAGATAAATATCTGAGGCACACGTGCGAATAGTGCATCACCAAAAAATAGATTTGTGTTCGACTCGTCCTTTTTGGCTACGAGACGGTAAATATTAGGAAGGCCATTTTGTTAGTAGATATTATGTTTAGCTTAGTTTTTTTTTAAAACTATATATAGTGTAGTAATGTAGTTAAGGTATACGAAAATCTGATGCCTTTAGGGACTCTATATTTTCTTACTTCCACAAGAAATAGTTGTATCTTACTCTGCTTGCTTTTTGATAATAAAGTTTTATATTTTGAATTGTGTTTATGTTATTTGTTAAAGAGGGAAATATTAAGTATTTTAGGGCAAACAATGGTAAATGGTACAAACTGGGTATTTGCTCGTATATTTTAATATCGTGATGTAAACGTTTTTTAAAGCTCATTGATTTAGGGTATTATGCTAAAAAGTATTACAGGAAAAGGAATACTATACTTTTATTACGCACGTTATTTTTCTTGTCATCCGCCGAAAGCAAGACCCTAGCGATGCTGATGAAATCCGTCCGAAACTTTGAAAAAAGCAGACTCAGTAAAAAGAAAACTACTTAAGTAAGTGAAATTGAATTTAAGTACGAGAGAAGTTACTTCACGTAAAGTGGGATTCATGCCCGCTTTAAATTGGACATAGAACCACATTATTTTATCTTAACAGATGTCCATGTAACCAACGTCTCATCGATCATTCACATTACAAAGAAGCTTTGAGCTTTGTTCGAATTACAATGATTCCTTCACTACTTTAGTAATATTATCGTGGAATGTAAGCTTTTGGTCAAGTGCTACTTAAGTATATAATAAGAGGGACGTCTTACCCTCCGGTCTCTCACATGCTACGGCTAAGTCGACATAAGGGCGGTAAGGCGGTAATGCTTGAACCTCAAGGGGCAACCTCTTTACCCGGGCAATTCTCTAGGAGATACAATACCTTCCGGATCCTTAACATTTATACATAATATTACAATGTTAATAAAAACATTGTAATATAATGTACAAATGCAAAAGATATTCACCGTCCCCACTGTTTAGTGAGTGGTTCGGAATTTGCTACTTAAGTGAAGCTCGCTAAAAAGATGCTATGGATGCTAATATGGTGTTCATACGAGGGGACTTTCAACGAAATTTACATTTAGGACTAGTTAGTTTCCACAGCTCCACCGGCTTCGGTCAGTCTCCCATAAGTTGGTGAAAAATTAAAACACATACACGTGTACACACCTTTCGCTTTTATAATATTAGTAAAATATTTT
>MOOZ01000103.1:14091-38401 GCA_002930495.1 Cecropterus lyciades | reverse complement strand
AGAACACAACAGTGCAAAACACTGCTGTTATTAGGCAGAAATAGGTGTGGCGGTGGTGCCTCCGGAGTCGAACCACAAAGAGTTCTACCACCTTCAAAAATTATTCAATTAATAAATCATCAAGTGAACTAATCGGCCTATTACATAAATATTTTTATGTCATAAATCCGCATTTACTTTACTCACGACTATTATAGATGATAGTGACTAGTTTCAGATGATTATTTTTAATAAACCAGGTTTAGTAAACAAAATACATTACCTGATTATGTTTTTAAGTTTTGAAGTGTATTTTTTATTAAATCAACTTTTAGGATCTGGTTTTATGTTCTAGATTTTATGTACCTGTTTATTTTAAAGAAATAATTAACATATTAATGTCCAGATGAATAAATTGATTAATAGCAATAAACTTAATAAATAAGTACTAACCATATTATAATATTATTTTTAAAATACTCATAAATGTTTGATGCATAAAAGTGCGAGTAAATTTTAAAATAAGTTTCGGTAAGTATATTTTTTTCGTTTATAAAATATTTTTATTAAAAAACAACTTTTTTAGTACGTTTTGAAGACGAAGTTGATTTATTAATCACGATATTTATAACTTAATTAAGAACAATTTAATATTTTTACGAACTGATTAGAATTTTTTCACAACCGCATTTGTATACATAGGAGAGTTTTATTATTTTTAGTTTTCTATTCGTCTTAAAGATATGACATGTGTATCTGACTGGAACTCAGTGAAACATTTACGGATGTAACTAGCATGATACGAGTATATAAAAACCTCTTTTTTGCCTACCAACTTAACCAACATCAAATATTTTAGTGTTGATTTTCTTAGCTACTTTATACGCGTTTGTATACGAAGTTTGAATGTCAAGTATACATATATAGGAATAGATGTTTTTCCAAGAATAAAAAAAAACGGGCATGACGTGACTAGCTATGTCACACGTACGCGTGTTAAATTTACATCCTAGGTTTAATTTATGCGTTTGGAAAATCCGGATTAAATAAGGTATTATTTTTAAATTTTACTAGAATTAGTAGAGGTATAAAGGTGACGGTAAAAATTGTGTTGACGTGGCAGCTCACAAATAATGAGAAATAACTCTAAGTAGACTAACAAAGTCGATCACATGTCTATTTTTATGGTAATAGTGAAAAAATGAGAAGAAGAAATGAAAATATGAACTCCGCCTACAACGTTATTATTCCAGCTGTAAGTCAAATATAGGAGTGACGGTCTTTGTTTTATTTTTTATTTTGAAGGTGGTAGAACACTTCGTGGTTTAACTATGGTGGTATAACGCCCACGCCAGTTTCAGCTTTATAAAACTTGTGGTAAATTCTGGAGCGATATGGCTTAAGGGGGAGGTAAGGTGTTTCCATTCAGATCACTTATACAAGGTGTTTCAATTTATATTTATATCTGTCGTCTATATTAGGCAGGCACTTATCATCGTTTTTAACAAACGAGCGTAGGCTGTTGTTAAACGTAGCTTTGCTACAACTTGTTGTATTACTCGTAATGTTACGTAGTCGAAAGTTTGTGAGGATGAATGAATGTTTCTTACTCTTTTGCGTAAATACGAATGATCTTATTTGGCTGAAATATGCCACGTAAATATTTTATTACTTGGATAAATATATAGGATACTCTTTACCGTAAATGCAACCAAAGCGAGTGGATTCGCGGAAATAAGCTAGTAAACGAATTAATTTGAATTTGTATGTGATTTTGCAAGCAATTCGCTAAATTACAGGTAATTTAAAAACTTTTTCATTTTACGTACAAAGTCTATATTCTAGGAATTATCAAAATTTTAGACGCTTCTTTCCATCCGAAACGCAATCATGGCTTGTTGTGTAAATTGTTTCTTGAAGACGCGTGGTTGATGACAAAAAACCTGTTTGAAAACTGTTTTAAAACCTTTATTATATCATGGAAATATTATAGAAAACGATAAGCATCAACATGATGGTAAGTTGCAACTGTCGCCCATGAAGACCTATAATAATCGCAGATACGATCCTCCGCAGATACGAACCGCAGAGTCCTAGCTGATTTCGGTTACATATGCTACCCTGAGGTCTAACTTAGAACGCCTTGTATGAGAGCCCCTCCTTTATCTCATCCCTGAACGAGAATATGATACGAACCGCAGAGTCCTATTTGAGTTCACCTACATATGCTACTTGTATTAGAGTCCCTTTATCAAATCCCTCAAACGAGATACAGCGGCACTTGACATTGTTCGGAGTCGAACCACGTTTGTTTTTCATATGTTGTTTGTCTCTGTAAGCTTTAAATTCATTTAAGCTGTACCAATTTTTAAGAGTCATTATTCTTCACTTAGATACAAATGAAATTATTTAACTAATCCTTGATCTTTTATAGCGACGGGTGGAATAAAAATTCTCAGTCTTCATTAAAAATTCACATTTTATTACAAATTGTCGAGAATAGATCCGAGTAGTTTAAAGATAACGTAACAATAGACGTGTGGGCGTTAAAATCTTAAGGTCTGGCCGGAAAGCCGAGCTATGAATCAAACGGAACGATTTATAGACCTCTAATAGTTCTATAAAACAATTAATCACCATATACAGACAAGTTTTCTGTTAACTACGTATACTTCTTTGAGGTGTGTTTTTTGACAGTATTAATGATAAAGGTTTTTAAATAAATTTGTTTATACATAATTGCATTTGCATTAGCCAATTAGCATTTATTTTCAAATCACGGATATACTGAAGCAGAAGTTGATGCTATATTTAATATTCATAATATTTTATTATTAATATGAATATTAATAATTTTATTATTAATATATATTTTTACCATATTATTAAAAGTTACTGTTTTCATACTATGTAACTGTTTAATAAAGGGTTATAGGTCAGAAACCTAAGGTATTTTAAGAAACGTATACACAAATCTACAATTATTTTACGTAGTACCTTACAAAATTAATTCACGCCCATACAAATAAAAAATACGTTAAGTCATAATTATTATTGCATAATAATAAATATTACGAACTGTGTTTCTATTGATTATCACTTTGTAAGTACCGGAAAACATTATAACAATTAACACGATATCACATCATTATGTATCTTAGCGTCTATTTGATGATTTTTATGGCATTGTTCTCAAACATTTGTTAAGGCCGACGTAAATCCAAAAAAAAAAATAGAAAAAACGTTTTGAGACCAAAGGGGTCTATAAAAATATTATAATATTTTAATTTCACTATAAAATAGTTTAATTATAGTTATACAATTATTAGTTCATGTTAATATTCTAAAATATATAATCTATAACACTATGTATTTCTTCTAATTTTAAATTTTATAACGCTATTAAAAAAATATAAAAAGGGATTATTAAAATTATTTCGTTTACAAGTTTTATTTCTTTAGCACATTGCGACACTCGTTCATAACAAACGTGATCCCTCAGGTGTCGGACTCCTACTTTGAGAAACGATGGTCTATCGTATTTGGAAAATTATTTTTATTCGTATAATATAGAATAAGTTATATAATAGATAATACATCGTATAATTATTATATTCGCTAAGCGTACACTTAAACCAATCGCTTTACGCTTAAATATCACAGTTAATTTGTTACAAACAAATCACTACATAATTATTGTCTTGAATAATTAATTATTTAATAGTAAAGTTCCCGTGGAATGTCGATATTTCTCAGTCAATTAATTTTACTATGCACTTTTTAAGGACTTATACATTTTTGAGGCAGTTTATAATTTAATTAAAATAAAAAATAAAATAAATGGAAAATAAAATAAAATCGAGCAAAATCGATTTATCGATAAATTAACAAAAATAGTCTCTACTTAACTCTCCGCGAACTTTCAACGGGCACTTCACTGCACATAACTCAGTGTAAGTTACACTAAGTTACATTACACTAGTAGTGTAGGTTACACTGACAATATAACAAGGTACGCACCCAGATCGTGTACATGTTGAGGTCTCAGCGTCCGAGTGTCGCGACCGGGTTCTCGGGTCGCTTATATACCAGTTACGTTTATCTGACGAAATTCTGGTCCATCCGACACCGGGCAAGTACAAGGCCGTGTCGTACGAAGATTCACGCCGGAACCGGTAATAGAGGAAATTTTAAAGAGCATCTGTTTTAATTATCGGTTTAGAGAAACATCACGGTGAAGATGATTAGGAATGTTGATTGTTGTTTGGATAAGCACAGAATATATCTAAAAGTGTAATTTATGGGAAGGACCGACATTTTCTTTTGTATACATATTTTAAATAGAATGAATGGATATAAATCTTTTACTTGAAAGAAGAATAAAGTAGACAAATTAATTTAGATGAATTTACATAATTTACACATTACATGTAATGCTCTTCGTTGGCCGATGTAGGCGCCACAAATAAACGTAATAAGTATAAGCGCAGTTATATCGTGATTTTACGGGTCTGGAGAGATATTTATTATAATATAAGTAGCAAACAAGCATGCAGTCCAGCTGACGGTCCGAGTGGTAGTCGCTAACTACATCTGTAGCCAATTCCATATAAAACAGGCGTTTTCTAGCCTATCACATAATAGATGCCACTAATGCTTCATTTGTAATTCATCTTTTTTTTCACGAGGTATCCATCAAAGGTAAACCATCAAAAGGTACCCGATGCCGTAGGAGCAACGCCGGGTTATGTGTGATTTTTACCGCACTAAAACCCCCCGGTGCCGTCCTCAGCGCTTCATGAAGGACTCCGAGATGTCCAACTGAACACAACCAGAGTCCTCCGAGCGTGATGCTTATTTGGGACTCTATCCTGGTGAGCATTTACGCTCATCGTGCTTTCAGGGATTTACGACAGCTTGCGATCACACATGCCGCCATCCTTCCCGGGGTCGCTTGGCTGGACGGCTCCAGCTCCCACTCTTGCCGCTTGGAACTCCGGAAGGCTACTTTTAGTCGCCTCTTACGACAAGCAGAGGATGCCGTCGCCCTATTTAGGTCCAGGAACGACACACTGTCACGAAAACACCCACTGAACGCAATTATACTTTACGGTAGAAAAAAGTATGGCGGTGGTATACGGTGAGGCGGTCCTACTATCTTATATGTTCATACGAAGCGTTCGTAAAGAGTTAACGAGGTGAGTTATAAACGCTTTCTACACTCATAGCCCCACAGTAGGATTTTCTCCTGTGTCGTGGGTGCCATGAACACACAAGGACGAATACGCAAACACGCAGACTCAGAACAGAAATCTGAACTCATCATTCAGATGTCCGTCTGACTGGGGATCGAACCCGGGACCCACTGCGTGCCAGACCGGTATGGTCACTGTTCCGCCACATGGGTCGTCAGTTATCCTTTTTCTCTTTTCTTTGTCAACTAATAAACTTTTTAAAATCTGTCATTAATTAAAGATGCTCAAATTTTCTATCGTGATTGAACGCTTTTATGATCGAACGACTAGTCAAATAAGTCGATTCATTAATTCAAGTTCAAGTAGATCAATTATGATCGTCATTACCAATTGGTTTCTATATAAATGCTTTTGCAAACAGCTTGACTAAATAAATGTAAAATGAATTAACGTACACCCGTTTTAATGTATTATTTTATAATATTTGTCTGTGTTTATATACATAATAATTTTAGAAGCTGCTAAACCGATATATGATGTACTGAGTTTTTACACAAATTCAAATAATAATAGCAATGTTAACTCCGGAACTACATACACTTCCAGTATGATAATCAAAAAATGTTATGTAAAACACATTGAAAAGAAATAAACGGACGTGCCTTGAAAGGTCGTCTGCATTTTATGAGTAATACTAAAGAATTGCTTTGTAATAATCAATTTACCATCAATTACAACAGCAGAAGTGTGGGTATTACATATTCATATTATAACAACAGGGAAATACGTACGAACGTAAGTATTTCAGGCGGTAGAACTCTTTGTGAGTCAACTCTGGAAGCACCACCGGCACACCTATGTCTACCTAATAATAACAATGTTGTGCACTGCTATGTTCTGATGTGAAGGGTGAGGTAAGCGAGACATAGTCCATGGGCGGCAGTAGCCACTTACCATCAGATTGACTGCATATTCGTTTTGCTACTTCTATAACATAAAAAACAAGAAGAAGTAGGTATATTTATGAAAAAAACCTAGCAAAAAAGCCGGAATACTGGAAAACAGTATCTCCTACACTCGTACAGAAGCTTTGCCGTTGGACACGGGGATTTCCTACGTCAGTTTAACAAGCTTTGACGTGGCGCGCGCGGCTTTTCCGCACACTCTTATAGATGATGAAATGGAGTAACCTCAGCGCCGCCCTGAAATGAGACGAGCCTTAAAGAGGTCGGTGAAGCTGTCGGGAGCGTGGAAGAATGCAATTTGTATACGTGCAGTCCCAACACATGGCGTTTAGAGGAACAACGTGGGATTTAGTCAGTACGAGTCCGTTATAACAACTCCACTGCCCGACGGATGAAAGGAAGTCATTAAAAAAGTCGGAAAAATTCCTCACTTAAAAATGTTGCGAAATTTATTGTCAATACCTGGGTTCAAACCCCATGCACAAACTTTTAATGTTTCGAAGTAATGTACGTGTAACAATTTAATTACGAATTATTTTAAAAGTAAAGAAAAGCATTTCGAAGGGACCTACAGGCGGGAGTGATGTAAAAAAGTTCTTGTGCCTTATAACAATGGCTTAATTTTCTCTCCACTTCTCCCTCTCTTTGAGAGGGTACCTGTATCCAGCAGTGGGATAGTTATGGACCGAAGGCGACGATTGCAGGGCTGCGGTATTTTGACAATGAAAGAAAATAAGATTAATAATATTGATAGTATTAATTATTTGTAAAGCAACGGAACAGTTATCTATACTTAAATTCAAATAGAATTGAAATCTTATCTATGGCCATTCATATTTGTGTTACCATTCCAAGAGGCTAAGTTCAAATAATTTTGCCTCTTTCTTACATATTTCAAACAGAGCACTGTATTGGACCCACTCTTTGTGGTTCGTCTCCGAGGGCATAAGCGTCTCATTTATTTTTACTCAATAACAATACTGTTAGTCACTGCTGGTCTAATGGATGTAGAAAGGAAACTTCCTTACTACGCCCACGTATAAGCTCGTCCCAACGAGATTACACGTAGACTTAAACTTAGTTCCCCAGACTAACTATATAATTGTTGTTCACAGGTCAGATAGGATTTAATTTTAGGTTCATTTTACACATGTCCATGGGTTTCTTGTGGCAATTTCTACACTTTTATATTATAAAAAAGTGTTTTAAAAGACAAACGTTAAATACCAGCCAAAATATGAGTGATATTCACTAGTGTGTGTTGTGGAATCAACGGTGGACTCTACGCGTTACTTTAAATGCCAAATTGCAATGGGGTCCCCACATTGAAAAATTGTCGGGTAAACTCAGTTCGGCGGTCTAAGCTGTGAAAAAAATCAGGCATTTGACTGATGTTGAAACAGCTAGAATAGTTTATTTCAATTACTTTCACAGCATAATGTTCTACGGTGTACTGCTGTGGGGGTGCGCCTCAGACCTCAATTCTGTTTTTGTATTGCAGAAAAGGGCTATACGAGCCATTTATAACCAGGGGTCCAAAACCATCACTTAACCAAAGAAATAAATATTATACCTGTTGTATTCAAATTTATATACGAAAATTTTATGTATGTTAAGAAAAATGTTAATAAATTTAGTAAACAATGTGACGCACACGATATAAATACTAAGAACAAACACGATCTCTCTGTGCATGTTACTCGGTTTCACAAAATTAACTACTCTTTTATGGGTATATACGCTTCATAAACTTCGTATGGAAATCAAAAACTTGTCAATTAGTCAATTCAAAGCACTGATTAAGACCAAACTTTGCCGCAAAGCATATTATAAAATTTCTGAATACATAGAAGACAAAGCAGCTTGGGACTGATCAGTATAACCTATACTTCAATGGTAAATTGTTAAAGTGTAGCGTATCTTGCCAAATAAGTCTCTGTTTAGTCAAATGTAAGGCAGCATACTGGAGCTAGCTTTAATCGCCCATGTAATAAACGAGATAGTAAAAAAAGTTCCAAAGAAAAAAGACAAACCCGTTGAGTTTCTTGCCGGATCTTCTCAGATCATTTTCCGACCCGGTGGTAGTGTAAGAAAAAATATTGTAAATTACAATTTGTAAGTGCCCCCGTAGGCCTATGCAAAATAAAGAAATTTCATTTCATTGTGTAATTCGATGTTTTAATAACTGGTCGCAATGTTTGTCAAGAACCTGTCGGACCCAACGTCGGGAAAGCTTTATGGATCGAATGTATGCGTTGGATTTGTTTGCATGACGGACAATATACCGTGCTTGTATATTGTCTACACATTAAATATGATGTTCGTATCTCACGTTACTTTCATGTCAAATATTGTTGAATTTGTTTTACGCTAAATTATTTTATTAGACTTAGCATTTAATTGTTTGGTAATCAATATGAACTTTACTGTTGCATCTTTGAGCTTTCGAGCGCGTGTCAAGTGTTCCATCACATCGTTTGCGTGCTGGTTACCGCAGAGTGGGTGTTCATAAAACACAAGAAGACGCTTAGTCTCATTAAAAAAAAGATAAACGCTTTCTTCACTCATAGCCCCACACTACGAATTTCTTCTGTGTTGTGGGTGTCATGGACACACAAAGACGAATACAAAAACACCCAGACTCGGAACAGAAATCTAAACTAATTAATTCTAAACTTACTAATTATTCAGATTTCCATCTGGCCGGGGATCGAATCCGGGACCCACCGCGTGTCAGACTGGTATAGTGACCGCTCCAACACGTGGGTCGTCATTATATGACATTCACGGAAAGTTAAGTGGTGCTATTAAGGACCGATCACGGCACAACTGCTACAGAAGGCAACTTTTGGAAACTATCCCTTAAGCGACAGTCGCTAATTGGCGGTCAGCTTTATAAGCTCGATAAAAATGTATACCAAAAAGAAAATCGATTCACAAACCAAAGAGAAAGGGGTACTGAAGTATTTTTTCCTTGTTTATAGAATCTGATAATCTTTCGATGTCAACTCAGTTAAAATTATCTTGCCCGACTGGATTCCGATAAGATTATATATTATATTTATAACGGCAATAAACGTCTAATAAAACATAATTATAAGAAGAAGTAGCCAAAAGACCAGATGCTAATTGGTCACTGCCCTTGGATAAAAACGTAATCAATCTTTTCATGTTAAACCTTAAGGGAGCATTATTTATTAGACAGTTCATTTATGTTAGAGGTCAATCAATAATTACAAGCTCTTTATTGAATTGGTAGGTAGGTTATATTTTAGGTAGCTAATACACGAGTTTCGGGTCATGTCGGCAACCGTTAGCGACCCTTGCTGCCTTTCGTCAGCCTTTGCCACCGCCTGACCTCATCGACCATTACCGTCTGACCTTACCTTGTCTAGGGATTCTCTACATATTATGAAAATCTTTATATTAAATTCAAGACTAGCTGTCCCTGGGATTTCACATGCATTTAAAAAATGTGTCATGACATTCATATTCAACTTAGACACACTTAACTGAGGATGTGTAAGCTAGACCTCAGGGGTGGAACCCATTTGTAGCCTACTTCGTGCCATACCGTAATTTCATCTGGGGTTGATTACAGGTGACCATGGGCGACTGTGCCCACTTACCAGGAGTTTGTTTTCTTGCTCGTTTGCTAATCCTATAATATTTCCCGCAACAGCGTTAGACTGCAGCTTCAAGTGAGAAATAGGCGTGGTGGTAGCGCTACCCAATGGCAAAGAGTTGTACTACACATCTTTGACTTGTTTAAAGAAGTTTAGGTCACATAAGGTTGTAAGAGAGGAATGGTTCTTATAACACATATTGCTGTAGCATTGTTACGGGTAAGTCAAGTGGTTGCCGCTAAACCACGTCGTATGAAACAAAATACCTTCGATAATTTCCAATGGAAAGTTACACATATTGCGCTTTTTGGATATTCATTATACGCATGCGCTGGTCACTAGCAGTATTTTGAAAAAGACTACAAATAAAATATTGAATTTTAGTTAATATTTCTTTTTTGTCGTGTAGTGTTTTTGTTTAAGTTCATTACAGTAGTGTAGCATGGGTTTACCTTCGGGGCAGATATTAACTTTACCGCCTCTTATAGGAATATGTCGGCGCAAAAAGATCCTCGAAATTTTCCTCCTTGTAAATTTCGGCCGCACCTTAACAGTGCTGCCCGAAGCTCGTTGGGCTTTGAAGGTCCTCCTATAGAATATACACGTATAATATGAAAAAACTGAATTTTTGTTCCTAACACTTGCCGTTGGAGACGGGCCTTCTCCGGGCACGCTTCTATGTATAACACTTTGAATTTCTTCATATCTGTATAACAGTTTCTTTGCCATCATAAATCTATTAGCAAATGAGTATGGAGTCCTCCTGATGGTAAGTAGCCACTGCCACCCATGGTCGTCAGTAATTAATCTGCATAAGTATGTCTCACTTCAGATCAGAATACAGTAGGGCTGGGCAGCGGGGAAGTTTATACTGCTGTTATTAGGCAGAAATAGGTGTGTAATATAATAAATCTTGTCTAATATCGACATTAGCTCTAAACATTATAGCCGTTAATCAATGTGTCTGTTGGTCATTATCTACCCTGCAGCAGTAACATAGGCCACATCTAAAATATAATCTAAGCAACAGCAACTTTATCGCACAGAAGCAACTTAATAGCAGTAACGCTAACAGCACAGCACAACGCAACGCACAGCTGCAGACTTACGTACATGTACCTATATCGCCGACACAGAAATCTATGGTGCAGCACAGTTTTGTAAAAGGCTCAGAAGTCGAGATGTGGAATGGGAGACATATATAGGGTGATTGAAGAAATACCCACATCTGGAGACTAAAGTTGATATTTGATATATGATTTAATTTGCGTCATGACGCATGTCATAATTGCATGTTTCAAACCTGTTACTGAACACTGAATCATATAAAACACTATTGAAATGATGAAAATCCAGAAATTTCGTCAGGATTTCCGTTAAAAGTGTGAAAATTTCACAATTCTTTCAATCATGTCAGAAAAGTTACCGGGACTTACGTCAATCAAATAGGGGAACTGTTTTAGTGATTGCCGTCCTGTATTAGCTAGACGCAGTCCTACGAGTCATCGTCAACCCATTACTGTCCCATTGCTGGGCACGGGTCTTCTCTCAGAATAAGAGAGTTTTAGGTCATAGTTCACGCTGGTGTAGTGCAAATTGGTCGACTTCACACACCTTTGAGAACTCTTTTTTTTTAAAGAACTCTTAGGTGTGCAGGTTTCCTCATGATATTTTCCTTCTCCGTAAAGCAGTGATAATTAATTTAAAATATAAAAATAAGTGGTCCGTGCCTATCAGTCGAATCTCAGATCGTCAATTGAGAGGCCGACTTTCAACCTAGGCTAGACTAGGCTAATAGGCTAAAACAATTTTAACATTATAGCACAATGCTATAATGTTAAAATTTAATTAAAATTCAGGCAGTTGCTATCAGTCTCCTCTGAAACAATTCAGAGGGGACTGATAGCAACTGACATTACCGGAAGTGACGGTGGCTGCGTGCGCGTAGAGCGCGTGCGGTTTTTAGGTTTTTATTTTTTTATGGGAAGCCCTAATTACATTTTCTAAAATAGAAGTAGCCGATGTTACGCCTTATGACATTAGCTATCCAACAGGGAAAGTCCTGTCAAAATCACTCCTGCGGTTTCAGAGATTACCGAAACAAATAGAAAGACAGACAAAAATTTTAGTAATTGATGTTTTTCTATCAGTATCGTATATACTTCCCTAAGCATTTGGTAAAATACTGTTATTTTGATATTACAAACAGACACTTCTATTTTATTTATACAATTGTATAGAGTATAGATGTATAGATACGAATTACTTCTCCCTCATTTAGCCTATTGCTGTAGCGTATGTATGTACTCACTACATCACCTTCATGGTGTTGTGGTCCCTGCAGCTTATGCACCACATAGGTGTAGTCCCACAGGGAATTCATCTGTAAAGCCTCATATTATAGT
The DNA here is from genome assembly GCA_002930495.1 of Cecropterus lyciades. Classification (NCBI taxonomy): domain Eukaryota; kingdom Metazoa; phylum Arthropoda; class Insecta; order Lepidoptera; family Hesperiidae; genus Cecropterus; species Cecropterus lyciades. The sequence continues at coordinate 26,231 of MOOZ01000103.1, read as the reverse complement.
ATTATGAGTTTCGTGTGACACTAATAACAGAAATGTTAGGAACAGTGTTTTGGTGACATGATGTTATTTAGGCTTAGCTCCTATTTTCAAAAGTTTGATCTTCCTTTTGATATTCTGATGACACCTCCGACTTCGACTTCGACTACGACATTATTTAATCGGAAAACGATTATCACAGTAGAAACGTGACGCAACAACCGTGGCATCCGGTTTTTTATACTATTATTTTTATTTTTAACATTAGGCAAATGTCTTTTAAAACTAAAATTAAACAGGTTGTTTAATATTTATACTTTTTAGTCCTGTCTTAATAATCTTAAGCTTTTGCCTTTCCTGCCTTCTATCTTTATCTTTGAATTCTATTTCTACTCCGGTTCTGTTTCCGATTCCGACTTAAGTTCCGATAAAATCACATCCGTAACAACTGTATTTTATTATATTACTACAGATTTATGATATAATAGTGATTTAGTGGATTTCAAGGTAAACTTCAATAGGCATTTGATTTTAAAATCTTAGGTTGCAGCGGTCGGTAGTTCAATATAATATGTCATAATTTTTAAATATTTTTTTATTTGTTATTTCATATGCATGCAGTAATCGACTAATACGAACAAGAACACATAACTTTGATTAAATTTTTCATTAAAGTTTTTCTTGATGTCTATGAGCAACATAGAATTGAAGCTCTACCTTACATTATTTGCTATGAGATGGAATAAGTGGAACAAGGAATAAGTGATTGTATCTAACCCTACAAATCAAAACACAGCAGTGCTAGCTAGACATTCCTATTATTAGACAGAAATACAAGTAGCGAATTCATGTGGATCCAGCTTTGATACGTCATTCAAACAAATTTATGCAGCATTATGAACTGAAAAATTAATTTCCCAAATTATATTTAAGTACGAATTGGTACTTATTACCCTGATATCAACAAATAAACTAGCTATTTATGATACAGTGAGTAATACAAAAAAACAGCAGTACTACAAAAATAAAATATTATGGACGAAGGGTCCCTCAAGCTACCCGCTCGTACGCCTATGGGCCGTAGTGCCTCTACGTTCGAATTACTAAGAGATCTCCTATTTAAGACAACCTTGAACTAGTGTGTCTTTTCTGCTCGAAGTTTATTTATTCCTATAATCTAATAGTCTAACATATTATCACGGCTCTGTTTGCAAGCCTTGACATAGTTTATTGCGTAGGCTCCGAATTTAAAACATAGAATATCAAACACATGATGTAGTCACAAAAAATTATATCTTAACCACAATATTTGAACTGCGACATATTTTTTGCATTAGCTATTTTAAAGGACAACTTAGTAATAAAAACTGCATAATTATCGCTACTGCAAAATTTGAGAAATAGTGATTAAAAGCCATTTTAAGATTGATATGTGATATTGATAATCAATGGCGTCCCCAGGCGGTGGGGGTGCGGAGTCTGCAAGGGTAACAGCCTTATTTTCTGTTGAGATAAAAAGAACTTACACATTTTTACCATTTGTTAATTCCAAGGAAAGCAGCTGATCTCTTCTAGAATTTAAAAACGACTGCTTCATATCTCAACTGCCCTCTTCCATCTTCTCGGTCACTTAGCAACGCCCTTGACAGTAATAAACGCGTTGCTACTCTCTGAGGAAATAGCCTTGAAAGACGTCTCATATTTATCTTATCATTAGTTTACCGCAGTGAAAACGCTGTTACCAAGAGGCAGGGCAGAAAAAAACACACTTTAGATTCCTTGCGTATTATATAATAGCTGAAGATAATATAATATATATAATAGCTGAAGAATAATTAGCTGAAGTACTCGTGCGTCGATACGGGACATAAGAAAAGTCGCCATCTTTAAATAGTGCAAAATTTTATGTAAATCGGACCAGTGGTTCATGCGTGATTGAGTAACAAACATACATAAGATTTTATTTTTATTAATTAGTATAGATTATTACTTCATTTAACGAAGAAGACAAATATCTTGAAAAAAATCTGTAAAAGAACTGATACATGTGTGAAATCATCTATCCCTATTTGCTGATCTATGAACTAACGAGACCTAAAGTCTTCTCATTATGAGAGGAGAACTGTCCGTTCTACCAAAATGAGTTAATGATGGGATGATCGTGATTATGTAGAAAGAGAAGTGTTTGGATGTGTGTTCGTATGACGATCATAGATATTTTATTTTTGTTTTACGTAGTAATGAGTATACTTACTTTTAATTAACCCCACGACTCAAAAAGAGGGGTTTTATAAGTTTCACTGCTGCGTCTGTCTGTGTGTCTGTCTGTGGACACGTAGGTCCTAAACGGTGAGCCGATTTGGATGCGTTGTTTTGGTAGACAGCAGATTTCGGGTGCTGGTCCTTAAACATGTTTTATCAAAATCGGTTCTGTCAGTTATTAAATATAGATGGTGAAAGTGATGAAAAATCAAATAATTTTTAATATTCACAAGTGCGGTATCAAATGAAAGGTGATAACAAATAACTAATACTTAGACATGTTTCATCAAAATCGGCTTAGCCATTTACTAGATATAGGGGGTTAAAGTGACGACGAAAAATTGAATGTTGTCAAATATACCCATGTAGGGTATCAAATGAAAGGACACCACGAGTATGCTATAATTAAAATGTTTCATTAAAGTTGGTTGGACCTTTTAGTAGATATGAGGGCGAGAATGGGAATGAATTATCGAATATTGTCAAATATACCCAAGTGGGGTATCAAATGAAAGGGAATGAGTGCCCTTAGTACGAGTTTATTACATATACTTAAAACAATTATTGGTTATATTTTTGCCCATCGTGATTGATTGTTTGAGAAAATGTAATAAACTCGTACTAAATGCACAGGTGTTTCGTAAATTCGTCCTAATGTCATAGAAATCTGCATTTGGCAAGATAAAAATGAATTACTACAAATAAGTCACTGACCTCTTTTGTGGCTATTATTTTAACGTTTACTTTCTATACTCCATTTGGTGAATACAGGTGTTTCAAAAGATTCACAAATGGAGCTTATATAATCCTGCACGGCATATGTCGTGTTCCATTCAAATACAAAAATAGATGCAGGGTCATATCTGTTACATGCCTCTTTTAAATTACAAATCTCAATTGCTATTCGCGATGACTGCGATAGCCTATGCAGAATATAAATCGAACGTTTTAATAACGTTGAAATAGTAAGGAAGCGTGTTATTCTCCTGATGGGAAGTGGTAGCGTCTATTGGGTAGACATCTATAACCAAAAATACCTTGGAACTGATAACAAGTATAATTAATTTAGCTTGAAACTAAAGGATCTTATCAAATAAGCCAGACGAAAAATGTGGTAAAACTCTTTGTGGATCGACGCCTAATAATAGCAGTGTTATGCGCTATTGTATTCTGGACTGAAGGGTGTGGTAAGGACATATTTAAGGGGAGTCCCAACTGAGTCCTAAGGGTTATTAGTAACCTTAAGTAAGACTGATCTTTCATGGGGTGATTACAAATGTGCATGGGTGGCTGTGGCCACTTACCATCAGATGGACTGCCATTTATAGTAAAATATGTACTGCCATATTATAAAAAAAGTTGCTTGTTTAGTCAAATTTAAGGCGTGATATTGGACCTAACTTTTCTAATCTAAATTTTTCATGTAAAATCAATATGGTTTAGGAAACTAAAATATAGAAAAAGAGACAAACCCGCTGAGTTCCTCAGTTGAGTTCGTGTTCCAAAGCGATGGTAGTGTAAGAAAAATATTGTTACTGTTCATTTGTAAATGTTCCCGTAAGCCTATACAAAGTATAGACATTTCATTTTATTTAATTACAGAGGCCATGAGGAATAAAATGTCGGTAGGACTGTCTGCTGACGTCCACATTCTTCCACCAAAACGCAGAACTGTTTCACGCTAGAAATAGGTTCCACGGCAGTGTTCGAACCGTACGATAATTATCGTACATGTACGATAAATTCATAGTAATGTACGATGTACGATAGAACACTATTATCGTACGTCGATTGTACGATAATTGTTTGGTCGTGAAATATTTTGAGATGAAGTTTTTTTTGCTCGTCAAATTGGATGTACCGACACAGTACGTTTTTGTACGATAATTTTGATCCAAATAATCCCAAAATACCATAGTTTTACGACTTTTGTACGATAATTGGGTTGGAAACACTGTACCACGGTGCTACCTCCCCGGACCATATTTTTATTCTACCGCGCTTAAAATTATCTTACACATAATTATTTCCTTATGTATCTACTAGCTAGATTTGTTAATTTTCTTGTAAAATGTCAAAACGAAATAAAAGTTATTGAATTTGGACACAAACCGGTCTGATTCCTGTTTATATCCACGGGTTATCTCAAAATGAATCGCAGACCTTCCGACACTTAGAATAAATTAACTTTGAAATTATTTATGGAATGGTTAATTGGTACTTTATTATAAAATTTTAAGATTTTAAAGACATTATTCAGACGATGAGATTGAGATATATGGTTTGTCTATTATTTCGTATTCAGTGTTATTTGTATCTTAATTTTAAGAAGATTTGATATTAATTAATGTTATTGGAAGAATTCCCTTTTTATTATGATTGACTGAATCACACTCGGGATTACCTGTGATAAGTTTACTTCGCCCCTAGAGTCAGCCCGAGAAAGCGAAACGAAACTCTTAAGTTAATTGCTTTATCACACGTGATTACCCTCACCTTAGATTACCTCTAATATGAAATTTACTCGTATGGAAAGATTTCTGTATTATAATGTATAGTAGTTACAGTGATACAGCGGTTTGTAGAGCAAAGTAATGGGTTGGCGCAGTAGTAGCTGAGCACGGGTCAGCCCAGTGAGAAGGGCCTTAGTAGGTAGGTACGTGACGCTGGCTAAGTGCGTATCGATTTTTTTCACGTAACTCTCAGGCGTGTAGGTTTTTTATAGTGCTCTTTAAGATTTGATCATTATGTTAACAAAGATTAGACTAACTTTGAACTTTGATAATAATAATAGCATGTATCTGTATTATAGTGAATATAGGCATTTGTTAACTTCTGCGGGAGAACAATAATATCACATGAATGGGATTTGGTTACGAATTGTTCACTTAGCACCTACGGAATTACAGTGGTGTATACACATACATAAGTGCACTCGATTTTTTAAAGTGAAAAATTCTTTAGCCGCGTTGAGCACTTTTTGGCAAGGGAAAAAATTACGGGTTCGTGACACCGACATGTTAATGTTAATTGAAGTATTGACGATTAATTACCGGTACTGCGTTGGATGGCATTACAAAAACTAAAAAATGATATGTCTTTATTATGTGTAGGCCAAGTGCCGAGCGAATGTTTTGTGGCCTATCACTATCGCACAAGCGATAGTAGCCAAATGGGTTGTCTTAAGCCACAAAATATACAGTCTGCGTTGCAAACGTCAACTTTGAGCGGATTTTGGCAAACACTATAATCTGCGAAATTTTGTAAGATCTAGCACATTCATTTACCGTTTTTAACGCTTAACGCTAACGCGTAAAGAATATGTTTCGTGGCCCTCGGGTTTATACACATTTTTTTGTCTAATTTTATAATTATAGGTGTCTATATTGTTTTGTTATGTTTGTATGTGTATATCTCCCCGATCGGAATACACTGTTTCTACCACTTATTCAATGCCTTTGGATCATTCCAACACTAATACTATTTTCATTTTTGTAAATTACACCAGAGGCACTATTGCTTTCGATAGTTTGGGCTTCTAAAGTATTTTAGTAGATACGTCATCTATAATATTTTTTGCACTTACGTCATTGTAATTCTTTAGGTGCGGTTTGTTAAAGCAAGCAGAAAATTGAGGCATAATTCGAAAACCTACGCGTTTATACGATAAGTTTAAGAAATAAAGCTGAGTCATTTTAAATCTCTTAACATAACCTCCGCGGTAAGGACGAACTTGAAAAATCGGAGGAATACGATCGCAAGTTGGACGGAAAGAGATGGATAGGTGCAAATGCCTCTAGTACGAGTTTACTCCGTTTCCTCGAGACAAGAGTTGTTCACGTTTTCGCCCATCAATGTAAAGTACATTACCAGGTATGGCTGAAAATGAAAACGTAAACGTGCTATGTATATTGCAATGTATGGCTGAAATAATAATAATAAAAAACACAAATAATAAACAATAATTGTTTTGAGAAAACGAAATAAACTCGTACATGGCAAAGTAGTCAGTCGTTGGAGCGGAAACCGCAGACAACGGCGCACGCATGCGGCTGCAAACCGCAGTTTTGTATGCTACGCGAATTGCGGTTTCGAGTATTCATGCAGTGGCTTACAAAAATGGTGATAATAATTAAATTAAATGTTTACAACACCACTAACGTTAAAAAGAAAAGTGAACAAACATTTAAAAAGTCAGAAATGATGAACCATTGATGAGCGATCAAATTGGATCGAGTTACACTTATACTTATTTTAATTATAGAAATACAAGCTGAGCCCCGCGTTTAAGAAATGTAACTTGACACAGTTACATATATGACGGTAGCTGCGTGCGCGTAGAGCGCGCATGGTTTCTTAGGTTTTAATTTTTTGTGCGGAACCCTAATTACATTTTTTAAAATAGACGCAGCCTAAGTTACGTCTTATGACATTAGCTATCCAACAGTGAAAGTCCCGTCAAAATCGGTCCAGCGGTTTCAGAGTTTACCGAAAACAAACAGACAGATAAAAAATTTAGTAATTGATGTTTTGTCAATGTTATTTTTGTTGTAATATAAAACTTACATTTTGTAAAGACCTTGTTATTTTTATATTACAAAATAACACTTCAATTTTATTTATATGTATAGATGTATAGATAACAAACAGTTGCTCGTTAAAATTGTGCTACAACGTCGCGGCGGAGGTGGGGTTCCGCTTTAGCTATAGCTCCAAGTCAGACCCTTTATTGACTATCTACTTATTTACTAGAAGTTTGTTGCAAATTAAGCATGTAAACGTTATGATTATGCAGTCCACCTTTATTTCAGCGATGTATGTCGCCAAGATAAACGCGCACAGAATACTCGGCGAATATACTCGAACTATATAATGCTCTGGGTTGCACAAGTATAAATATATATAATAGACTGATACTGAGCTAATGCAATACAGGGTTAGTTCAACCTGATTGCCTGATATCATCCCATCCTCTGATGCGGATTCTTGTACAAGTTAATGCAAAACAGGGCTGGTTCAACCTGATTGCCTGATATCATCCCATTCTCAGATGCGGATTTTTGTATTAGTTAAGCCGAATATGGGGACACGGCCTCTAGAGGCCTCCAACCTCCCCTATAGCCATTCCGTGCTTCGCCTCTACTGATACTGAATCTAAGTCTGATACTGTCTGCAATAATTTCGACGCATCGGTTAATAAACTGGTACTATTTGGTTAGTAAACTGGCATTTCTTATTCTATTTATACTAAATATACAACATAAATCAGTTAATATGCTTACTGAATTGTAAAATTGAAAAATAAAAGGGTTTTCTATCAATAATAAAATTTACCATACAACCCGACAGGAAAAGCAATGACAATTGACACCCCGTCAAAAAAGACATTCAACCTTCTTATTATAAATTTTTCATAAAAAAATACCTAGTAAGTAATGGTAGTACTCGGCCGCGTATTTGTAGTACAATTTTAACGTGCAACAATTACGTGTATATAACATTATACACATAGACAGACAGACAAACAGACATATCGGTCAAACTTATAACGCCCCTCTTTTTGCGTCAGGGGTTAATAAACAGCGGTCCTTTTCTAAGAGATCTTTATAATGCAGTCAAAGATACTCAAATATGACATGCGCATGGTGGGATATAATTATAGCAACGCAAGGTCGTAAAATATTTTTCAAACGTTATTCACAATGTCATTTTAACCTTTTATACGCATGAGAAGAAATTCTTGTTGTTACTAAAATTTTATTGTTGTATGCTTAGTGCCCAATACACGTGACAATATTGAAAATAAACACCAGCTTTATTATGATGGCTGTGGTCTTCAGCAATCAAACCCTTACGATCAAGGGCTTGGTATCACGGGACTTAAGAGTAAAATCATTTTTTTATTCCCGCTAAACGACTTGTGAACAATGAAGAACCGTGTCTAACGTTTGTCTAACGTTTCATAAACCATCGTCGGTTGCATTTGCAAAACTTGTTTTGTGTATGTGCGTTGTAGATTTTTTCTAACGTGAGACACATGATAGAATATTTTTTGTATAATGATCGGGTGTAAATCTAAAAGTAATTTTAGAATTTTATTTAGCTGAGAGATTACCTAATGTTTTAAATGAAGGTACAAATAGTAGCCGGCGATGCATTGGCGACTTCCCTGGTGTTGCAAATGTCCATAGGCGACGGTGACTACTTACCATCAGGTAGCCCGTCTGCCTTATCGTTAGGTTCAAGTATAAAAAAAAATAGTTTAACATACTTATAATTAGAATAGTTCAAATATCAATACTAAATATAAACAGAAAACCAAAAGCAGCAGTTAAGATAATTATAAATTAAAATATAATGAATATACCTAACGTTGATGATGACTTCATTCAAGTTCACAATCAGTTTTCATTGACTTATGGCACAGTTTGAGAGGAAAATTCAATCAGAGATACAATATTAGCTCGATGAAACAGTATCTATTTTTGTAACAGACTTGTATACAAGAAATGATAATCGCTCGACAAAAAGGAGTCAAAGGTACCTCGATGTGTTCCTTATGCTATGGAAGCACTTTATCTTATAAAACGAGCATTGTACAGTTGAGTAATCGTCATATCCGACCAGCATGACGTGGCTGGCTGCCATCGAGGTGACGGACTCCCAACGGAGCATTGTTGGAGGTTTCATTTATACTCAATTGTTAAAAAACATCGATATCGCGTTTCAGGAATATTAAGATTTTATGTAAATAATAGATATTGAATAAAAAAATAAACAATGCATCATGATTTTGTGGATCTACAGATACTTTTGAATGTTTATGTATATATTTATGTATATATTTGTTTTTAATCTTTCGAATAACAAGTATGTAGGTCTCAATCTGGCGTACAACGTCATCACCTACGTAAACATAGACGTTGTTAGAGTATTACTGAAATGTATCGCATATGTATGTACGCTTTTATCAATGCCTACTTGGTATTTACATATCTTCAAGAGGTAATTTGTCGTTGATAGAATATATCTACTATGGATATTTCTTTGGGTGATCTTACGATATAGATACATGTACACACGTTCTATTCACGTTCTACACGTCACAAGAAAATTCTAATGTGGGGCCATGCCATTCCATGCCCACATTAGGATTTTCTTCTGTGTCGTGGCGACATGGACACACAAAGACGAATACACAAACACCCAGAGCCAGAACAGAAATCTAAACTCATCATTCAGATATCTGTCTGGCCGGGTATCGAACCCGGGACCTACAGCGTGTCAGACCGGTATGGTGACCGCTCCACCACGCGGGTCATTTAAACGTTTGATTTTCATCATGATACTTTTGCACGCGACTTTGTTTGCGTGGGTCGTGGATTAAGCATCAAGTGGTCCTAACTAAAAGTCACGGGCGTCACGGAGGACGGAGGGTTTTATAAAAAAAGAGACCGCCTAGTCTATAAATTTTTTCTTACTCTATGCTTTAGTTAGTTGAGACCGGAATAATAGACTCGATAAAGCGTCGACAAAAAACAAAAAGTCTATCTGTTTAAAGATTTTTTAACCGACATCAAATAAGGAGAAGGTTCTCAATTCGATTGTATTATTTTGTTTTATGTTTGAACCTTGGATACTTTCGACTGGGTGAACCGATTTTGGCATTTTTTTTAAATGAAAGCTGGTGCTTCTCGCGGGGTCTCATTTTAATTTGGTTCAATTCTGACAAAGGCATCGATAAGAAAACCACATAAGTCTTAAATTTGCATTTAGTATGTGCGCGACAAATAGGCGAATAACTCAGCTTCTACTGATCCGATTCTCATGAAACTTGAAAGGAACATTAGGCATCTAAGATGAAATGATATAAGGAAAAATGTGACCTTCTACTCCTCGATCCTGATGATGTACTGCTAGCCAAAACCAAAGAAGTTAGCTATTTGGTGTTTACGAATATATATTGGGATTACTGAGCAGAGACATACTATGAAAAATTTGACCTCCAACTCCTCAATCCTGACGGTGCAGAGTATTGCAAGTTATGGCTTAGGATTGGGTTGAGCTGTAGTGATTTATATTGAATGGATTAGGTTAAGTTGGAACATAATAGAAAACATAAAACTGAGCGAGCAGGGCGCGGTAGCGCCCTACGAGCGGGTGCGTCCAGTTTATATAAATACAAACCTAACCTTTATTCACCTCTATATAATGTATAAAAGTTTTGTTTGGCTTAGGATTAAATCTTACATTTATGCTGGAAGTTGAATTTACATTTGTATTTATGTTTCAATTTTTTCGTTCATGTAAATGTATTTATATTTACGAAGCAAAATTAATGATATTATATGAAGACATGTAAAATATATAATATGAAGACATGTAATGATATTACATGAAGACATTAGGGTATTATCACTAAAAAGCGTGAAACAAATTTTTTGAACAAAAAATAGAAACCTTCTATACCACAAAAAAATCAATAAAATTATTTAAATATATGTAGGTTTCTTACATACACGGTACATAGTTCTGAAGTCAGCGTTCATATACCTACTTGTAGGACATAGATTCGTCGTTGTAATCTACCAAAATTAGTTGAGCGCCGACTACGGGACTATGTACTATGTACTGTGTATGTAAGAAACTTTTGAGGTAATAATTTGTAATAATATAATTTACGTACATAAAGTAAAATATATAACATTACTTATGTACTTTACAGTTCTCAAAATGTAAAGTCACGGTGAAGGAGAAATTTAATACAGATCTGTAAACGACACTGTATGATTTGTAATAAATAATTAATTCATCAGTACGTGTATGTTTCGAGTAAGTACTTGATACTCGCGAATAGCTAACGACGCCTAGCCATTAATCAAAAACTTAACGTATTTTTTTCATATTACATCGATAAAGTACTGCTGCGTTCTGATTTAAAGGTAATCTCCCAATGGTAGTATCACATTAGTACCCGACTTTAAGCCTCTTATCCTACCTTCGGTTATAAAATAATACGGTCGATTTTGATATTTATATTTTAAAGAACATATATAGATAATCATATATGAATAATAAAAGTACAGTCTGCAATTGTTACATTTATTAATTTTTGATTCANNNCTCTTATTAGTTTGATGCACAATCTTGGCATTCTCTGAAACAATTTCGACAAATAATCGTGGTATATTTGGTTCCATTCGTTTTTCAGGATATTCCAAAGATGTAAAGTGGAAGAAGGATACTGCTTTCTGACTTTTCCGTCCAATTTGTCCCAAAACAACTCAATCGGGTTGAGGTCGGGTGACTGTGAGGGCCAAATTACTTTCAGTACATTCTTTCTTTCCAATTCTTTTAAATACTCTTTGCACAGCTTGAAGGAATGCTTGAGATCGTTGTGATGCTGGAAGATAAATTTTCTGCTGATCAGGCGTTGACCAGAATGTACTACATTTTCCTTTAATATTTTTTTATTAGCCTTGTTTCTTCAAAATCCCTTCAATTTTTACCAGGTCTCCAGTCGCCCGTCCTCCAAAACATGCCCAAACCATCACCGAGCCTCCGCCATGTTTTACAGTCGGGATTACACATGGATCTAACATCTGTTCTTCCTTTGGCCTGCGCACAAAGACTCTTATCTTAGACCCAAAAACTTCAAACTTTGACTCATCACTCCACAAAACTCTTCCACTGTTTATGCATCATTTTTTTATGTTCTTTGGCCCACTGCAACCTCTTTATTTTATTTTGACGTCTTAAAAGAAGTTTCTTCACTGCCACCCTTCTAAAAAGACCAGATTCTCTCAATCTCCTTTTCATTGTAGAGGTACTCAAACGCAGATCCCTAGATTCATTGATCTGAGCTGCTACCTCTGGACCTCTGGTCGTCGATCACGTTTACT
>MOOZ01000102.1:393890-406355 GCA_002930495.1 Cecropterus lyciades | reverse complement strand
TTAATCCTCAAGTGGTTCACGATGTAATATCACGATTTGCTTAAAATTAAAGTAAAGAACAAGTTTTACCTACCATTAAATAAGATTATGCATGTTGTGTAAGAAATTCGTAACTTCAGCTTCATAATTGATATTAAATCCCTTGTTAAGAGAGGACAATAATCTAAAAAATATACTCATAAATAACTCGAAACACTTAAAATTAAAAAAAAAAAACTTTCATAACCATTATTATCTTGCTATGTAAATATATGTAAAAACCTTTTAATTTTAAGTTTAAATTCATAACTGAGTATTAAATACGTAATATAAAAAAGTATTTTTATAACCATTGCTAGATTGAGCGTTATTGATAAATAAAAACGTATCCAAAAAAATCATTTAATTTTGGTAACTCTCTACATATTTAGCGGTCTGCATTTTCCTTTTTCCATTTACACGGAACCGCACAAATATTGCAAACTAAACGGGAGCCAGCACTATTTACAATTTGGCCGCGGCGCTCCGTCAGGGCACATTCGGTCCGTCGTTACGTTGCCAATGTTTATATTGCTTGCGGGCGATCTTACGTTTTTATTGCCGCAACACACGCCCGTTATTGCAGATAACGGGATACTATTTTAAGGAATCTGTAAGTTCGGTTGTATTCGGTTTTGACCTTTGAAGGAATAGGGCCAAAAGCTAGGGCAGTCACGAGACAGTGAAAACCTTTCAGTGAGATAAAATTGAATAAAAAATGCAAAAACGATTCACTATATAACTATGAATAAAGTGTTTTTTTTCGATACATAAATCATTTCGTTTTTGTTTTATTTGCAAAACAAAATTGCAAAATTTTAATTTTTTTTTGCAAGTAATTTGAAATTAAGCTACAATACAATAAAACTAGATAAGTACATAAAAAAGATAATCACTTTTGATACTTTAGTGTGTTCATATATTTTTTATTTCAATTAAGTTTTAATTAACAATATATTAAATAATATCAAAAAGTAATCAAAGTCCACAAAAATAGGAATTATGTTATCAAGTTAGCGCAACTTACGTGACGATACTCAATTAAACGCGTTAAACATGTCATTTGTGATTAACGCGATCACGCGCACGTGACAATATTATAAATAAGGTGAATACAATCTTCTTATTGGTGATAGTAATAATAGACTTAAAGGTACATAGACACAAAAGTCCTAAGAATTCTCTCCTCTAAGAGACCGCTGTAAATGACTAGTTCTCATCTAACTAACAAAATCCCCAAATTACGAATTTTGTGAAATTTCTTAACCAATATCAAGTCCTATAATTAAAAGGATGTAACGGTGCTTTCGAAGAATGAATATACTTTAATTGATAGTATATGAGTTAAAGACACGATTTCGACCGCAAATAATTAAACTATCATTCCAGATAGATAAAGTGAGCTTTATTTGAACGTTACGAATACATAGCGTAGGAATTGAAAACGAATTCGATCGAGAGCATAAGTGGAACAATGATCCAGTCAGCGCAAATTACGCGGAGCGTTCAATTAAGCTGGTTAAACGTGATTGATTGGCGCAAGATACCATTAGGCGAACGTGACAAGGGAACTTGTATCTACAAGCACCGTCGATATGCATATTTTGATTAACGTTTATCTCAACATTATCATTCTATATAATTTGATATTTAAGCAAATATAGGGTTAAAAACAACACAAAGCATAGAATATTTTGGATTTGAAACGCTAAATGTTAACTAGACAGCTAATTCAAAACAAAGCGCTAAACATGTAAGCACGAACAATGATCAAGTTAGCGCAAATTACGCGAGAGCATCCAATTAAACGCTTTAAACGTGAGTCATTGGCACGTGACACGATTAGGCATGCGTGACGAGTGTGCATCAACTATCTCTATAACCATGTGGATCTCCTCACTGGCGTTAGAACAGTCTTCTACACTTTAACTCTTTACCTCTACCTGTTAAAGGAATAACGAATATTCCACTATTAGACACAAAATCTGTATTATAATTTACTAGCTGTATTTCACGTTTCATCCGTTACTACATTAGAAAAAAACAAGCAAACATAGCGTGATTTTATATAGCCTATAGCCTCCCTCAATAAATGGACTACTTAATACAAAAATATTTATTCAATTTGAACCAGTAGATCACGAGATTAGCGCGTTCAACCAAACAACTCCTCTGCTTTATTATATTAGTATAGATATAGGTAATCTGTCATTATATACTAGTAATGGACAGGACTTCCATATAAGGGTAGAAGACTACATGCAATAAGCGAATTTAACTCTAACTTTAGTTCCTCCTTAAACACGCATAGGGATATAATAATATATGGTTTATACGTTTATAGTGGGACTTACATACATAGCTACTTCTGTACAGTCATTAGGAAGGACTGTCACGTATCTCTAATCACGGCAACCGTGACGTCACGCGCCATATCCCGAACATTTACACTTCCGCACTTCTGTTTCCCGGGACAATATTATCTTACCTTTGTAATGGCCTTTATAGGCCTCGTTAAGGTGAGATTCTCATTTTGAGAAACTTATTTTTTTATATTACATACAAAATAGTATTAACTGAGCATGTAGTACGCATGATGTTAAGTGGTCACTGTTGTACATAAACACTTGTTTCAGAAATCTGCCCTGTTTTGAGTCAAATATACATATATTTGACTCAAAACAGTGCAAAGTCTCACCCAAGGTTAGCTACAGATGCGTTACTACCCCTGAGGACTAAGATGGAATGCCTCGGAAAAGTATGTCTCCCTTACACACACACTCTTCAGACCAGAACACAACAGCGCATAACACTGCTGTTATTAGGCAGAAATAGGTGAGGCGTTAGTGCTTCCGGGGTCAACCCATAAAGTGTTCTACCATCTTTAAATGTATGAGTGTACCTTGCCAAATACTTAAAACCGGAACACAGAAGCACTTAACACTTTTGTTATAAGGTAGTAATTAGTGTAGTTAGCGGCGTCGCGGCTAAATCCGGAGCACGAAGGATTCTTCTTTAGTATTCATAATTTTATTTCAAATCAAATCCCATCAGAGGAGATTAAATTTGTATTTTATTTAAAAATATAGTATTGGCATATGTAGAAATAATTTCAACAGTTTTAATATGATTTAAAAAGAAAAAAATGTGGCATAATTATTGAATCAATTTTATCCGAAACAATTATCCAATTGGAAATTGAAGGTAATTTTCTAATGAAATGTATTAACTGTTACAATTTAATCAGTTATGGCGATTTGTATTCAATCCGTTTGTGATATTTTTGGCCTTAGCATTAGCTACACATATGTTTTCTATTCTCTACATAGTACATAGATGTCAATCTGTCTGTGTCGTGGCTAGCTGTCTGCCCAATGCATTCACGAAACACTAGATTCTCATTAGGCTGCTTAATTTATTTATTTTCACGGCTACAATTCAAAGATTAGAAATCGATTTTGTTTCATCCGACATGTTTCTTAATTTGGGGTTGGACAGTCTATTGTTTTATAAAATAAATATTTCTATGTCCGATAAGAAAAATGTATATTTGTTTAAGTGATAATTAAGTGATAAAAACAACATACATATGCGATTATATCCCCAAATATACATATTTGTTCCGTAGATATAATAATAATATGAATATTTAACATTATTACATAACATAATAGAAATAGGTTTGCTTATGTACTTGTTTATTTTTCTATATTTAAATAGTTTATTACAATGTAACACAAATTTATACAAGTTTAATTTTAATGAAGTTATACACTTATTAAAATATGTTTACAAATTGTATTGTATTCTATTTATTTTGTTTTCAAGTTTAGATATAAATGTTTCATTGAATTTAAAAGTGTCTTATATTGTTTTAATGGTGATTCTAAATATCAGTTTTCCAAATTCTGTAACACAATAAATATTAGATATATAAAACTTTACACATTAGATCTTACGCACAACTACTATTTAACCCAAAATATTTTAACTGCATATTTTAATAGTCATAAAGTCAATAAAATATCATACTAAAAGAAACAACTCCATAGCTCCAACTCCTAAGATACATAAATAATAAAAAAGAGTCGTCATACTGACAATCGAAATTAATCTACATAAACTAACGTCCTCTCAGAGACAACAAAAGGTGACATACTAAACACTTTACACCACTTCTTCCGTAACATCTCTTTGGCATCTAAATCGCAGGGGTACAGTATACGAGGCGCGAGTAATTAACGCGATGAGGAATAATTCACGGACCGACAAAACGAGAATTTTAATACGCAAATGAAATAATTCCTCAGATTGATGACGCGGATACCTCGCGCCATTTTTTTGTTGCGTTCGAGTTTTTAATTACGTTTTATGGACTCGCGATTCGCAATTTACTGGATTAACTTCGTTTAAATGGTACCGATTTTAATTACTTCGAATGAAACATTGCTTTTTTAAAAAAGGAATGAACCATATTTAGTTTTTCGAAGTAGCGTCGGCCTTACTTCTTGTATAAAGACTAAATATCTTAAATAGTAAAATACACATTAAGATCGTGAAGTTTTTGAATGGACGATATGTTTATTGATATATAGTTCAACTGATTACATCATAATAAAGATGTGTAAATCGTAAAACTATATACTGTATATCTGATAAGTGAGTAAACTCAAAACTATGTATTGATAAGTTTTTATTTTTTATATATTTGGCATAATAGAGAAAGGCTTTGCTCCTTTCGTATTTATAATAATTTTATACATAACATCGATATTATCGTCGAAAATTATAATTTATTTATTCATGTCTGGAATTGTGTCACCAAACTCTCATTATAAATAACAACTTTTGTTTTCTTGTAGATATTTTGAATAAACCGCCCTTTTTACTAAATATACAAAACCCTAAATCATTCAAAACTTTTAAAACAAACTTCACCATTAGTTAACCTACGAGTAGTTCCGT
The DNA here is from genome assembly GCA_002930495.1 of Cecropterus lyciades. Lineage (NCBI taxonomy): Eukaryota > Metazoa > Arthropoda > Insecta > Lepidoptera > Hesperiidae > Cecropterus > Cecropterus lyciades. The sequence continues at coordinate 401,372 of MOOZ01000102.1, read as the reverse complement.
CTCCACGTCTGTAATTAAGGCGCAATGCACACTCCATACGCCGACAGTGTCCATTCGAAACATTCGTGCATCATTATAATATTCCAAACTTTTCGGCCGAAATAACCGTACACATTTCAAACACCTCGTTCATTTATATGTGTGAAAGTTTCAGCATGAACCACAGTATAAAATAATACGTTACCGATATCAAAATAAAGTCCAGTATTACAAGGTGGTTTGCATGAAATTGTTATTCTGTAGCAGCTGTGGTGGCAAAGAGAAACGTACACTGTAGCACGTTTTAAAATGATATGCGTTTCATTTATAAACAGGGAGGACGACCCGGCAAACAACCTCCCTTAGGAACTAAACTTTCCGTCCACCTAGCGACAATATTTGAAAGTTATTTCAACATTCACAACCCTCATAGGCGCCGTTAAAATTTTCCCTGCCACCTTATTCATAATACACATGTTTTATCTCTCCCTTACGCACCACGGTGAAATCACTTAGGAGAAAGCGTGACAGAATTATTTGCGAACTGACATCTCTGAATTAACGGTGGTCGGCTCATGATAATTTACATATTTAGGTGAAATTAACCTCGCTGCGTTAAATTGTATTATGAATATTAATAGGCGTGCGTGCGAGAGTAATGTATTATATTATATGGTTAAGTGAAGCCCCGTCTTTATGGCTCAGATTTCGGCATCAAATTATGATGGTCTTAATATTTGACGTACGATGTCTATTCATACTGCTGGATAATATCGTACACAATGTAATAACATATTACACTTTTAGCTTTAAAGTGCAAACTATCTCAGTAAGTTTTTTGTTTGTTGAAAATAAGTGTTAGTAATCAAGAACTTGATTTTTATAAACCGTTACTCACATCGATGTAATTTAATAATTACTTGAATTAGGATGTATATACCATTAATTCATTCGTTCATTTAAATAAGTATTTCTAGATATCATTTTAAATCTAAAAAGCCTTTCCCTTGTATTTGAATTTACGATGTAAATTGGTAATAATCAGTTTATAGAATTTCACTCCCAGAACAACTGCTTTGCTCCACTCAGCACTTAACTGGGCATATTATTGACCACTTAAGATAGATATTAATGATTTACAAAGGAAGGTTAATTTACTCTCTTACTTACTACGTTATCCTTGGTACTCACTACCGTGTATGCCGCATAATGTTAATAGATATATAAAATACTCATTAATGTAAGAAACATTTTTATAATAATAGCAAAAGATGCTCTAAAACTAAAGTCTATTCGTATACTCCAAACCTACACATGTACAATAATTGCGTTTGGGTAGAAAGAAATGCGAGGAATCGTAGAATTTCTAAATAAGATTCATATAAAAAGCTTTGAAACAAAACAATAGAGAGCAGACGTCTTGAGGCGAATTTTGAAATGCGCCAGTTTATTTGGTTATCTAATAAAATATTACGAGCTTTGACAAGTGCCCCGGAGATGCCCCTTGCGGCCCACTCCTACCTTTCCCAGTTATGGCCCGTAAGCAATGGCCTTTAGGTAAATGTACATAGTAAGTAACTTGGAGAATACGCCGGATTTTTATGTTTACTTGCCAAAGAAAGAATTTGGGTATAATATTCGCTGCCGTAACTTTTTACGTTTTTTACTTTTGTATGAAGAATATGGCTCTTCAAAAGTATGAAAAAATTCAAGCTAGCTAACTAAAAATATTAAAGCTGAGTTTCGTATCTTCTTTCTTCTGTCTTAAAATAAAAAAATGAAAGCGCAATTAAATAAAACTATTTTCTTACATGTAATATTAAACTTTCATGAACAAATTCATGAACATTTCATGAACAAAGTAATTCTTTAAAAATGTTTTATACAAACAGGCTAAATGACGGCCGATGCAAGCTTTCTAAAATAATTAAGTTTAATAAATTTAAATGAGCAGTTCAGTTTTTTATTAAATAACATAATCGTAGACTTCCATTTTGAAATATCTATACATACATATAAATAAAATTGAAGTGTCTGTTTGTAATATCAAAATAACAACTTTTTATCAAATGCATGTGGAAGGATGTATATACTGATAACAAAACATCAATTACTAAAATTTTTGTCTGTCTGTCTGTTTGTACTAGGTAATCTCTGAAACCGCTGGACCGATTTTGACGGGACTTTCACTGTTGGATAGCTGATACTATAAGGCGTAACTTAGGCTTCTTCTATTCTATAAAATGTGATTAAAGTTCCGTACAAAAAAATAAAACCTAAGAATCCGCGCGCACTTTACGCGCACGCAGTCACCGTCACAGCCGCTAAAGATAGTTGCTATCAGTCCTCTTTGAAATAATGCTATAATATTTAAATTGTATGTCAAGTTACATTTTCTAAACGCTAGTATAACTGCGGGGTTCAGCTTGTGTGTAATATAAATATATTTTTGTGTATTTCATTTTTTGTGTGACAATATATTCACGGCATAGAATTCCCGTGTATAACGCGTTATTAATATTCATATCATACTAAAAAAGTACCTATAATTTCAATATAAATCTTTATTAATACAATACCCTCGCATGACCTGCGGAAAAAATAAAAAAGATAACTTATTGCGGCAAATAATTTTAGGGCGGCAAAAGTGAGGGGATTTAAATTTAATTTTTCGACCGGAACGACGTGAAATATCCCCCGTGGCAACCCAACTTGAACTGGAATAACATCTTTAGTCGAAGCTGAAAAAAGAAAATTAAAATTGGAACGCCAAAGGGACGTAATCACGAATATTTTTATGGCCAGTCCTATATTGTTATGGGAGTGCGAACTCTGGCTCAAATTTAATTATAATATTTATTTTTAAATGGATAAGTATATTAAGAATGATTTAAACGTAGATGTATGATAGCTTAGTGATTTCAGCCATATTAAAAACTAGACTAGATGCGCTCTGCGGTTTAAAAAAATTGTAACATAACTTTTCCTTACCTTTTTTATATATGGCAGTATCAAACGAGCATGTAGTCCATCTGATTGTTCCGTGAGTGCCGCTGCCACCCATGAACACCTGTAATCAACCATAGATAAGTGTAGAGTCATACTTATGGTTAGCCACAGTTACATCGCTACCCCTTAAGGACTACGTTGGAACGCCTCGGATAAGTAGAGGTATCTCCCTGACCTGTGGTAAGACCAGTGGTCTTGAGACCAGAACAGAACAATGCTTAACACTGCTATTTTTAGGCAGAAATACGTGTGGCGGAGGTGCTTTCGAAGTCAAACCACGAAGAGTTGTACCACCTTTGGAACTTTAAATTTCATATTGTCTTAAATTTTGATAGAGTAAATTAATTTAAATCAAACAGAGAGTGAATATTAAATCAAGATACGTACTATAAATGTATTTTCAATATACATATATTTCAACCTTTTAAGTTGTATTCAGCTCTTTTGTGAAACCAGGGTGATTTATATGTTTATTTAATTTGATTGCGCTGCGCTGCAATTTTAAACATAAAGAGAAATGAACGGACAAAAATTCTAAAAGTTATAGAAATTCTATGATAACTTATTCTCACACCTTATTTCTATTTTTTTACCAATATACGCGATGTACAGACCGAAAAATATAAATTAGTAATTATAGATAACGTATGCTTTGATAGCATGGTAGTGGCACAGCGCTATTATAAATGACGAAGTATTTGACGAAGTATTTTATTGGCCAAACCCTATTATTTTTACCTAGGGTTCTATGAAATAATGATGAAATATTTAAAAACCTCTACGACGTTGCGAAGGTGGTTTACAAATGATATCTAGACACTTGGAAGCGTGTTTGCCAAGATTTTTATCATTTTCATAGAGAATTTTTTTTTTTTTTAGAATATAAAAGTAGCTCCGAAACTGTATAACGTTGTCCCCAGTACCCATTTTAAGATTTAACTTGTGTTATGGGTACTGGGATCTCATACATTTCACTACAGATAATGCGCTAATGAGATTGCTAATGATGATTATAAGATTAGGTAGGTTGTAATTTTTGGATACAGAAACGAAAATCGAAACGAATTACCATTTCCAATTAGATATGCATTAATATCCAATTAGATATTAGTAACTATCGAAGTACGTACAAATGAAAATATTTTTAATAAGATAAACAAAACATTAAAAGGTTTTCCCCGGCTGGGCGACTTGTACTTGGTAATTAACAGGGGCTCCTTAGGGATAGGCCCGGGTCCAGCTAACGCAATATATTATATTCCAGATGACACCGAGGGTCGTTGTTTTGAAGGATCATAATCACAACTCCGAATGTACGTGTGTGGAGGCACTTTTGAGAATGGTATGCGTTGAATATAACGGTATATGAATTTATGTGTTGTTCTGATCTTACGTATTTGGGCTCTGTACGTTAGATATTGGGCTACACTAAAGAACATTAGACTAATCTTATTTATCACCTGTGAAAATGTCTACAGGCTTATGCACTTTATCGTTCACAAGCGGTTTTTCAGGAATGTCGTTTTGTATGTATTCGTTTATATGCAAGATAGCTAGCGAAATTACTTAAACACACTATATTACAGTTGGGTAGATTTTGGTAGTTGTACCGTATGAAAATTTCTTCTCCGTCAAATAGGTAATTGGATTTTTTAATTTTATATAGGTAGTCCTTTTCTTTTTTAATAAATGTTAATTCTTTTTATCTGCAATATAGGCATACTTCTTCTTTGTCAACTGTCAATAGTGAAATAAATCATAAATGTGCTTTTTATTTTCGCAGCTTCTTATCAAAATAATAAAAAATATATTGTTAATATTCAAGTACATGTACTGGCTATATGTGGTTTAAAACCTATGACTTTCGTAACGTAAACAAAAAATAAATGGTTGCCTTGTTTCATTTGTGTCGTTATGAATCCTGATTAATAATTTCAACAAGCGATCTTAAAGCGTCATATCAACGTACAGGCAATCTGTTCTTGATTTAATTTTCATAGTTTACTGCGAGGGTACTTTTACGATGAACGATATAGCTTCCGTAGCCAGTCGTAGCTTGTAGCGCATCTACGGCGTAGACTACAATTCATTCTTAAATGTTACATGAGGCGTAAACTCTTTGTAACGTCATTGGAGGACCTAGAATGAACAGTATATTTATATTGGACGAAGTTTCTCTCATACGTCTTTCTCATGAATCTCTCTTATATCTTCTTTCCTGAATAGAAAGATGTGTATGTTAAGTTGTCTATATTTACATGTAATATCTTTCAAGTTAACTTTAGTCATATACAAAATTACCAGAAATAAAGTATACCAGATTAGTTAATTTAAGGTTTTTTTTTATTTTAGAAAAATAGAGACAAGAGAACAGAAAGAAATATATCATAAAATTAAATAAAATACATTAAACATACATAGTTACATAAATAAATAAATTTTCACTAAGTACCTTTTTTGCGGCTTAAGACATGTGTACTATTTTTAATTACGGCAAATCGTTACTTACATTTATCTTACAAAATATTGCCATATAATATCCAAGTTTACAAATGGAAACGCGCTATTATGAAGAAGCAAACACGTGGTGTATCTGATCATGAGTGATATTTACCGACATTGAACGTTTGTAACTAACACTATATAGATCTCGAATGGACTGCAGTTTGTTTGTTATTCGGGGTACCTACATAAAAGGTAAACATTAAACATATAGCCACATATCGACGTATACCGGCTATCAAAGTATTTTCTACTTAAATAAACAATAAGTTGCAGAGATTTTATGTTGGCACACAACATAAAGGGGTTGCAGTGAGGTTTACGTCGTCCGGATTAGTCTACTCGTGCAATAAACTGGACCGGATTACTTTTATATCTCGTAACAAATAATAGCACATAAAACTTGTGTGAAAAACACTAGTTACGGACGCCATTGAGATGAACGGACGGTATGAACTGACCCTGTACCATTAGCAAAAACATAATCCTGTTAAAAAAGTATACAATATCCAACAAACTAACGAGAACCGTGACATAAAAAAGAGTGTGTATGATTCACACACGGAAAAACTTAATAATAATTAATAATATAATAAAATAATAAAAAAGTCTGAGGATAAGACTTTTGCTTTTTTTTAAATCGATTAAGTATTTACGGCAGCCCATATTTCGACATCTTATTTTAGGTTAGATATATGTATATCTGACTGGAGCACTTATACAAGCTACGAAATAAAATGGTTAATGTGATTCAGAAAAGAGTATAGCGCCATCTAGTTATAACGCCGACAACTGCTGTCGTAACGCATTTTCATCATCCATCGCTACTTCTATTTCTATCTCACAACAGCAGTGTTAAGCGCTGCTGTATTCTGGTTTGAAACTTGTTGGAACTTGTTCCAACTTAATCTTCAAGAGTAGTATGGCATTTGTAGCTAACTTTAGATAACACTCGGATCTTACCTAGGGTCGATTACAGATGTCCATGGGCGGCAGCGGCTACTTACCATCAGACATTGCTCGTTTACTACTTCGTTGTTATTAAATTAAATAAAAGTTTCAAAAACTTAAAATTTTTGGGGTATTATAAGGTTATTATTGTCATTATAAAATACCTCACAAACACCTCACGCTTTTCACGCAAAAAAAAATCTTATCGCTCTATTTTTTACTTATAGAAAATTATTTTCGCGTTTTTAGTTTAGTTGGTTTCAAAAGCGTGTTTTTTTATGTTTTTTAAACTATTATTTATTCTCTACTTTTAAGTTGAGCTAGTTACAAAAGCGTCTTTTTTTAGTATATTAAAGTATATGTCCCATTATATCAAACCACAAACCCTAATACTAAGTTATATTAAGCTTGCATCAAAATTGGGGGACTTTCATACATTTCAATATGTTACGGGTACTCACGATATGCGGTTTTGAATTTATTTTTGCCGATATTTCGTATATCGTGAGTACCCGTAACCTATTACAATGTATTAATTCCGCGATAATACATATTAGTCTAAAATCATAGACTTTCATACAAACATTCATCCCCTATTTAACTTACTTATATATATATATAGAATATGGTATTGTCATCGGTTCTTGATAAGCATGCAAAGTTTCAACTTAATCCGATGTTTCAAAGTGGGTAAAAATCGCGTTCAAAGAGTCCGTTACAAACAAATATAGATACGACCGAAGCTAATAAAAGCGTGTTAAAAAGGTAAAATTATATCAATAAATAATTATTGTAAAATAAAAAAATATGTTCAATTTTTATGCGTTTCAAATAGAATATAAAAAAATATATTTTGAACCAAAACTACTTTTCAAATTGTCATCTTAACTTAGTTTTATCGTTCACTCATGAATAAACCAAAACCGTATACGTTTTGGTTTATGTTGAATTTTAGCGATTACAAATATATCGATGGTTCTTTTTTGCTGACTCTATCAACATAATAGGTAATTCGGCTAAGCAAGAGGGGATAAAACTGCT
>MOOZ01000102.1:360301-370648 GCA_002930495.1 Cecropterus lyciades | reverse complement strand
GCTTCTATCACCTGGCACTTAGTAGAAAAAACTTAAGAAGTTTTTCCTATTGTACTGTATTTCGGTATTCTGTACTAAATCGAAAAATATAAATTTGGAACTTTATTTAAATTGACATACTATAAAACTAATATATTATAGGTAAAACGGAATACTTCGATGAAATAAGTATTCCTGATCGTTCATTCTGACTCTCGTTCTGTAGTTAAAAGGTGTAACTGTTTGTGATTCGACTCTGGAAGCACCACCGTCACGCTTATTTTTGCCAAATAATATTGTTATACCATGTTGTACTCTGGTGAAAGGTGTGGTAAGGGAGACATACTTATCCGACGCATTTCAATTCAGTCCTCAGGGGGAAATCCTTAATCCTCCAGTGAATCTCATTATTTATAACAATAATGAGATTAATAATATAATAATTATTAAGGCGAATGTTTATGAGGGGATCGATATTTGTTATCATTTCACATAAAAACTGAGCCGCTTCCTATTTCCCCTTTGCATTTTTGCATTTTTACTCATGTGTTGTATTTTTTTGTGTCTAAGGCAATAAATGACTTTATTATTATTATTATTAAAAGCTACTTTCGGATTTGGATGAAATTTAGCATAAAAAGAGTTTATGACTTGGATTAACACGTAGGATACTATTCAGAGTAGAAAATCACCCAAGCGGGTGGAGCCGCGGGAAACAGCTAGTAAGATAACCAGCTCTACGATTGTCGGACAGAAAATTGCGAGCCTATACCTCATTATTTGACTCGTGCTTAGTCTTTACGTTGCGAACCCTAAGCCGACTGAAGCCTCATAAACAACGGACATGATACTTACACGGTTCTTATAACCATTTGTCGGTCGGTTTTTCCGAATAATCATTTTGAGGGATTATGAAATTCAAGTAGGTGTTTTATAAAATATTTTTTAATCTTAAATGGTAGTAATTCACTGCTGGCATGTATTTTATTAATTTTAATGAATTTAACATTTTATAAGCACAAGGATTGGATATGTGACATTTTTAGCGTTTCTACCATTACATAGTTTTGTAGATTTGTGGTGATATGTCCCGGTTTGAAGGGTGAAGTGTAATTTTCTATCAAAATTTCCAACTTGATGAATTGACCCAATGGTTATTGCTTAAATTAAACTTAAATATGTATCAATATACATATTTTAATTTAATTTCAAGTATTTGACTATTTTTATAATACTGAAGTAGCAAACGTGCATGTAGTTCACCTGATGACAAAGGACACTCCGCCCTTGGAGGTCAGTATTCAACCCGAGATCAGATTAGTGTCTGACTTGAGGTTGACCACAGAAACAATGCTACTCTTGAGGATAAGGTTGGAACGCCTTGGATAAGTATGTTTTCCTTAAACGCTGCCTTACACAGAATTGAGAGGTGTGTCTTGTGAAAATATAGCATTTTAGTCGAGAATATTGCAGCGCTTAACACCGCTACTACAGTCTGGTGGTAATGCTTCCGGAGTAGTACCACAAAGAGTTCTACCAGTAAACAAGACGTTATTAACGAACTTATGAGAGATCAATAATAATATAATTGATACACATATTAAAAATTTGAAATGAAATGTTTTCCATTTAAAGTTATAAATGAACTTTTAATAAACTTAAAGCAATAAAACACGACTTATGAGTCTAAATGATAACATGCAAACTTTACTTGTCTATAACCAGTTCTAAGATCATTAATTATAAACCATCCACTTTAACATGGAACTTTGTCACTTTTAAGTTCAGCGACGGCTTCGTGAAATAAGGTAGAAAATAGAGTTTGTAGTTATTAAGACAAGGTACTGTTTTAATTTTTAGATACTGAGGCGTGGGCGTGTCGGCGCCACTGCTCCGAAGAAGTTATATTGTATGCTAATTTCACACAATTTCGAATAATAATTAATACAGAAAATAATTTGGAAGCGGCTCCTATAAACGTGGACGGGTTTGCTCATAATGATTCTCTAATATTAATACCCTTTAAGATTAATGCACACTAGCATTCACTTCCGATAAGATTCCGGTTCAATAAATCGGATGTCGTATAATGTTCAAGCATGCAGTTCAAACATATGTCATGCAAATCGTCACATTATAATTTATTCATGCCAAAAAGAAGTTTAATATTTTTATTTATAAAATTAGGAAGGATAAGCATTCTGAACTGCCATAGAACTTCTATGAAATAGAGGAAATGCTAAAAATTAGGTACATTATAAAATATAAAAAATATAGTTTACTTACTAGAAAGCAACGTATCTTATACACTATATACAATTATACACATACATATTGTCCACCTTGAAAATACATGAAAAATAAATAAAATACATTTCACGAAGATCAATGCGTGCGGTCGCATACTTTTGTAAACACTAGTTGGTGTGGTGGACATTTATGCCCACTTGGGTGGATCCCAACGAAACTATGCGCTCAAAGGACTCCGTTTGCGTTTATTTCGAGATCCCGGAGTTCTCTTCGCAATACTGAATACGGTCACCGGAAGGGTTCCCGCATTACTCACTGACAGATAACTTTGAAGGTTTCCTACGTGAATAAAAAAAAAGTGTCATTCGGCGGCAGCGACCACTTACCATCAGGTGGATTGTACGCTCGTTTGCTACTTCTATAATATAAAATGGTGCTGGTTTTATCTAAAAATAAATCGAACTTACATTCCGGAAAACGGAGCGAAACTAAACAGCAGTGGTGTCAAACCTTAATTACTATGTACCGGTTCCCATCTGTCAAACTTGTAACTGGCCCTTAACAGCGAAGTACCGTTGTATGGTAACATAATAATTTTTTAAACTGTTATAACACTTTTAATAAACAATACGTTATTTCTAATGCACATTAAGATCTATATTTTAAATAGTATTTAATAGTAAACACATTTCTAGGGCCTAATAAATTGTCAATACTTCATATTAGTTTTCTTCATATAGTTATTGGTGGTAAAAGTTATTCCTTATATAGTTTTTAGCTATAAATTTGGGTAAAATTTATTATAATATAATCCCAAAGCGATTTTGATGATAATTTTCCTACAATAATTACAAATATGGTATACGAGTACATAATATTGTTTCATCCGATTAATTTCATATAAATGGTAATAATTTCATTTTTAACCTTTAAGTCTTTTTTCATTACATTGAAGAAGCAAACGAGCATGCACTCCACCTAATGGCCACTTCCCATGGACATCTGTAACCAACTTCGAACAGAACAGGGGTTCTATCTGAAATCAATCAGATACGTTGCTATTCCCGAGAAACAACAGTGGGTGGTTCGGACTTCTACGTCGTTTCCCAACGAGTCGACGGTCGTCCTCCTGGTGGTCGGAGGTTAAACCAGGCCTGGGAGCTGCCGCGGAAGCGGCCGCCCCTCAGGTGGTCGCTCGTGTAGGGGCGCGAATCCCTTTAGGTGTGAATGTGGTCCGCCTTCTGCCCGTTCATACATTGAACGTGCGAGTCGGACCACAAACTCCTCGACCGTCTCGATCTTAAGGTAGCGCCCCACCACGTCGTTCCCGATATAGCGACCGGCCCCTACGATTGCTCGCAAGGCCAGGTTCTGCTGCGCCTGGACGGTTCGACCTGGAAACCAACACGTACCATGCTGGGGCCGCGTAGGTAATTCGTGAACGAATGTAAGTCTTGTAAACCCCTAGTTTCATTCTTAATGTAACCTGGATGTAAGCACCGGTTGGAGCATCGCTCGGGCCGTTCTGGCCTGGCGGAGGACTTCCTCCACCTGCGGGATCATGTGCAACGAGCGATCTGATCACGCTATGCTAAGATCGAGGTACCGACACGTTTTGCTATCATAGTAGATGTAATTTTATTTTATCATCACGAAGCATTCCTGCAGTCAGCAGGAAATGACGTCTTGGATTTAAATCCATTCATAAGTGTATAAAATACGAGTAAAGCCTAACTATAACGCATATATCTAAGTTTTAGGTTGAAGAACTAGTTAATTGTACATGTATAATATATGTAGAGCCGTATATAACCAACTAGATAGTCGTTACCTAAAATAAACAACATTTACATGACTACTGCTCGCATCGCTGGGCTGGAGCGCTTCAATACCAACTTGCCTCTATGCAGAAATGCGCGATCCGAATCGTCAACGACCCAAGGATCACCGATCAGTTGGAACCTCTGAGTCTGCAAAGGGACATAGGCTCCCTCTGCATGTTCTACCGCCTTTGCAATGGTGAGTGTTCCGAAGAAATTTTTACCTGGTGCTTATGCCATCTTTTTTCCATCGCATCACTCGCCGAAGGATAACATTTTATCCGCACCAACTGGACTCGTGGCGGTCCTCCACGGCGACACTACAAGCGTGGGGTATTTACTAAATAATTAACTTCTAGCACTCCACGCATTTTGACAACTAAACGGTTTTTCCTGATTGCGAATCCTTTTTTGATTATAAAATTTGTTCAGCTAGCTACAAAAGTGTGTTATTTGAGTGCTTTTAATTATTATTTCTTAATATTTACGTTATAAAAGAGATAAGGTCTGCAGTTGTTGCAAACATGTAATTTAAAGTATAAAGTGATGAACAATATTCCTTTTCCCAAAATGATGATATTATTAAAAAAGTTTATTTTATTAAAAACTGTTTTTAATTCAATTTATTAGTTTTGATCATAAAAATATCCTGACAAGAATTAATAACAAACATTGTTTGTATGAAACATATTACACGTACGAGGCTCTTATTATTATCATAGTAATTAATTACTTCGCCCGATTATCAGCAATATTAGATATCCATCAAATATTACTTTTGTATCTTTCATTGAACAAACCATTCGATTCTTTTGTAGTCTGAACTTGAATCGATGCCCTTAGTACTATTTATTACGTTAGCTCAAAACAGCCATTATTTTCGTTTTTCGCTATCAATGCAAAGTAGATTGCAAGGTGTAGGCGAAAACGAAACGTAAATCATGATATATAAACGACAATGTAAACAACGATTGTTTTGAAGAGATATTCCCGGGGTGCATGACATGGACGTCTTCAAGAAAGATGCAAAAATAGCTCTCCTTCAAAGCCGACAATGCATTGGCGACTCCTATACTGTTGCTGTGTCCATCAAGTGGGCTTTTCGTTAGGTTAGGTTACATAACATGTACATATCGTTATAAAAAACGTAATATACTTGAAAAAGGGTAGGTACATATATGAATGAATTTTCAGAATGACTATGGATACTCTCGATGTATTTGTTCTAACATCTGATGTGAGAATGTGTTTCACCCTTAACTTTTTAAAGGTGGTAGATTCGTTTCGACCGGGGAGGTATCACAGACACATTTCGTTCGTACACAAACGTTTCTTTATATATTGCAGTTAATGCGTTTATATAATGCAGTTTTTTTCGTTGATATAATGAAGTCAATGCGTTTCGTTGTGAAATTAAGGGAAATTGTGAATTTTAAGGAAATCCTCTATTCTTCCCTTGGAGTCTCTCTTCTCTTCTATTTGGAGTTCATTGCTGATATCCAGGAGCGGTTAAGACTTACCATTGCTACTTTAAATTTATTAAAAAATACAAAATCAGGTGCACTCCGTGATCTAAGTTGAGATTTCTGTTCTGGGTCTGGGTGTTTGTATATTCGTCTTTGTGTGTCCATGGCGCCCACGACACAGGAGAAAATACTACTGTGGGGCTATGTGTATAGAAAGCGTTTACGTTTATGTTTATGTTAATATCTACTAAACTAGTATTATGTAGGAAGAAAATATCAAGAAAAAATGTTTGTAGTTCAAAATAAAAGTAAACATTGTTCATTCACACTTAAAATAACTAACTGACTGATTGATTGGCTTAATTTTTACTTATCTCGAAAATAAAAAATAAATACACACAAAGATAGTGATGTTCGTATTTAATAAACCAAAATTAAAAAAGAGATATTTCTGACAAAACTGTATATAATATAAAACAAAATGTGTATATATGATAATCTAACAAAAATACAAAATTTTATAGGTGTACTTTTATGTATACTTTTAAAACTATTATTCTGTGTGATCATTCGTTTTTTGTGGCTTAAATTAACTTTAACTTATTTTATTCTTCATAATAGAAGATTATAATAGAACCACTACGATATTTATAATTCACTATGAACTTTCAAAATAAAACAGTGAGTGTGAGCAAATTACAGACAGCAGAAGAGAATCTTAATATTAATGAATAATAAAATATTTCTAAGTAAAAAAGTCTTAAAAGTTATGCTTTTTCAAAAATGGAGTAAGTAATCCCTGCAGCTAATATTCGGATTACCGTGATTCAGAAAGAAGTACAACGCCATCTAGTTTTAGCGCCATGAACTTTTTTTTATAATATGGAAGTAACAAACGAGCATACAGTCAACCTGATGGTAAGTGGCCACTGCCGCCCATGGAAATCTGTAATCAACCGCAGATAGGATCAGTGTTTTACCTGAGGTTAGCCACAGATGCGTTGCTACCAAAGAGGACTAACTTAGAACGCCTCGGATAAGTATATCTCCCCTACCACACACTTCAGACAAAAACACAGAAATGCATAACAATAATGTTATTTGGCAAATAGGTGTGGTGCTCCCGGCGTCGAACCACAAAGACTTCCACCATCTTTAAGTTCCATTACTGCTTTCGTAACGCATTTTCGTTTCATCTAGTTTCAAATCACAACACTTTAATGACAATAACATAAAATTTTCAATTAAATGTAAGTAGTTGTGATAAATTAGCATTGTTATCATATTTATGTATCACTTCCTTATCAGTGACATGGCGCCATCTTGTGTCTTTATTTCCAATAACTTAGCTTTCATCATATAAATTCTTAGATACAATCGTAACAATTTTTTTATTTCTACGTCATTATAACGTAAACAATAACAATGTTGGTGAGGGTGGTACTACCCTCTGGTTCGACTATAGCGGCACTACCGTCACACCTATTTCTATTATACAATACCTATAGCAACAGTGTCAAGCGTAGGTATTGCATATCGTCATTTAAGTTCGAGCACCGCGTAAATCATTTTTTGGCGGTTATGACATTTTGAAAATCATCGTCATTGGAATCGAAATACGCATCGTTTTGTCCAAACAGAATCAAGGTACGACACAATAATACCTTTAAATTATGGAAAATTAAAAGTACAAAATGGATATTTAGTTGCATCTATGTAAAATTAATCGGTTTTTGACTCCAAAAAAATTTCCAAAAATGACTTACGCGGTGATAGAACTTAAACGACGATATGCTAGTTAAAGTCTAGTAAGGAAGAGTCTCTTTGTATTTCACTGCGGCTGCGTCACAGTTGACGACTATATGTTAGATAGGCTATATATTCCGGTACAATTCAGATAGCATTCAAATGAGTTTGATGGCATTTTGATAGTAAACATAGTTACAAACGAACTATAATAAAATCTTAACAAGAAAATAATTATTATGAAAACAAGAAGCCGCACTGCCAATACTGATATGAAAAATCGGGTATTTTGGTATAATAATATTTTATATATCTAGGACTTTGCGTCAAAATAGTAACTTAAAAGTATTATAATATGGTAGTAATAAGTAATGGTCCTATTTTACAGCTTTCATTTCATACCCATATTGTTAAAATAATAAAAAATAATCCCTTCCCCTCCTTTTTTTCTGTTCACAGGCGCCATATTTAAAAATTATATAGTATATGTCACTCTGCAAACTTAGACGATTCCAACAATATGTCATATGTTACAATCCGTTAAACCCGTTTGGACAGTAGAGCCCGAAAACATTACTTTGGACGCAGTCGGGTAAAAATGAGATCTTCACCAAACAATGAGTTTGGTAAGTCTGTGTATTTGTTATAAATAATTTTTATCTATAAAGATTAATAGCAGGTTTCGCTAATAAAGGCACATGAAAACATAATAAATAATTAAAAGGTTAATAGAGACAGAATTAATAAATTATCAACGTATCTTAAAAACCTAACACAACCCAGGCACGATTATTTAGTCTGATTAATAGCTGTAACCCAAAAAGTTTCGATAAGCTCCATTATATAAATCACACTGCCAAATTTGTAAATGGCGCTTGCTAGTATATTGTTTCTGTAAATTTATCCATTGCTAATTTACAATAATTTGGCAAACCTGTTATTTTTTTGTTTAAAACTATGTAACTTGATTTCATAAAGATTGTAATTCAAATAAATAGTTTTATTTGCCTCTCAGTCGTTTTATACTGTGTTAAGGCGTGAAATGTAAAAAAACTTTCATTTTAAATTAGACATTTTATTGAAAAAATTATATTTACTATTGCTTCAAAGTCGAAAATGAAACAACTAATATGTCGTTTATATATATTAATCTAGTATATTTAAGTACTAGATTATCCCCGCGGGTCCGTCCGCTTCAGTTACGTTTACCACGATAATGGGTATCCCATGTGTTAGCCCAGGTCATAAAATATCTGTCCGCCAAATTTCAGTGAAATCCGACCAGAAAATTTTGCGTAAAAGAATATTAAACACACATAGTTACATCCTCACAAAGCTTCGCTTTTATAATATTCGTAAATTTAATTCTTAATTTCCGTCATTTGTTAGTTAATCCGTTAAGTCAAAAATTCCGATCACTTCTTACGAATACCTACTGCACGCACAGAGGAGTGTACGATTTGGAATAGTTATATGTAGTTCATGTAGATAAATTGTGCAGAAAGATAATATTTAAATTAACTCATGGCGAATATGAACTTGAGTATTCATTTGAATTTAATGACAGTGAAATTTTGGCCATTTCGGCAACTATTGTGCACATAAACATAGTAAAGAAACAAGTATTAAAAATTGTAATTAATAAAGAAAACTGTTCATATTTTTACGTAACAATATATTTATCACACAAAATCTTTATAACATAGAGTATTTTCTGGTTCTGTAGGATAATACTTTTTATATACAGTATAGCTAAAGTAGCATATATTGATAGAATTATATTTCGGTTACAGACTTCATGGCTTGTATGACAACTTTTCATTACATGAAAACAAGATAGCAAAAATTTCCCCAACAACAAGACAGCACCCATAAATTTCAAAATACCATGTTCATTATCGTTACTGATAAATACGAAAAACAAAGGCATTATGCAACCATACAGATGGTATTGACGCGGGTATCGCCTATCTTGATTGGATCTAGACTTATTAAAATTAGCCTATCTCATATCCGATACAAAACTGAACCTTGATAAACATTAAAATTGTGAATGAATAATTTATCATGTTATTGTTACAAGCTTAGGTATTACAATAATAATACGTAGCAGTATTAGTATATCGGATGATACCATAACCGTGTTTCGAACGAACGAAACACGACGAACGGTTTGCAATGAAATAGTCATTCAAGCTGCTAGAACAAGAATGATTTAACCGGGGAGGTACCACTGCCACAGTTATTTCTGGCGTGAAACAGTTTTTGTGTTTCAGTGGATGGATGTGGTTGCCGCCTCACTTTATAGGCTTTAGTCCATCGTAGTTCTTGGGAGTAGCAACGCACCTGTGATTGACTTCAGAAAGAAACGTTAATCTAAATTATGTTGCTCAGACGTCTGTGGGAAACAGTAACCACTTACCATCAGGTGGACTGTATGCTCGTTTGCTACTTCTAAATGATATAAAAATGTCTACTAGGTTTTGCGTCATAATCGCATTCTTATGGTTGGCTAAATGTAGATTTTTTTACTTACCTACTTATTCTCTGAGGATACTTAACAACAAAGTTTTAATATAAATTAAAATATGCAGTTGGACTTGGTGCCTACATCACCTTTCTACCATTGTACCACTTGTCAAATTTGGGTTCATCAATTAGACTCGCGCTGATTCTTTACGATTCGATTATGACACTCTTTTGGTTACGCACTGGCAAGACGTGAAATGAGCTTTGTCCTGAGGTATTGCCGGAGTGCTATGACATGGGGCTAATCAAGAAAGGTGCAGAAAAGTTGTTCTTCAATGCCAGCGATGCGTTGACGACTTTTCTGATGTTGCAAATGTCCATAGGCGATGATGACTACTTTACATCAGGTAGTCTATCTACGTTATCGTTAAGTTCATCTAAAAAAAGAAAATAAAGATATTTCGCTGGCTAAATGTAAATTCGTTTACTTACCATATTTATTTGACGACGTTTATTTGACGACCCGCGTGGTGGAGCGGTCACCATACCAGTCTTACACGCAGTGGGTCCCGGGTTCGATCCCCGGCCAGACAGACATCTGAATGATGAGTTTAGAT
>MOOZ01000102.1:347652-360280 GCA_002930495.1 Cecropterus lyciades | reverse complement strand
AAAAATCCTACTGTGGGGCTATGAGTGTAGAAAGCGTGTGTGTTTTTTTTTTTTTTGTACCACCTAGTACTCTATTCTTTCACCATAAAAGCTTAGGATAAAATGTATTTATTGATCTATTCTAAATTAGATATGATAGAAGGTAATTTGGTTCCAGTGAGACCCCTATTTATCGATGTAAAATGTTGCATTATTTAAGTAGCAACATTGTTAAGAACACTAGAATAAAAAAACCCAACTGCTTAACACGATTTAATTTAACCTTTTATATGAGTTTTCGTCAAAATAGTCCAGCAAAAGTATTGTAATATATATCTACAGATCTATTTACTAGCTTTCATTTGATACCCATATTGACATGTTAATAAAAAAAATATAGAGTCTACGTCACTCTGCAAACTTCGACATTTCTAATGATATGTCATACATCACAATCAGTCAAGCTGTTTGGGCTGGAGCGCGTGCCAAATTAAATGGTCATACATACAAACATACGCTAGAAGAACATTACCCTCGTTCTGACGCATGGGGTAAAAAACTTACCAAGAACTCCATAAATCAGAAAGTAAAATTAAAGATACTTTGTCTTAAACAAGGAAGCTGTTCTACATCATATTAAACATATTTTGAGGTAATTTTTTTTTTATAATCAATTGCAACAAATTTTATATCAAAGGAGCCGCAATCCCAAAAAGTAGGTTACGTGTACTTTTAAAAAGATTTATTTACGATCGTGAATAATATAAATATAAAGCCAAGTTCACACTAATGTATGTGAATTTTCATGTTTTGTTGATCCTTTTTTGACTGTTTTAAATTACTAGAAAAAGGCTATTTTAGTTTTAATCTGACTGAAGTACAAACTAAGTATAAACAACTTCATATAGAACATGTGTTTTATGAAGAATCGATTACAGATTCGTTGCTACTTCAAGCGACTAAAATGGTCGCCTCATATGCAAGTGATCTGGCAACCATATCCTTCCATTGAAATGCAAGAACTGCTTCACGCTAAAAAGGTGCGGCAGTACCTCCCTGGACGAAGCATAAACGTTTTATAATACCTTGTAACTTACTGAAGCAAAGTAGTTACAGGTAGTATCCAAACCGAATCAGAAGTTTCCAAGCCGCACATAAGGTCTCTAAAGTTTAACGCCTATTATACAATAAAAAATCAACACCGACCGATTATCGTGCCCACGTACAAACCACGATTTTATTTTAAGTATTGTAGTCGCAAATATCTTAATATATCAGATATAATATTTCATTCATCCATGTGCCACTTCAATCCGTCCCGTGCTGTCTGAATCCAGCGGTATCCTGCTGTCTCTTTCAGATCATCAGTCAATCTGGTCGAGAAGGCGACCCGTGCACCTTTTACTAAATGTGATTTCCACTCTATGACCTAACCTTCCCATCGGCTATCGGTCCTTCCAGCGATGTTCGTAATAATATCAGGCATTCAACATTATATATATAATGGTTATACATAATAACTAAACTAAAATGTTGTATATCACGTCGGGGTCACCAATTGTTGGAGTACTGCTTATTACCATAGTTATTTAATTAAACACCACATTGCGTCACATATCTATTTATTTCTCGTGTACACGTATTTAATACAGGGAGGTTAGGACGCGACTGCGCTGTCCGTAATGTATTGATTAATCTACATTTTAGTTTAGTTACACTTATGTGAACCCCACAATTTAATACCTGATACATGCTACATGCTACTACGCTGCCACAGTAACCACAATCACCGTTACATATTAATCATTAATATTTTATTTTATTTATTACCTACCCTTTATGTAACCGACACGACTGTTCTGACCGCATTAATCTACAGCTACCCGTGTTACTGTAAATAATATCTGTGACTGATTAATATTAATATCGCCATGACGTGATAACGCATAGCTAGATGGTGTCAGATAAACTATATTTCGGTACCCGCTGTGAAGTGGACACTGATAAATTTATAATTTGTTATGATATTTATAATTATTTACAATCTGTTTTGTAATTTTGTGATATTGCGGATTATGTTACCTTTTACCTTTTTGAAAGTACGTATTTAAAAGTTAGCTGAGTTACAAATGAGGTGAGCATCTCAGTCCTCAGGCGTAGCAACGTGTCTGTGATTGGCTTCAAATGAAAACCCTCTTCTACTTATATGGAGTCAGTCACTATAGTCCGTGTGCGGCAATAACCATTTACTCTTATTCGCCTAGTAATTTTATTACATAATTTCATAATTACTCCAATTAATCTTTACGTGTAATCACTGAATCGTAGGCAGATAAAACTAAAACGCAGAATATTTTAATACTAATATGCAACAATTGTTATTATACAATATTATGTACAATAGTCTTATATATATTTGTATATATATATACAGCTACATAGTAGAACAAGATGATGTATACAATTCAAACCACAGATAATTTTTTTAATGAAAACAAAAGAGATCAAGTTTAAGGGTAGTTACGCATAAGTAGAATATGTGTGGCCAATTAAGGCAAATTAGGTTTTCTGTAATTATGTTAAACGTTCATAATTACAGAAGACCTGTTCAAATATTTAGCATTTGCTCTCATCGCGCCGCCGTAAATGCACCTTAAGTGTCCATCCAATAAATCATTTTTAAATAATGTAGATACGTTAAATATGCTCATTACATGTCGGAACGCCTACCAAAACTGTCGATGCATATTTTAGTAGCGCCTTTTAAGTACAGTTAGTGGTCATAGATTAGTAATGATTCTTCAAACTGTGAGAGTTCTTGTTAAATGCACTCACTTCGTAAGCCTCTGAGAGACATCTCGCTTTTGAACGAGTCTAAAAATATTGTATTGAAAATAGTACTACTATTATACCAATAATGCAATATTCTAGTCGCATAAGAAATGGAATAAATCATACTTAGTTAAGGAACATGTTAATTTTGTGATAATTATAACATCTGAATCTATATTTCTGATAATTATAAACCCTGGCGCTAGCGATATGGCCAAGATAATTCATTTTACTTCATATTTCCGCAATAAAAACAGTGCAAATTTTGATAAGGAAATTTTACGTAACATGACGAAATAATAGCTGATTCTTTTATCGTTGTAATCTAACAAAACACGCGCAAAATATAGATTAATCGAAAAATATATTCAGCTGTTTAAATAGGAATGTCTTCTTACTTAGTTCAATATTTATCTATGGTATCTATTGTACCAACTCACGTACAAGATATCCAGAAAAATATACGATTTTTTCTTACAACCATTAGCGCCTCATATCATATGCAAATTGCCCACAACTTGAAGTCCACAATTACGACGCACGACCGGCGATTTCTCTTAATTTTTCGATTCTCATTTCCCTTCATTTTCTTTCTTATCTCTTATGTTTACGATCGAAGTATAATGTACATACAATCGAGGTGATGATTTTGGGTGGTCCGACTTGGAAGTAATGATGTTATTATTTATATGGAATTATTAATGGTGTGCCTGAGCTTCAACTGTCTCATCAAGATAAGTTTGCTTTCAACGAGCTCTCATTAGTTCGTTATCGGATGAACGATTGACTTTTAACGTTTATCTCTATTCAACGATTCCGATTCGATTGTCTTCAAGAGCTGCCGGTGAAATTCCAAGCATTAGTAACCCTAGTACTTACATATGTTAACACTAATGTATAATTCAAATTTCTTGTCATGATAGACTATTAAATTTTAAGATGATTAAACCTAAGTAAATGCATAACTGCCAGTCCTTTTCAATTTGTTAGATAACGAATAATTATCAGGTATTTATCTATCTGTTATTTAAATTAAGACTGAATTGAATTAATATTTAAATTAAGATTGAATTGAGACACTTTAGCACTAAAATCTTAATCGTTAAAAAGCTAAAGCTAGACACGTTAGTAATGCATATATTCCTAAGTAAATCAGTCAAAATTAAAATTTGTCAATAAAAGAAAACTTCCATCGAATAACAGGGAACTAATAAGAAATAGCTCTTAGTCGCGCAATAGAATGATTAATCGTTACATCTCGTTCACCTGTTGTTAGAATGTAGCTACAAACATCAGATGACCGCGGTAGGCTCCTTGAGGAATGCCAGATAAGTCATTCCACTAATTAGCGTGATCTTGTGGAGCTTAATGATAGGGCACAGAACACTTTATCCTTATCGTCGATATATTTTATGTTCAGTTTTCCTTTAATTGGCGGCTTTCGATATTGGTTAACTCGTTTGTCATTGAATCCGTTATTGTGGATTATTTATCTGCTTCTAGTGCTTTACTATTTTATTACTATCTCTTATCTCTTTAACTAACGTCATGAATAATGATGACATTATTTAGTAAAACACTTTTTTCAGACTAAGTATTTTCAATAGAATCAAAAGAATTCGTTATATCTATATATGATTTGATTGTGTTATTTTTGAAATTGATTTTTTTTAATCTTTCCATCATTCCTTTTTTAATCAGAATTACGATTCGTAGAAGCTAATTATTCCTTACGATTATCATCTCAGCGTTCAAAGGCCTCCAACACAAGAGCATAGCGGGTCACGTCACAAAAGCAAACTGGTTGCATCCGTCGTGGGAACCCGGACTATTTGTCCGCCACATTTGTTGGCCTCTCCACGACCGACGACTAAACACTCGACGCCTTTTGTCCAAAAATGTAATGGGAATAGATAAATAAAAACTTTAGGAGATGTCTTTAGGGCCGGCGCTACAAAGATTCGAAAGCTACTTCCTTCAGTCAATATTACGTGACGTTTAACTTCTTTAGAATTCTTTTTCCTACACACTCAAGTTAAAATTTATATTAACTGCGGTTTTGACAGGTCAAAAGTCCTTAAAAATAATACTTGCTATTCCATTGTAATTTACAGCATCAATATAAGTACTTTCAGTGGCGCATCAATTTTAGTTGCATAAGTTATTCATAAGATAGTGCTTGTGTCTAGGGACCCATCAAGTTCAAATTGCCTTCACCAAGTCTTTTCTATTTTATGAGACAACCTTAGAACATATCCGCAAGCGAACTAATGGACTTGTAATACCCGACGTATTCAAACACACTAGTGGCGTTAAAAGGACGAAGGGCTAACATAATACATTATAATGTTTGCTCTAAGTAATACGCGAAGACGATCGAAATAATAGCGAGACTGTCCATTTCGGTTCCAAATAAAACAAGATATAAAATATTAGAAACTAGCTTATTCCGGCGACTCCGTACGCTTCTGTCATGTTTACCACGATGATGAATACCCTAGATAAGTGTTAAACTGCATCATAAGCCATCTGTGTGCAAATTATAAGCGAAATACCACCAGTAGTTTTGCGACAAAGAGTGACAGACACACATAAATATATCCTTCCAAACTTTCGCATTTATAATCTGATCTGAATCTATTATTTTTGGGTTATTAGGAAGATTATTTCATTGTTAAATATATAAACCGACACAAATTTGATGTATTAATTATTTGCGAAAATATTTCGCGAATTGGGCTATTAAGCCAATATTTCTGCATTAGCATATATTTGGAAAAATCTTAAGAGTACAATAGTCATTTTTACCTACATATTCTTTATACTATTTAATTACTTTTTTTGTTTTAGATATATTTATGAGTGGCAAGACTTTATTAGAATTCGCCTGTGACTTGCACCATGCAACTAGACAGTGGACATCCAATATTTACCAAGTGTGGAGTATTTTTTGTCAAGCCCAAGTGGAAGGGTTGAATGGCTGAGGGTGTTTGGAGAGTCGCGGCAACCTTCACGAAGGAATTTGGAAAATTGTACCGCAACACGAAATAATAATAGACCGTCTTTGTCACGAACATTGCCTATTTCGTTTGCGTATCTGGTCTTTTGTGTGCGCTCACGCATCTAATTTTGACTGAAGGACTTCTCTCAGGATATAATGAGATCAGATTTGTAAATATTTAATCTGTGTTCAATATGCATAAAGGACATCCTGTACACGGCGATAAGAGGCTTACTAAAATTAAATACGAGCTCGGCATTGTCGGGAATAATATGAACTCGAATCTGTGTAAGTCTAAAGTTTTATCTGTGTATTTTTAATCGGAAATTTGTTTACATTCGTGTCCAACGCCATCAGATTAGTAACATAGTGAATATCTAGTAAGTACTGTTACAATTTCTATAATTACTGTAATTGTACTGTAACTGTCTTTCAATATCTGTTATATTAATTAAATTCTATTGCAAACTTGTTTAAAAAAAACTTGATTAAATTATGTTCTGTTATAAAGTTATTGCGAGTTCGTTAGTCAAGCAATAATTAATTTATAAACCTGGATCTGCGTAAGTCTGGACTTTCTTTCTTAATTATCATTTATTATTAATATAATAAATATATTTATTTTATATTTGTCACTAACATTCGTCACTTCGTATAAATGTAGCTCACATTTACTTCATTTACGCTAAGAAGTAAGCAGAGAACAACCTAAGCAACTATTACTTGAAGCATCAAAAGAAGTATGGTTTCATACAAAAATAAAATAGAAGGTACACACGCCTGAGCCAGCAAATTTTTGGTCATTTACAAACACTTCATGAATGATTTACCGGGACGAATGTTTGCCAAACCCTCCATTTCCATTGTAACGAGGGAATCAGAGAGCAAGGGTGAGTTATTATTTGATTTTCTGCTTTGCGATCTTTGGTATTTTGTTCGTGGTTGGCATGTCACATATTATGTATTTTATGTCACATTATGAACTAGAATAATTTATTTTAATACCGTTAAAATACCTTACTTATTATATTCCAATCGTTCATTCACTAGTATCCGGTTGTAATCATAGCATTTATGTTATCACGTACAATATCCTATTTATAAAAGGGATAATTATGATGTACGTCACAGTCTAAGAGTCTAATTATCTGTGACTTGATCAGTGACTTTACTGAGGTAAGGAGAAAACAAATAGCAGGTGTAATTTAACTAGAATTTCTTTTATCCATTTGCTACCACAAAGTAAAGAAACTCTTACTTAGCGATGATATGTTGCTAACTTTAAAATATAATTTTGTTAATAGGACTTCCAATAAAATATTCTGATTTTGATTTGAAAATTAACATTCAATGTTTTCCAAAAAAGAATTATTCTGTTTTATGTATTGTTTTGTTTTCGCTGTAAACATTTCATCAAAGTATAATGCAGGCAGTTTACGGTAAACTATATTTAATGCCTTTAAAATTCGAATGCAACATAATGAACTCGAATCCCCTAGTAATTTCGGGTTACCGCCTAAGCGTCTATTACCAGGTAGTGAAGTGACTGGTTCCAACTGTTTGAACTAACAGTTAGCGCGGGCCTAACTAGTTGCCACGAGCATTACGGCCCTCGATTAACATGCGGTTGGGCGCGGTTTTTTGGAAATCCATTAAGATTTCGTGTCCGTTCAGAGGAACATCAAGATTAGTGAACTTTGTTTGTCTCTTTCGCTGGTTTTTGACGGTTATTAGCATTAGAAATCGCTTTGAAGTAATTTTATGCACTTAGGCAATTTATTATTATAACTGTTCGAGTCTTTTGTAGATCTTAGATTATAAAAATAAAGTATAACTTTAGTTTGACTAACTTTAACTCACTTCGAAACACGGTTCACGAGTGAACCGCAGCACGACTGTACTGGCTTTCCCATGTTTTGGAGAGACCTATAGGTACCGATCAGTAAAATGGGCTGGAGAAATTTATGCCTCATGGACTCCAGTAAAACATTTAAGAATAGACGGCACTCCCGACCCAAGATGTGTACCTGCTCACGCTCACTGATGGATGTGTTAAACTGTACAGGTGTGTTTGTCTAACGAACAGGGATTCCAGTACCAATAATTGTATTGAATACATGCATACATTCATTCTACGTTCGTAGAGATATCCTAATGAAAAATATGTGGAAACAAGCATTTAGTAGTACTGAATGCTACTGAGTCAGTATTCTGCAAAAGATGTAGGCATCTTTTGCAGAATCCCGTGGTCATACTACGTGTAAAAGATATAGTGTAGCTTTAACCAAACCCAACCTAATCTGATTACCTTTCAAGGAGATGCAGTGTTCAAATTTATAGTATAATTTGTTAATTACACATTATGTAACGGCTGTTAGTCGTCCTTTGTGTTAGTCTAGATTTAAATGCTCAATATGCACACGTACTTAATAAATAAAAAGACGTATTTTTTATGAAATGAGCTTGCACTCCAAGGGATGGTAAGTGGATACTCCCACCAAAACATGTGTAAGCAACTTAATATAGAACAGGGATTATATCTGAAGTAGGTACATCACAGATGCGTCGCCAGTCCCGAGGCTTAAACTCACATAATATAAAAATGAACAGGCAACGTTTCCATCGCAATTTAAGAAATAGGTGTGGAGGTGGTACCTCCGTAGTCGATCTACACTGGACTACCACTTGATTAAATGTTAATATTACCATTTAGTTATCATTAAACTATTACTTAGACGGACAGGTGTGCTCGTGCATACAAGTGCTGCCATCTCTAGGTTAGTTTATTGATCCCCCTATATAAATAAATAACCATTACTCTACTACTCTACTCTACTAATATATGTAATTGATTATTTTTTCTATTTTTATACTTTTTTCAGCCATTTTGAACTAAATGTATGCAAAATTATATATAAAAACTATCGTCGTTTATCGTTCATTCCAATAGAGAAAACCAAGTAAAAATATGTTGCTTAATTTAGAAGAGGGCAGCGGAATAGACAATTACAACGATTTTATTATTAAATATGTAAAAAAAACAGTTGAGGTTCCTACATAGCTCTTTTATGCAGCGACCGCAACATTTGAATTTACAGCGATTTCGACGTCTACGGAACAGTACGTAATAACTCTAGGTCGACATTAAAGACATAAGTATCACATTGAAATCTACAGGCTCTTAAGTCAATATAAAGTGAACCCCCAGCTTCAATTAGTATATTAGAAACGCCACAAATTGCCAACTCATGCTATTAAATAAACGTATAAATCTGTAAATTGTTTTACAGTCACTAAAATCACCTGACTGATAATTATGCTGACTTTTTATTGAGTAAATAATAAATAAATGATGCTACTTCAAACATAAAAGATCGTAAAATGTGGAATGTTAACGTTCGTAGTATTCACAAGAATAGCGCATGTGATGCAATACTTTGGTATAGCATTATAAGTAGTTATAATCCACGCTGGAAGTATATCGATAGTGAATTTTTTACACTTTAAAACTAAAGAACTGATCTGTTTTAGAAGAAATCTTAGATAGTAGTGGTTGTAAGGCACGCAGGCTCTAGTTTGGAAGCATGCTATTTGTGCCTATAATTGTATATGCCTATATTCTAGTAGCACTTACCTTTTATTTCTGTCAGTTAAATATGTTATTGTTAGAATTAGTGTATACTTTGTTGTCACAATAAATAAATAAATAAAAAAAAAAAAATAGTAGATATAGGTATTTCACGTTTTGTATCCAATTAATAAGACGTTTCAGAGTAGACTGGAGGTAGAGGTAGAATAAATTGCACTTAGGCTGTGGTTGCTCCTCATAATTTCTTTTGTATCTTGTATTTTCCTTAATTCATTCATTTCAGCAACATACACATACAAGTGAAAAATATGTTACTAGCAATTTGATATAGTATTTTTTACTTCGTATACATTATTGGCGTTATGCCTTATATTTATATCATATATACTGATCACGTTTTTATTATTGTTCAGTTAGAAAATGACGACACGAAGGAACAGTCTAGATGAAAGTAGGCATTTAAAATAATACGTTTTATTTCAAATACTATCTTTATATGTCGACAGCTTCATTTTCATCATTTTAAAACCCTCTTTCTCTTTCTTTATTAAACAAGTTATCTTATCATACTTTTCAAGTCTTACGACTTGAAAAGTATGGGATAAACTTATACTTTATGTTTAATTTAGGTTCTAAAAATGCGCAGACTTAACTATTTAGTCTCTAATTTTATCTTCAACTAATTTCCAATTTATTTTTGATATTAGCGTACAAATCGTTGGCATTCCATTCGCTACCGATAATTAATCGCGATAATGAAAAGAGTCGTTCCTACCCTCCCTTTTTTATTCTATTTACAGGCGCTACTTTTTTAAATTATATAGCCTATGAAATTTTGCAAACTGACACGACTCGAATGATATATCCTATCCATTAAGCCATTTTGGTTGTAACGCGTGTAAAAGAAATGGGTACAAACATACATACACGCGCTCGAAAAACATTACCCTCCTCCTGACGCAATTGGGAAAAAAATGCTCAAAGTCGTAGGTAAAATATTATACCATGAAGTAAACGTGTACAACGTCACAGTAGTACTATGTAATATATTACATAGTCGAGTAAAACTGCGTGAAGAATGGACGATTGTGACGATTATGATTCCGTGGAATGACCGCCCAGTTGCAGCTAAATCCGGTATTTAAGATAAGATAAGGGTTTAATCTTTTCTCTGTTGTGCCTTTTCTAGGTGTTCAAGCTACTGTTTGCGTTAACTAGCATTTTTATACTGCCTCCACCAGTATGCACTTTTGTAATGGACTTCGTTCTACTTTTTGACGACCCGCGTGGCGGAGCGGTCACCATACCGGTCTGACACGCAATGGGTCCCGGGTTCGATCCTCGGCCAGACAGACACCTGAATGATGAGTTTAGATTTCTGTTCTGGGTCTGGGTGTTTATGTTTTTGTTCTTTGTGTGTCCATGGCACCTACGACACAGGAGAAAATCCTAGTTTGGGTTAGTATGAGTGTTGAAAGCGTGTACTTTGTAGTAGCAGTAACTAGTCCCTTTCTTACATGGTAGATTGAGTATGGGTGGACCAAAAATGTACCACCGTCACACTATATCTAACGTGAAGCAGTTCTTGCGTTTCGGTGGAAGATTGTTGTTGGCGGCTCACTTTCATATGAAGCGACTATCTTAGTCCTCGGGAGTAGGATCACGTCTGTGATTGACTTCATATAAAACCCCTATTCTATAGTGTTACTCTAGTGTGTACTCTACTGTGTATACCCCCGTTAGTTGCTTACAGATATCCATGGGCGGTAAACAGGGCGGTTTGATGCACGGGATGCTCATTTGCTACTCCAACTTATATAAGAAAACTACGTATCGGGTACAGCCTTGGTTTTCTTTATTTACTCGCACGCAAAATCGCACTTACCGTTTTCTTCATGCAAACAACCAATTGACGACCCACGTGGTGGAGCGGTCACTATACCGGTCTGACATGCAGTGGGTCCCGGGTTCGATCCTCGGCCAAGCAGACATCTGAATGATGAGTTTAGATTTCTGTTCTGGACCTGGGTGTTTGTGTATTTGTATTTGTGTGTCCATGGCACCCACGACACAGGAGAAAATCCTAGCGTGGGGCTATGAGTGTAGAAAGCGTTTATACGTTTATGTTTAATAGAAGTCACATCTACAAAATTCTTAAAATCGATGATGTAGAACTTCGGTATCACACAATGGACGGATGGAATACTGATATTTGTAGTGTAAAATGTCTTTCAATTTGAGGCAAAAATACGTGATCATTGATCCTTGTACAACATCAAAATTGGGATTTTTTTTAAATTTTATGTTTCATCTAAAAACATTCCCCAAAACTCTAGTTCATAGATTTCTAGATTCTAACTACTACGTTGTGACGTATAGTACGTCATCATCATCGTCGTAGGACATCATGAGATAGTGATTTTCTATATTATCTGTTACGAAATTTAGTGAAGTAACAGACGTTACTATAGATATTTCACTTAATAATTTGAAAGGAATACTTCGTGATTGGACCCCGGAGGCACCACTGCCTCTTCTGTTTCTGTCCTTAAACAGCAGGTTTGAGCATTGCACTGCGGTATCAGCACAGGGTGTAGTAAAGGACACATTCGTCAACAACTAAGTCCCCAGGAGTAGCAACGCATCTGTGGCCAATATGTGGATCATTCAACCTCAGGTAAGAATGATCTTATTGAGGATTGATTAAAGACGTCCATCAACGGCAGTGGCCACTAACCATCAGTTAGACTTCATGTTCGTATGCTACTTCCATATTATATAGAAATAAAAGCGTGTAAAAAAACATCGTACCCCTTACCCAAACGCGTGTATTTTCATAGAAATAAATAATAGGAACGCACGTAATGTAGACAAGTGTAAATAGCATGAAATATCAAACACAGTGCTGTGGCATGTGTTTTGTTCTCACATGACGTGTGTCTTTATCATCATTTTTCAACGCTTGTTTACATTATCACGCATTTATTCCTTACTTTATTATACGTTTTGTAAATGTTGTTTCACGTTGGAAAAACCACACTTACATCAAGGATGACAAAAAGTAGATGACTTGAAATTTTATTGCTTGAGATAGTTTTTACTAAGTTGCCAATAATCGGAAATTTAAAGAATTATTCTTTTAGTCTCGTAAGTAATTTATTTACTTAATTTAATTTCCTTTTTTTTATAGTATGGAAGTAGCAAACGAGCATGCAGCCCACCTGATG
>MOOZ01000102.1:324515-341636 GCA_002930495.1 Cecropterus lyciades | reverse complement strand
TAAATATAACCTTTATGATTATGAGCAATCTACCTTTATTTTAAAATTAAAGTCATGTTCAAAAATTCATTCGACCAGCTTATTGAATTAATGAATCCATAAGTGAATATTAAAGAAAATAAATATTCGTGGAATTTTCGATACTGCCTCCCGTTCAGCATTACACCCAGAGGCACATAACTTTCGGTTCGAAAGAAACCGCTAGCGGATCACATAATAAATTCAATAATAAAATAGGTACATGTGTGTACAAAAGCAAGAAAGCCAAATCTAGTATCAGGTGCAACAAACTAATCGTTAATGATATTTGAACACTTATAAAATACAAAAATAAAATGTCGATAAATATTAATCTATTGCTGGACATTGAATTCTTGACAGCCAAAGGTTGGTTTACATGGCGTTGTTAGAATTTTATCGAACAGAACTCAAATATTGTCGATATCTCTGTTGTATAACTAAAATAGCTAGAGAGTGATAACTAAACGAAATATTAATTCCCTTCCTCTTAAATATTTACTTATAAGTATGTATTTTTTACAATATGTATTACAAGTTGAGCCCCGCGGTTATACCCGCGTTTAAGAAATGTAACTTGACATAGTTACATATAGCAAAAATTTTAGACCTTATACAATTTTAACTTTATAGCATTGTTTCAGAGAGGACTAATAGCAACTGGCATAGTGCGCGTAGAGCGCGCGCGATTTCTTAGGTTGCGGAACGCTAACTACATATTTTAAAATAGAAGTAGCCTTAATTATTCCTTATAACATCAGCTATCCAACAGTGAAAGTCTCGTCAAAATCAGTCCAGTGGTTTCAGAGATTATCCGGAACAAACAGACAGACAAAAATTTTAGTAATTGATGTTTTGTTATCAGTATCATATATACTTCCATTTGCGTTTGAAAAAAGGTGTTATTTTGATATTACAGACAGACACTTCAATTTTATTAATAGGTATAGATTTCACAATTTGCACATAGCAGTTTTATTATAGAGACGAGATAAAATAATGTCGTAATATATGTGTAGGTACATATTATGACATTGCTCTATACATGTCTATGTATGAATGAATTTGATTATGCAAATTGTGCGGAAAATTTTCAACAAATTTTATCTACTATATTTAAGCCTTCAACAAATTTGACCAACACAATGCCAACAACAATAACGAGTAATAATATGCGAAATCTCACATACGTGTAAACTTAAATACCTCGAAGATAAAAATATTCCATGAAGATGAAGTGGATATATATTATGTTATGAATAACACTCATGAAGATTGCAAGTGGAAAAATAGAAAATTTTAATTACTAAAAATAATAAAAAATTTTACTTTTAAAACTCAAAAAACACGGATAAACCTTGACTAAGAATGAGGAATCGAACCCAGGACTCTATTATAATAGGTCAGTGTCATAAATTTTATGATTGGCGTGTCATTTCATCCATCAGACCGTGGACTATCCACTGCTGGACATAGGCCTCCCTAAATTGTTTCGTTAGTACTAAGAAAATTTTAAAAGTCAAGAAAATTTGAAGTACTGAATTACTAAAATGTGATATCATTATTATATTCACAAGTTCTCAAAAACAACAGCCAAATCTCGTAACACTATTCCATGTGTTCATGCCCAACATGACTAAGATGTCAATAAAAAATGTAGGAAATATTAAAAGAAAAGTCTAATTTAATGTACATGTAGACCTACTCGAGACATCGATTAGATAACATAAAAGAGGAAAGTCCACGTAAGGAATTCGATGACCAGAGCCGCTGGGATTCGAAAAACGAATTAATAAAAATAAAAAGTACAGACGCCGACTGTGACCGGCCATGTCATTTCAATTAACATTAAAAGAAATAAAAATACTTCGTGCCGGGACATGGAGGACATAAATTTGTTATAATTTCGATACTCGCTGAGAACGCGTGAAAGTGATAAGCTTTATGGTGTTTCAGTTGGAATTAGAAGTTACTGTATATTATAACTTGCTGTTGTAATGCCGTGTTTCCGATTGAAATTGCAAATGACCTTACTCTCCAACTAATAAATCAGTTCATAGAACATATTCTATTCAAGAATTTCAACGATATTAGAATCTTTAAACTAGAATATAGAAGACTATATTTTGGAACTGTAAAGAAACAGTACTAAAGTACCTAGATAATAGATTTTTTTATAATATGGCCTGCCGCCAGATAAGATCGGACTCTTACCTGAAATTAGTCAATATCGCGTTGCTACCCCTGAGGACTAATTTTGAACGCCTCGAATAAGTATAATTATAAGTATAAGTATAAGTTAGATAAGTATGTAGAAGGTATATCTCCCTTACCACACCCTTCAGACCAGAACACGACAATGCATAACACTACTGTTATTAGGCAAAAAAGGTGCGGCGGTGGTGCTTCCGGAATCAAACGACCAAGAGACTACCGTTTAACTATTGAACCACGAAGGGGAACCACCTATAATATTTCAATTCAATGCGTTCAAAAAGATCTATAAACTGTATTACATATTTCTAGAAGGCCATCGATCAATAAATAATTTACATAAGAAGTATAGTGTAAACAGTAAATTAACATACGGTTTCTGAACAACTGTTTCATATGTTGGTAGAGACACAATGTCTGCAATTACTGTGGTATCAGGACATTTTTATAATTATGTTCACAATTTATTTGTTTGAATTGTACGTCGTAAAGCATATTTGTTTCCAGGCATACGAGTAATGACGATAAACGGTTCATTGTTTTCGTAGTTAATACTTTAAACCATTATCTTTCGCTTAAGATAGAAACATACTATGTAGAATTAAAATATTGTTTTATAGGAACGTCATCGTCGTATATTTTCTTATCTTACGTTATAAAAATTCAGCTTTACGTTTATTTGTCAATTTGTGTATTTTTAAGAGTTATGTGTTTTTTCTTTAATACGTAAACAACAAGATTAGAAGTACTGGAATGGATGTCAGTCGCATTTGTACAATTTATTGTGATTGTCTCTAGAATCAAATCAATCAATCTTGATTGACCGACGTATATTTTATTCTGCAACAAGACCTGTACTAGTAAAGAAAGTAACGCAACACATCAGTACGCAAAGTACGTAAACATTGCCCAACCTGTAATAGACATAAGCTAATTTTTGAAAAGACAACGTAATCTTGAGTCGCCGAGGCAAACAATTTTCTTTGATGTGATCCGACACCGACACTTGAAATTTCACTTTTCCCTGGCAATGTTTAAAAATAATAAAACTAAGATTTTTTAGTTAAAGATAAAATATTTGAAGTAGGCTCCTTAATGCATGCTGTGGAGCGACAGCAGTACGAGGCCTATCGAGAGCAACGATGGGCCCTACAGCTGGCCATAAGCCGGGCCAAGGAGGACGCATGGAGTTTCTCAAGAACTTAAGTCGCGATCTGTGAAGGCACCCTTATAAGATCGTAAGGGAAAAGTTACGCCCTTCGGCACCCTCACTGACTGAGACTCTCCAGTCTCAGCTTACGGGAAGACGTGGTGTCTACCCTGTTTTCAGCCAGAGTGGCACACTCTCCTCCGACGATTTCACCTTCCGGTCACACTTTAGAATCGGAGGAGTTGAAGGTGCCAAAAGTGTCGGAGGAGGAGTTAGGCGCGGCCATCTTAAGGCTCCGCAGTAAAAATAAGGCTCCGGGGCCAGACGGAATCTCTGGCCGTGCCTGGGTGATAGCTCTGGAGGAGCTAAGGGACCGGTTCCGCAAGCTATGGGATGCCTGTCTGGAGTCAGGAATGGTTCCTACACAGTGGAAGACGGGCAGCCTGGTCCTTTTGAAGAAGGAGGGACGCCCCGCAGAGTGTCCTTCGTCGTAAAGACGTTTGATGATACTTGATGAGGTGGACATAGTATTTGAGCCTTCAACACCTTGCCGTGGGTCAGCATAAGAGAGGCACTTAAAGTTCACAGAGTGAGGCGGCGTGCGTACTGGTTGCGTCTGTGCTACAATGTACCCGTGGCGCACGGACCTCCGGCTCCGCGAGGAACACCTTACGCCCAAGGAAGAGGAAGAGCGGAAGTTCCACGCTCTACAGTCCATGGCCAAAAAATAGAACGAGAGGCTGGGCGAACCCACGGCCGGCCACAGACTGTGGAGACAAAACACCGAGTATGAAATATCGCACTATTTGGAGATAACTTTCGTCGTTGAACGCTAAGTATGTCTGATGATTGTCGATAACTTTTATGAGCATGAATAATCATGCCACGTATGTATACATACTACATTAAAATTTTGAAACAAATGCTCAGAAACCGATTATATTATATTTAGTCTCACGTTTTTCTCAAATATGCTCTATTAGTGTTGGGATTATCATACTTTATCAGTAAACGATTTGTAATATGAGGACCTATATACTGTTTTTTTTATCTTTTAATTTCCTTTTTTATTAATTTGACCACCATATTTTTTAGTAGTCTTTAGTTTCCAACATGGATTTTATAAATACACACAACCTTCTTCGTAAATTACTTAATCTATAGTATTTTTATACTAATTAACAAAGTAATTAAGTATATAATATACGGGTTTACTTAAAATATGCCTCATTAGATACTCGTGTTATATTCGATACGCCCTTTTGACAAATTCGTAACAGTTTCTTATCAGTCAGAGACTCCACGCTTTGCTACGGTGTTGTTCTACTTTAATTATTATTACCGTAAGAACCAAAAGCTATAGTTAAACGATTTTATTTTAATAAATTAATGATTTTCCTAGAAATAAGTCAAGGATATGAAATATTTAATTACTAAAGTTATACATCTACAAAGTTGATTTTGATTTTGTACAACTTTCACTGTATTATTAAAGATTTTCTTACGATTCTATTTTACCTTATCATTTTTAATAAACATAATTATGTATTTGAAAAATAAACGACACTCTCATACATAAAATATTTGCTATAAATAAGCTGTAGGTGATAATTTGTGGCGAATAAATTTAATATATGGATGAAATACTTTTGAGTAATTAATATTCTTTAAAAAATCGTGATCCGAATCAAAAAACATCAAACGGTCTACACTATCATTTAAAAATGCATTCTTCATTCCAAACGTGAAGAGCGATTCTTAACATATAATTACGAACAAATTATTTGACTGCCATGACGCATACACCGTTTGAACTCTGACATTATTTTGCAATAATCCTAATAAATTTTATCAGCGAACGAATAAACGCATGCAATTATGTACGGAAATTAGAATTAAATTATTAATAGCATATTAAATACAGTCGATTAATAAATTGAGTCAATTGAGCTCTAAAACTAATCAAAGATAATTTTTTCTAACGAATTTATAGATCGTAACAACATTATTTTTTTTTTATTTATTACGAATATTTATTGTGAAGTGTATTCGAAGGCTAGGATTTTCTTTAATCACTCAGATAAAGTACTACTTAAACCTGATCTAATCAGTAAATATGTAAAAAACCAAAACAATTTTCAAAAATGATTCAAAATAATTTTATTGTGATATATTTTATTCGTTTTGATCAATAACTCTACCGCCCGAGCGATCGACTCCGGTTAATGACCGACTATCGGTCTGATAATGGACAATCGATGTAATCTTATTGGTAACCTGCATTTTGATTCTATCAGAGTGCAGTCGATGCAATGTTCATATTTCTGTGCTATAAATATTTACCTAAGGGCGGACAAAAATACTTGAATAGGGAAAGTCGATTTGTTTTTGCGTCGATCTTCACACCTACAAATACGTAGCGTTACAAGTGTAGATAATATTGGTAGTTGGTCTGGTACAAGTTACCCGTGGTAGTACGCGGTAGTAATACACGGTACCCGTGGTCCGTCTTGTAAGGGCCCGTGAGGGAGCACGGCTTGTACAAGTCAGAACCTGTATGGTTGCAGCAGGCAGCAGGCATCAGCACCACATGTATTTCTAGCGTAATCAGGCCTTGTGTTTAAGTATGGATGCCGGCTGATTGACATATTATGCGTCCATCTCTATCCTCAGAACGCATCTACACATCTTTGATCGGCTTCAGATAGAGCCCTTATAATATATGGTATTGATTACTAAGATCCATGTGTGTGACCACTTAGCATAATGTAGACTGCATAATGTTTTCATGATGGAGGTTTCAGGTTCAGTCCCGGATGTTTATGAATTTTAACGAATCCCTTGAAATATTGTTGATAACACAAAAAATATCTAATACGATTCTAAACACTGGAACTTTTTGTACTTATCAGTCTAATTAAAATACCTAGAATTAATATGTCAATACACATCTTGTTTATATAAGATTATATTCAATCAAGTGTTTTTATAAAATATTATAACAAACGAAGTAATAAAATTGATTATTTGGTCGTTAAATATACTTATCGTTTATGTGCTCTTGAATAACAATTTAAATGACAAGTATATACGAATAATATACTTAATTAATTCAGTTTCATTAATTATTATCATCCTAAGTCAAGAGGCGACAAACTTCATGGTTACAGATTGATTCAATTCATTTTTAATTATATCGACGTAAATGTTTAGCATATCCCTTTTTCAATATTATTATTTAACACCAACTACTAAAGTTTATAATGAAACATAAAATATGTCTATTAAACAAATATAAAAAGCAAAACCTTTCAGTAAGCGCAGTACTCGCCGAGCTAGCTATCTTGTTCCTTCAAAAACAAGAACAAACTATGGAAAAAGGACAGTTACTTTTGAAGGAGCACATCCATATAATAAGATTCCCATCGACGTAAAAAATGTACACCCATTCAACCCTTTCAAGAGCAAATTACCTGAGTACATAATAAAACATAACTCAATCACTTAAATATGAAAGGGTTGAATGGGTAATTGATAATATTATATGTCTACTGTGAGAATTGATGATACCTTAAATTAACTTGATGTCAATCTTTGTTCTCATAGAAGTGACGTATTAGTCTTATTTGAGAATAAATTCTTTAACCCTTTATCGTATGAGAAATCATTTTTTGACTTTATGATGTTCTTCAATGTATCAAAATGTGACGTGAATAATGTTCGGATTTCATATCGTATTATATTATATCATATTTGACCTATATACATTATAATGATGACATGAAATATCAATTCATTGGTGTTATGTAATTACTTTGGTAGAACATGTAGTCTGCTCCGATTCCAAATAGGAGCAACCCCATTTAGGCTCGATCATATTATGTACCCCTAGGTAGTCCTAAGTGTCGGTACCACTGACTAAGGTGGAACGCTTCGAGAAAAGAATGTCTCCCTTACCACGCCCTTCATGGATTTGACCTCATGTAGAACTTTAATGTTATCAAGGATTGATTACAGATGTCCGGTAGAGCCACTTACCATCAGGGCTCATAATCTACTTTTATATAATAAAAAATACGTCTGTTAATAATAAGAAGCAAAAGAGTTTATTATCGCACACAAAAAGACACGATAGTTATAAATATACGACATGTCTATTAACATTAAGAAGCAAAAGACTTAATTGTCGCAGTTCTCGCTCAAGATTAAGTCAAGTCGCAAGGATAACTAAGTCGCTGTACAAACGTCAGCCTGAGGATTACGGCGTTAGTGGTGGCTAATCCCGCAGGATATGCCGCTGCGGTAGGTAGGCATTTGAAGAGAATCCCGCCTCGGATTCCGGACATTTCCTTGGTAGCACTGTGCGCGTTTCCATTGCTTTGACAATTTTTTAATTAATATTCTGATATTTGAAATATTAAAATTTATAGTATACAATAAAACGATAAAAAATATTTCAAAACCTATTTTAAAAAAAATTAAATTGTTTAATTCTGGTACCTAATATTTAAATGTCATGTATTTCTTGCGCTGAAGGCCATATTAAATAACATACAAGGATTTAAGTACAAATGGATATCTAAGGACACAAAAATATGATACTACATATTTCATAAGAGGGTCATGAACTGACTATTCTGACATTCACTCATGTTAATAAATATGTTAAAGTCGATAACGTACGATAAGTAAGTAAATTGTATGGCGTGTACATGTTCATAATTGTACTAAGAATGCGTAACAAATTTATTATCGCAAGACAATACAATATATGTAAAACATGATTCGCTAATTAAAATATATTTTGTAATTCTTAATAACATTTTAAAACGATTCCATTTGATGTATTGCTGTATGGTTGATACGTGAAACTTTGTTTTAATAAGTTATTCTCACCGTACTAATCGGGTGTTATTACGGTTTAAGCAAAATGATTATAATATTCAGTTTCACTAAAAACTTTATAGAAAAGTTACATTTATAGTGTAAATTTTATGTCTGATCTTACAATAAGATTGAAACATATAAAGTACAAAATCGGATAAATAAATATATAAAATATACTATTTACCTTCCTATAGCCCTCTATTCCCGGAGATGTTGCATAGGGTGATAAAAAAAATCACATCTAGCTGCGTTGTTGCAGGGATATCAATTAATTGCAATCACTAACACGCATAGACATTAGTAGTGAATACGGTAAGACTTGTTTTCAGGAGAGATAGTGTCTAAGAGTAGATGCAAGATATTAAAACCATTTCACACAATACTTACGCAAGCAGTACGTTTTTCTACGACAATAACATAACAAATAGTGAACACCAATATCGTGATACAATGGAAACGAAGTGCATCCCAGCAAGCGCCTTGCCGGCGACAGGATACCGTCGGAAGAGTAAACACGGCTTTACCGCAATTGAAGTTAAGAGTTAAACAATCTTAATCGTGAATTGTCATGTTGGATCTTGGCTGTGCCATGTGGTATCGGTTTTGAAAAGCATTACTTCCTCTTTTTTCGAAGATTTTGTAGGAAGCGACTACGAGACAAAATCTAAGACATGGGCAGCGTCTACCTGTAACGTCAGACACTGCCGTCATCAACGATGCAGGACGCGGTGACTATTAACAAAAACAACTACTCTACTTGCAGAGGCTTTCATCCCAATATTACCCAATTAATTATATTTGAAACAAGTAAATTTGTTAAAAATATTAAAACTAAACCCGACTGCTGTATATATGGAGTGGTGTATTTAATAACGTTTGTTTGACACCCATATTGTTATGAAAATAAATGTATTTACAGACGCCATTTTTTAATATGTAACCTATGCCACTTTGCAAACTGAAACAGTTCTAATAATTTATCATATGTCACAATACGTGAAGCCGTTTGGGCTATATACATACAAACAAACATACGTTTGAAATAAATTATCCTCCTTCTGAAACAGTCGCGTAAATACTGTTAAATAATGAATTTATGTACAAGAAGAATATCTACACAACACGGTCACCGCCTCTTTATACTGTGATAAGTAGTGATTAATCAATGGGAGTTACCGCATGGAAAACATGTATCCAATACATGTATGCAATTAATCACCAATATTTAATTTATTGCATATATAAAAGTAAAACGTATTTCAGTTTGTTTTGTCCAGAATCTGAATTTCACGGTTTCATATTTTAAATGTTTATAAAAAAGCTCGCATTTGAGCACGTATTGAGGTTATGTTACGTTAAATAAAATTAAACCAACTTTTTAAATTAAACATTAATTCTTTAATAAAAGTTAAATGTTACAACCTGAATTTTCATTTATTTCAAAAATAATATTTATAATAACTGTAATATTAAACGAGCAATACTTTCTACATATATTTTTTTTCCCTTTTAAGACTTAAAAATGTGTTTAACATTTGGGATGGGTATAAATATATTGGGAAAATAATATAAGTTTTGAATGCATGAATGAAAAAATAAATAATTTCATTCTGTTTCGCCGAATAATGATATCTCGCATAATATTGAGGTCCAATAATAAATATTACCATATAAGATCACAATATTACTATTACATAATATTTTATACACGATGTCACTATTCGTGTAGTTGTACTTTAACCTTACATTTTTGCAATACATTCGTTATAAATTCATTATCTGATTTGTTTAACAATTTCATTTTTCTTTGGATAAAGGTCCTTTGGAACCTATTCAGGCCAAGTCGGAATCTCACACTAGTATGTACTTAGAACGAAAGTTGCGTGCACAAGTTACAGTTGCTTTTACCTTACGTGAACATGAAAGCCATTATGTTTTTATGACGCAGAAAAACCTTATAATTGCTTTACACATTTGTAAGACCAAGCTCAGTTAGCCAGTGCATACATTATTTAGGACATTCTATGGAAACGGGCGAAAGATGGCTGCATTTACATAGTTTTATGGTTAATTAATTATGTTGCTATATTGGAACGAATTAAACGAACATATCATTCTTGCTTGCATGTTTTAAGAGAAAATAATCATGCAGCTCATCTGAAGGATACTGCGGCTAATGGATATCTTAACCTCAAATAACTTTAATTTATCTGAGGTTGTTCTCAAATCACCACCGAGTTAACCGTTGTCTCTGTTTTTTTATTAGATTGAAGTAGCAAACAAGCTTATTTCTACCTAATAACAGCAGTGTTATGCGCTGTTGTGTTCTGGTCTGAAGGGTGTGGTAAGGGAGACATACTTTTTCGAGGCATTCCGTCTTAGTCCTCAGGGGTAGCAACGCACCTGTGGTTAACCTTGGGTGAAACTTTGATCTTACCTAGGGTTGATTACAGATGTCCATGGGAGGCAGTAGCTACTTACCATCAGGTGGACTGCATGCTCGTTTGCTACTTCCATACTATAAAAAAAAAAAGCTTGCAGTCCATCTGATGGTAAGTGGTACTGCCCGTGAACACCTGTAAGCAACTTCATATAGAACAGGAAGTCATAGCATCTGAAGTCGATTACAGATGAGTTGCTACTCCCGAGCACTAAAAACATCACATCATATAAATGAGCCGGCAAAAAACCACTGTTGTAGCACACTCTTCAAATCAGAGCAAAACTAATTTAAATACTGATATGCACGCCAAGGATGCCACGTTGGTAAAGAAGGTCTATCAGAAATCTAAAATCCACTGTTGGACATGGGCCTCCCCTAATCTGTGCAAGTCCGACCGGTCCTGAGCTGTCTGAATCAAGCGGTTACCGCCGCTTTCTTCAGGTCGGTACCTGGCACCTTCACCACCATATACAATTGATATAATTCCAATTTATGATATGTTGAAGCGATTTTGATAATACCTAAATAGAAATATTTTACAACTTTCGTCATTTCATGTCTGTTATTTCACCAAAACAAAAAAGCCATAATCCATTCGTGAATAGGGTCATCTTTTAAATTATTAAAAGCTTGCCACTCTTAGCATAAGTCTACATTACCAGCTCTACAAATAGGTCGGAATGACCCCGTGACCTACTAGATCTTAATGAACTTGCGTAGTCTAAGCACCTATTAATGCAGTGAAATCAAAAGTAATCATAATATATTAAATATGTTGTATTAAAGTATGTCCAAATGATAGCGATCACTTAACATCTGCCTTTTTATTGGTATTTACAATTTGTGATGAACAGAACGTGTATTTTAATACAAACATATTATATTTTAAGAAGAACATACGGTTACTACCCATCACATAAGTGCATTTAAATACCAATACTCTTTCACGCAATAACTTCTGATTGGATTTTCATGAAATAAAAAAATACGCTTTCTACACGCTTTCTAAACTCATAATCCCACACTAGGATTTTCTCCTGTATCGATGGCGCCATGGACACACAAAGACGAACACACAAACATCCAGACCCAGAACAGAAACCTAAACTCATCATTCAGACGTCTGTCTGGCCTCGGCTCTGTCTGTCGGGGATCGAACCCACCACCTCCACCACCATACCGGTCTGACCCAATGCGTGTCAGACCGGTATGGTGACCGCTCTGACTTCGGCACACAGATAGTTTATGATATATAACCCAAGTGGGTGGACCCGCGGGAAGTTACAAATAATTGTACATTAATTGTATCATTAAATGAAATAGGGGCACCTTTATTGAAACTTACAAATGTTCTTTAAGTTTAATTAGGGCTATAACAATTTAAGCTTCGTTTATATATACAAACATTATACATGGCATATGGGTGATTGGTCAGACAAAATAGTATTCTTCAATAACATTTCATTTTCGCAAGGAGACCTCCAAAAGGCATTCGACCCCGTGGGAGCCACGCCGGATTATGTGGGATTTTTACTGCTTTAAATACTACTAAAAAAGGCCTAGAATTAAAACTTTCGCGCTCTAACAATAGTGTGGTTTATGGTCTTTTATATATATTTTTATTATTTTAACTATTAAGTTAGTAAAAATATTATTATTCTATTAAGTTAATGAATTATCATTAAAACAATCAAAACAAAAAGCATTGTTTAATTTTTATTTAGCACTCTTGTAAAATTTGCGTTTTTGTGTTGCGTTATTTTTCATGTAAATCAGCGATTTTTATTGGCGTATTTATATCTACCGTTACACTGCCGCGCAGTTACAGGGGCCGTTCGTATCAAAATATTGTTAAGAAAAATATGATTTTGTCTGGCACGCCTTGTCCATTATTTGTACATGTGAACGAAGCTTTATTCATCACCATGTCGATAACGAACGAAAACAATTTGTAGACATTGTGGGTCAGACGTAATGTGTAACGTTTCTTCTTATTATGGCCTTTTTTCCTTCAAAAATTCCGTAAATAAATACATAAATATTAGTTGCATCGTATGATGAAACATAAAATAAAAACACATTTACCGTAAACGATTTCCGTGATTGATTATAGTAATATTATAATCGTAGTAAGCATTTAAAAATCGCGACTGTGATTACACCCTAAGCAACCACGCTATTATTAAATGAATATTATGGCAAAAGTACTATAAAGTACATGTGTAAAACATGTTGTATTGGACAGATAAATGTTTACGTCCTTTAGACTTATTCAGATCGTAGTAGCACGGTAGTTTTCTTATAGAGTTGCTAGCAGATAAAACGGATAGTAGGGGCAAATTATTACTCGTATATTGGTTAACGTGGAACAAGTTGTTGGCGATTCCGAAGTAAGAGGCATTAAGCTCTGTACGGCTAGAAATTATGTACTAGAGCCGACGTTTACTATCTGTTGATTTTGCGGTTAAATACCAGCTATCCGCTTAAATATTTTTAATAGTGTTATTACAAGGAAATTTTATTACTTTTGATCAATGTCAATGCTCTGATGTATTTAAAATTGAGTTTTTTGCAATGAATGAGTTATACAGATGACTTCATTAGCTCATAAATTCCTAGAAATGTAAGAAAACAGCATTTGATGCGGATAATTATTGCGATATCAGAACAGTTTGAAATATGCTACGGATTTTAAACATTCCAGAAATATTATAGAAATAACCTTGCTGGGTCGATTTTAAAAGAATATAAAAAATATTAATCAAGAAATGCAGTCCCACGGCGTAAGTCGTTACCCCATTTAACGATACGCCATTTAAAATAGTCTATCTGATAAACTTGTCGATTGAAAAAAATCTCCGTAGATCGATTGGAATGATACATTGTGGGGGTGGAATGAGTATTTTTAGGACTATACATAGCTGTGGCTGGTAGTCAGAAGATGGTAATGTTTTAAGAAGACAAAGATATTTTTATTTAATTTACTTAACTTTATTATTGCTGAAGGGATAGAAAATAGGGACATGTTTCAACGTCTTTTACAACGTTGATCACATCTAAAACAATAACTTGAACATCAAATATTCGAAATTACACATTATACTCTGAAAAATTATAATAATTTTCAAACGCCCGAGAAACAGTCTATAATAATCTATATAAATAATAATTATGTCAAGGGGTACGGTAGACTTGATTGAAACCTTACCTAAATAATAAAACATAAACATTTAATTGTTTTCTCTATTATTTTCATATAAGCTTATCAAATACTTGTTTATTTTTTCTCTATTCATATCTAGCTTGAGCTTCACATAGCAACTCGCATGTTCTGTGAGCGCTGTTTCCGTTCGTTCCAAATACATCCACGAGGTATCACACCTCGAGTCCGCATCACTAGCTACATTAGCTCACTAATATCGGATTGCCGTCTAGCGACTAGATACGTGACCACAAACAATGTGGCATTGACACTAATACTGGACATGATTCGCTTCCACTAT
The DNA here is from genome assembly GCA_002930495.1 of Cecropterus lyciades. NCBI lineage: Eukaryota > Metazoa > Arthropoda > Insecta > Lepidoptera > Hesperiidae > Cecropterus > Cecropterus lyciades. The sequence goes on along the minus strand of MOOZ01000102.1, from coordinate 327,421 downwards.
CTGAGCATATCGCTTTATGCAAATATATTCCACATTATTGGAAAAGACCACGGTTCTTTGGAAATATTTCTCAGAAAATGTTACCTTAGTTGAGTCATTTGATTTGAATTGAAATGTCAAATATTTTTCCTGTGTTTCATCTTCCTTTCACTATGGAATTTAGTTCTTGAGCTGAACGGTAACATAGCAATTAATATGTGCGTTATCGGAATTTTATTATTTTTATGTTAATATTAGAGTCATATAAAACTCCCCGTCATTTTGCACCACACCTACTATTTCTTACCCCGAAGGCCAGGAAACATTCGCTGTATGCGCGAATCGCTTGAGCCACCTTTGAGCGTCACCTTTGATCGCAAGCGTCACCTTTGAGCGTAAACAAGTAACATTTTTAAATACATGAAATTAAGAAACCCGTCTGCTTGAAAATGTTTTTATTTTTTTATTTTATTATAGCATACATATTTAATTTAATTCATTTTATGAGTTTTCGTCAAAATAGTAACACAATAATATTATAACATATTTATTTTCGGAAAGGTCTATTTACTAGCTTTCATTTATCATGATAGTAAAAAAGTCATCCCTCCCCCCCTTTCCCTATTTATAGTCGCTTTCTTAAAATTATATAGCCTATGTCATTCTGCAAACTGAAATGATTCTAATGATATGTCTTATGTCACATTCTGGGAAGCCGTTTGGGCGGTAGCGCGTGCGAAGGAAATGGACATATATACATACATACAAACAAACATACACACAAATGTATGTGTCAAATCTTATAAGATCTCGACATTTCGCTGCAAATTATAGCAAAATTTGTTGAAACTTTATTTGAAACAGCGTTTAGCTGAAGCTTGCAGCGCCAAGCGAACTAAGGACCGAGGTAACTATCAGTCATACGTAAAGCTAATTAAACCACAATTAAATACGAAACATGACATTTTACCAAGGTTTTAGTTCTATTATCTCAAACTTCGTCATAAGTTGTACCTTCAAAATCATACCGTAATTGTATGTTTAATTTCCTAATGTGAGCATTTGACCAGATCTTTATATAGAAGTACAGATCACAAATGAATACAGTCTGTATCTATATATCATATGTTCTATTGTCTATCTTTTAATATATTATTAGTAAAAGTGTGCTATGTAAACCAAAAAATCAGGCAATGTACCGAGTACCTGCATCTTACTATTTTTATTTTTGTATATATGTAGTTTAATTTTTATTGAGGTATTGATGCTATCAGGTAATTTTATTTTCTTCATTGCGTTTATCTAAAGAAAATCACCTTATCTAAGCAGTCAATACTTGATATCTCATCAGACATATCATTTAGGTACTTTCCCAGACTAAGAATCTAGACATAAGGAGAGTAGGTGAAATTCACGTTTGTACAAAATACTATAAAATCAATCTTATGGAGCAGATCCGAGGAGTTATGTCAACAGTAACAGTGTTATCATTGGATATGATTGAGTAAGCAAGCAGTTGTCACAACTATCAAAATCGGGTCAAACGTTACGTTGATAACTACGCGAACATCACAAAGATAAATTCGTTTGAAATTATGCGTAGTCATGTATTTTTCGGCTAGGCTCGCTTGCGACTCCCGTGAAGATTATAATTCGACTGCGTCAGAAGGAGGGTAATGTTTTGCGAGCGTATGCTACAGTCTAAACGGCTTACGGATTGTGACGTATGAGATATCATTAGAATCGTCTCACTTTGCAGAGTGACATAGACTATATAATTTTAAAATACGCATATCTAAAACATGCATCGATTAAACCCGAAGCTATCACTGAAAACCGCATCAAAATCGATCTAATAGTTTTGGAAAAAAATGGGAACATTGGTTTGCACAAACATCCTCTCACCCCAAACGCATATACTGTCTCCTTACCGTCGCGGGTAAAAATGGCGCCTGATGACGATTTTTTTACTATTACGATAATATGGGTATCAAATGAAAGCTAGTAAATAGACCAATCTTAATATATATATTATAATACTTTTATTTGGCTATTTTTTCAAAACTCATATAAGCGTTAAATTAAATAAATATCATGAACAAAAATTTCGCTTTAAGCACTAAACACCTATATAAAGAAGTCCCTTCATATCCGGTGGTGCATTGACTTCTTTCCATCAGGTAACCCGTCTGCCTTATTGTTAGGTTTATTTTCTGACACAAACCATACATGTTAATCAGATTAAAATATTAGTAAATCAGATCTACTTTGTAAGATAAATGCATTATATTTCGTTAGTCCCCACAGATTCCTTATCAAGGGGGCATACTCCAATACAGTATCTATAGAACCTCCAGACAACAAAAGATGATGTGATGACGGTAATTTCATTACACGTAACTACATACTTATATGGTAGGTAAAACATTAGAACCACTGTCATACGGAGTTATTAAATCATAAAACGATGTTCAAGATATAAAGAAACAGGGACTATAACAATAATTTCTACAATGACAGAAAGTCGTAAACGCTTAATTTAGTATAGATCACACTTATGTCAGATTACCTACGTACGAGTATACTGACATAACACATATATTGCTAGAAACAATCACCTTATATTTTATACTGCATAAAATATATAGTTACTACAAACATATTGTTTATTTTCTTTTTTCTATTTTAAGACACGGGTTTATTTTATTTTCTACATGCTAAGAAAAGTTAGTTGAAGATATGAACGGTGAAGACTAACGCATTGTAGTAAATGTTCACAGGTGTATAAATATCAATAATTAAACGACATTTACAACTTATTATTCAAAATTAGCAGGCTGAAGTGGCAATGGGCCGGCCACATCGCTCGAAGGACCGATGATCGATGGGGAAGAAAGGTCCTCGAGTGGCGACCACGTTTAGGCAAA
>MOOZ01000102.1:309174-323632 GCA_002930495.1 Cecropterus lyciades | reverse complement strand
GTCAGCTATGAGCGGACTTTGAAAAACTTGTAAGTGGCCACTGCCGCCCATGGACATCTTTAATCAACCCCAGATAAGATAAGGGTCTTACCTAAGGTTAGCCACAGATGCGTTACTACCCCTGAGAACTAAGTTGCAGTCTTTCGGCCAAATATGTCTCCATTACCTCACCCTTCCGACCAAAACACAGCAGCACATAACACTGCTGTTATTAGGCAGAAATGGATGTGACAGTGGTGCTTTCGGAATTGAACCACAAATGTTCCACTCCACATAATTTTACAAACAATACTTCATTTAATTTTAAGCTATGTCCAGTTGTGGTACTATTTGTTTTATTTACAGGGTGACATCAAAGTTTACTTACAATATTACATATGCATTTGTACGCATGATTGTTTATTGCATATACTCGTAGTACATCTCTTAAACTCTACAAGGAACTTAACTGACGTGACCTATTCGTCATACGTTTTGGATATTTCTCGATAGTCTGTAACCGATATGTTACAATTATTTTAAGACGATTTCCATCTCAATATCCTATATATAATTATATAAACAAGTAAATAGTTGATATATACAAAGATACATAAAGACATCTTTATGACAAACGATCTAAAAGTAATGATACAAGTAGTAGTAGACTACGAAACATCAGCTGAATCGTTTTATACCTATAAATAAGTCTTACGAAAAACTTAAGACTTATTTGTATAAAACATTTGATATTATTTAGTTTATTTGACATAATTTACTACCATACTTAACCTATTAACCAAATTAATAGACTATTTAAACCTGCGGAAACAACTTCTTATTTACGCGGGCAATAACGTGAATAACATTTAAAAGTCGTAAAATGGATTATTTTGAATAAATACAAGAATTTATTTGGCACCAAAAATTCCACAGCTAGGTCGTACCGAATAAAAGTGCCTGTATAAATATTTATCCGTTTCAAAATAACCGGATTCCAATTTTATTACAACAATGTAAGATGTTTGCTAAACATCGAGCGTCATATTTTTTATTCGCGACATTGAAAACACCCTGAGAACGGACCACCCAACAAGTAATTGTTAACGCATGTTGTTCTAATAAGGCAATAATGTTGTTGATAAGCTGTCTATTTTATAGAGCGATAAGAATAAATGTATTCATTCCAGTTAAGTAAATGGCCGAGAAATAAAATTGATTTCAATATTTGGCATTTATGAGATACACGATTTACAAGCTATCCATTATGTTTTAAAATTTAAATCGTACTCCACTGGAACAATCTAGTACGAAGACAATAGTAGTAATACGGAGAATCTAGTAGCAATAGGACGTTAGATAAACACATAAACGCGATTACCTAATGGAAATGTGGAAATGTTTAATTACTAGTTTTTTAGGGTTTCGTAGTCAAATGGCAAAAATCGGAACCCTTATAGATTCGTCATGTCTGTCTGTCTGTCCATATGTCACAGCCACCTTATTCGGAAACTGTTAAGACTACAGAGTTGAAACTTGGAACCGCTTTCTGAATTATGTACAAAAATAAAAAATATATTAAATTTAGGGGGCCTCCCCATACATAGAACTGAAACTAAAAAAAATCATCTTATGTACACGTGAGGGGTCTCTATGGAAAGGTCTTCAAAAATGATATCGAGGATGACTAAAACAATTTTTTTAAAGTCGATTGTTTGAGAGATAAGCCCTTTCAAAGCGCTAAAATGNNNCCCCCCCCCTCTAACTTTTAAACTAAAAGAGTGAAAAATCTTGATAAAACATACATTGTAGATGTCAAGGAAAACTCAACGAAAATATGTTCGAATAAGACACGGTTGACAGTTTTTGAAATTTAGCACTTTTTCAAAAATCGAATAACATAACATAACTTTGTAATTCATACAAACACTATAAATAACAAACTTATGTTGGTAGTTAATGATATTGCTACGGAGCCCTTCGCCTGTGAGTCCGACTCGCACTTAGCAACTTTTTTAATAGTAAATGCAATTATGCCAACATTGCGTTCTGATATATGACATTATAATTGCAACTTACATTTTAGTCGTTGACAACCCATTATTGTCATACAATCAGAGGTACATGCCTGGAATTTATACTTTAGGACCCCCCCTCCCCCCATTGAAAGTGCGAGTTTCAAAAATTAGGCTTTCACTGCTCAATAACGAAACATAACTGATATTTACACGTTAAATATCTGCTTAAGTACTGATCACATTTCGAGCAAAAAAGGATTACTGTATATTTTTATGAAATTTATGATCAAATTTCTATTTTAAATAGACTTAATGTTGATGTCAAATCTGTTTTCGATCTCTGACATACTCTGAATACAATACATATACAATATAAAAATATTAAAGTTCCTTCATGAAGCGCGGGCAAATATATTTTCCTCGTAACCTCAATGTCAAAAAATCTAGGAAACACTTATTGATTTCGTAGAATAATGAGATGTTCTAAATTGCAAGTCACCATGTGCAATTTGCTAACCAAACACGTATTTATTCAAACAACTAACTGAACTCGGATTCATTCAAATTCGACGGTAAAGGTAAACAAAACGTAGCACTAAATCCACGCTTCTATTTTTGCATTCATTGCTATTTTAATCAAAAATAATACGAATATAATCAGCCAAAGAAATATCTAGGTTAAGTTAGTAATGTAGCCACTTTGAATAATTCGTTTCGTGTTTATTACAATTTAATTAAATTTAAATATTTACCAATAAATGTTTCACTTTTATTTTCACTAAACATCCATTACCTTTATTATTGAGGTCTTTGAAGCTATTATTTTGTTTTTTTGCAAAAGATTGAGTTGACTATAGGCAGGTATATATTTATAGATATAAAAAAATAATATCACACCGTAGATACAATCTATACTTAAGTACTTTACAAAACCCCCGATCATCCACAAAGCAGTCGACAGAAGTTTAAGAACTTAATTCGATAGCAATTTGAAGTTTGACAGCCATAATCGGTACGTTCCTGGAAGTCAAAAACCGAATCGATTTTACGCCAGCCTGTTATTTTCCCGAGCGCACAAATTACGTCATTTAATTATTATTAGATTATAGGACAATAATGGGGGTGCGTGCGTGTGGTATGGTTTTTTGCGAAACGGAGGGCCTTATGGGTATTTTATTATTATATTTTTGAACTATAACAACTTAATTTAGGCAGGCGCCGTACCGCCTACGTCGATTGATTTCGTATAATTTGCGGCCCGACCACCCTCTTTCGATGAATTGCTGCAAAAAAGCACTCGATAAGCCTCACAAAAGAATAAAAGGATAAGAAAATTCATTAGTATCGACACTAAAGATATTGTTTTCTTTTTTTATTAGTTTTGAGAAAGAAAAAGTGGATTCTGTTCAGCTGATTTAAGTAGTCACTGCCGCTTGTTATCTGTTATTAATTTCACATATATAAGCATCCTAACCTAACCTAACCATATACCGTTTGCATATAGTGTTATAGTATTCAGTAATATAGATTCATTCAGTTTAAATTACTGCTATTTAACTACAAAAAATACTGAAAATATTGATGTAACTTGTAAATTTACACACTTTCTAATAAACACAGAGTAATTAAAAGTACATTCCAGTATTGAAAGTATTTACTGTGAGTAGTTACATTTACCCTTAGGCATCGGCAACTTCAAACACACCGTTAGCTGACCAGTTGTTTCTAACTCTACTTAAATTATTGAATTTCTTTATCAGCTCGTTCAGATCTAATTTTAATTAAAAAGCGTCACATATTTTACGCGATATTCGGCGGTAGGCGGTGCAATGCGTCGGAGGAGCTATTAGTTTCAAAAGAAACAAGAACTGCGTTTCATTAGTATTCCCACTAACAAAGACGCTTCTAAGGGGTCAGTTTTAACTGGCGATGCAATATTAAATCGTTAAATTTAATATTGGCTCGAGTTTCTTTTATTGCCTCACAACTAACACGCAGTAACACGGGTCAAGTGATTAATTTTTTTTATTGACAACAATGTTTATTCTCACGCGATTATTGTTCACATTATAATAATGGCTTTCTTTTGGGTGATGTGGGCGTAAAACAAATATTTACATTAATTGCGTTCCTCGTTAATTGGTGATATACATGTATAACAAAATAATAAATATAACAATATGTTTGAGACTTAATTTTTCACAGATTTTATATTAATGATTCACATGAAAGTGTATTTATGAGTATACTATGAGTATTGTAATTAAAAGATGAGTAATTAAAAGACAGTAATGACATGTATCAAACGACCTATTTTTATATAGCACTATTTTCATCAACATTGTCGGTCCATATATTTTGTGATTAAGGCAGCAATATTCCTAAATGTCCAAATAAATATTTGTGTCACTGAAAATTTAAATCGCCATCAAAGTTACTTTAACTTAAATTAATTCCTTTAATGTGTTTATTATTTATTATGTTGAGTGGAATATTTGTTGATGAAAACCAGTGTCATTACCTATTAGGTCAGGCACGGCTATGTCACGTAATATGAACTTTATAATAATCTGACGATGCAATTTGTAGTGCAGCTAGACGTTATTGCAAATATGTAACAACTCACCCGCAAATAAAGTCCGAAATCTTTTAAAGTAAAATGATATTAATATAATATGGATAACAGACTGGCGATCAGACCTTGTGATCGTCATTTATTTTACCTTTGTGTATTTTTGAAAAGGATTACTCATTTAAAAGGACAATGTGCACATTCTTTAACTTATTTTTAATAAAAAATCCTTAGCGTTGACCACCGGTCGTAAAGCGCCTGCGATAATTTTTGTGCAAACCACAGAGCGCAGCAGAACAAAATGAAGGAAGGTGAAAGTACTTTTTATTTGAACAGGTGACTGCTAAATAGTTGCCTTACGGCAAACATTGAGTAACATGACGGACACATATTACATATTCGTGGACACTCTAAATGCTTTCGCCAATTCAAACTTGGACAATAGATACATCCTGCATAATTTGCTGTCTTTTTATGAATTGTAAATAATAAATATGAGCAAATTTTAAGTGGTCGAGAGTCGGATAGGTAGGGGTTAAATTTCGGGCACGCCAACCCGATGGGTTCGAAACATTTGCTTGGCACCGCAGACGTTAGCGTTAAACAAATTTCAATGAAATTCGCCACATTATACTGTGAAGTAACGCGGCCTTATATGAACGAACATACACGTTTTTAACCTTCAGCTATAACAGTAAGCAGTGGTTGGAACGCAAAGCGCCGGACGCTTGGAGAGAATGTTTTGGATCCCTCAAATTGTCAGGATAGACGACTCTCCGCGCGGTTTTGAAGAGCTCTCGGTCTCGTTAATTATTGGAGAGTAATAGATATACTAACTTGGATATATTAACCAAGTGGAAGAGAAGTTTTGCCTGAAACGTATAACCGATACGTCGTTACAAACTTAAGTGAAGAAGAAATGTATAGCACCATTCAAATAGACTTATGTAATAGATCTTCTAGATACTAGAACCCAAACTTTGCCAGTAAAAAGGATACATTTTTTCTAAGTCGGTAAACTTTTTGGTTCTCTAATCCCATATCTTATTTGCTCACATAGAGACGCACACGTATTAGACGTATTCCAAGTGTAGTTTTCTTTTAGACTGCTTCCAGAAATTCGTGGACGATAACCACCTATTATTAAAATTAATGTAAGATAAACTGCTAGCTTTTTTAATAGTTTCGCAATAGACATATATACTTAACAATCAGTGTGGGATTCCTAGTAAGATTTCATTTTTTGATAAGTATGTGCAATTGACCGATTGAAATAAGGAATAAACCCGAACAAAATGTGATTGTACCTCTAATTCAAGATTAAGGTGCTTCATTACCATATAAATCCCTTCCAAAATCCATTTCGTACCTTAAAGATATACAAGGAAAACATTCGGAGTCATAAAAACCGTCCTTGGGGGACAATTTCATATTTCACGCGACCCACTCAGTGTGCGCTCGTATCGCTTGTGACCGTGCCGTTACTGTATTGCAGAGTTTTTCAATCTTTTTCACGTCACGGCCCCCTTAGTATATGAAAATATTTCACGACCTGACACTGTCAGCTGTTTTTAACTTATTATTTTATTGTGTTACCAGAAATATCAAATCCATACAAAATGTATGTGTATTGTCATAATTTAATACCGGTTAAATACCTAATTAAGTACTTTAAAATGTCTTTATAACATTTTCTTTTTTAATGTGATTTTGTGATGTTCCGCGTTTAGTCTGTATCCACATTGCGATCCCCCAGGGGTCGCGACATATACTTTGAAAAACACTGGTGTATTGCATACGCTTACCTGTTGCACACTGGTCACTGACCCTTCAAGTATTGACATATTCCTATAGTTTCTCACGTCTAGCACCCGCCAATACGATTACAAGGCCCGAGTACTAGCGAACGCATTCCTGCTTTTAACTCTCTTTTATAATCGCGTTTGACTAAGTAGCTCCTTGTAGAAAACAAATATGAAGCCGGTTTGTGGAAATATTGTACGTGTTTAAATTTAAGTAGGTTTTGTATTTTCTTTCATAATTAAATGTAGGATAAAGTGACAGTTTGTAAAAGGTGAACTTTGACCAATATGTACAGGTAATCTAAATCTATGTTTCATCTTAACTGTTTCGTATTTATTATTAACTTATTTTATTCGGTTATAAAAACGGTCATAATTTAAGTTAATTAATTGAAAAAAAAAGTTAATTAATTGTACTCAATTAAAAACCAATTGAAGCGGAAATTTAATTTTAGAAATTTATGAAAGTAATCATTCGACCCAATTCTTTAAACCAATGGCCTTCGCGAATTACGTACTTTATAACTTGCGATTGCAGTCTTCTTGATTACGCATCGTGCGATAACCGACGTAGCAACCTAAATCACATCACTTATTCGATCATCGGTATCGAAGCACTCAAAATTCCATACATGGGCGGCGCCTGTGTAAAATTAGGTTACATTTGACAAGTAACATACTCAATAACATACTTTACGTAGACCCAAATTTAATAATATTAACCGACATACTGTGTTGCTAATACGGACAATTTCTGTTTGAAAAATTATATCATCTTATACACAAGTCACATCTTATACACTGATCAAATCAATTGGAGCAATCCACAAGTATATAATGATGGCATTTTAATACCAATAGTTAGTTAGTAAATCGTGCCGTGATGAGTGAGATGATGAAGAGTAAAGAAGCATACCTGACCATGGCGTTAGGCATGCTTCTAAATTAATAAGTTTGATTTCTATTTTGCCCTAAGTGTTACAATTTATCTTTGTATGTGTCCATGACTTCCACGTCACACTGTAACTTATTTTAGGACTATGAGTACGAAAACTATTTATTTATTTTGTGCTACCTATTTCAGAGTTGAACTCGCTTATGTAAGTTTATATTCAAGCACAGTTTCCTTACAAAAGACTTACTAATTGTACAGGCTAATAAGGAATATATAAATACTTACGTTGGTCGTTTCCATCGGAGCGGGCCATGACGGTGCCGTTTGGGAATACGTTGACGTACATGTGTGAGCACTGGCTGTAGAGGCGGACCGACCGGACCATCGATGGCACCGCACCGCAGATCACCACCTGGGAAAATAATCATAGTGTCAGCTTACAGTACTGGGACTGGCGAAATAAGGTTTAACCCTCGACGCAAGAAGGAGGGAGAGAGAGGGTATAAGACTATAAGTCTGATATGTGTACATTGTCTTGGTAATTGCTAAATTGATGTCTAAATGATAAGATTTCTGTTCTGGGTCGTACGCCCACTAACCGCAAAAGAATCAAAAATACATTTTTTGTTTATGATCACATCATATTTACGAGTAGCAGCTAGTACAGATAAATGTAGCATATATAAAAAACTGGAACTATTCGCGACTCAACCTTACTCTATCACCACACCCTCTGCTCACAATTGATCTTTGGTTGACTTCAAATAACACGTTTTTGATTGACGTTAGACAGAACTCCCGTTCTACTCCTTTGCTACTATTACTATTTAAAAATTGTGAGTAAACATCATAATAATAAAAGGTGTTAATATTATTTATAACACTTCTAAACATATCATATAAAACAACAACTTCAAGCGCAATAATCAAAGCAAAATGATAATATTGGAGAAATTGGTTCTCATAGCAGTATAAATGATACCTTGGCCTGTGATAGATGGACATACTAATTGACTTCCAGATAACATTCCTATCGTCTGTGAAACACCGACATAAGTCAGAGTTTATTAATAAATTAGTGTCTTAGTAATAGTCGTAGATTATAGTGCAACTAAATGTCAACATTACGCGTAAATTTCTAGCAACAGATTCCTAGTAAGTTATATTAACGAAACTATGTCATCAGTGGGCCGTATATTATCGTTACATATCATTTAGTGTCAATCAAACGGTCTCTACATATTAAGAAAATGTTACAGATGATGGCAGAACACAAAGACGTAATCTCGGTATTTATTAAATTATCTGCTAAATTATTAATTAAACTACAATAAATCATTTAAATATCTGTTGCTATAACTAATCGCAGGTTTGATAGGTTTAAGAACATCCGAGATTGGATGGCCACTAACTCTCACTTCCTACTATTGCAAAACCATTACTGTCCCACAAGGCACGCGTCTCCTATCAGAATGAATGGTTTAGGCCATAGTCCACCACTCCGATCAAATACGGATGCGTAGACTTCACATTTCTTTAAAAATTCCCTTTTTTGCATTTTCATTGTTGTTTCAGAGCCTTCCTCTACCTTCTCTACCTATGGTGCAGGACGGTGAAGTATGCCCCAGGTCTACCCTACTAATGGAGAAAATAAATACGAATCCTATAAATATTTAGCTTAAGAACAATGTAATTAAATAGGAGAAGTAGTATTGTCGACTTCTCCTATCTATTTACATTGTGTTTAAGCTTGTAACTGTCTCTATATTATGGTAATAATACCCACCCGCTTACCTTCAATTTACCTAGTAGAATACCGTTAAGATACATCAAGTGCATACAAATTACATCAAAAACCTTTTTTGCGTTGTGTGTGGTCTACAGTTGCCAAAGATGAAGTAACGAAATCAACGCCTAACAGGTAATTATTATTCGTATATATGATTCATAAATCAAAATATCAGAATAGTGAAGAAAAACAAGCCATGTAACAAATATAAGAAGACAATGAAATTACAGATTTTATTAAATATAAAGATAAATGACAGTATAAAAAGGCTACTAATATTCTAGATTAACATTAATTATTTATTTTATGATAAAAACTAATAATAATAACATTAGCAACAACCACGGTTACGTAAATATTACCCCCTACATGAATATTTATAGCTACGTAATTTTAAATTAAGGTATCGCATTAGCAGTCTATTCCGTTACTTCATCCACGTCAACTTTTAGCATTTCTGACAAGTATGTGTTGAATAGATTAAATTGGGTTCCTTATTCCTGTACGATGTGGATTTTAATGGCGCCTGTTGTGGCCAACTCCTCATTACGCTGATACTGATCAACGCTATCGCTGTGAACCTATGAACTGGACCCTGAACTTCACGATCTTGGTAAATAAACTCGTTAACTCTAAAGTGGCTTCAAGAAGTCGTCACATATTATAACAAAAATATATCGAATTGTTTGGATATAAAACGCTTACAATTTTATTTTACAGGCGACTGATAGTTAATTTATTTTATATTGTAATTGTTACCTTATCATGAATATAAGATCGTACATATTCAATGCAATTCATTAATCTTCTCGTGTATATAATGAAAGGTGTGAGGGTGATATGATAGAGCTAGAACTTTTAATTAAATTCATCCATCAGCTCTAAAAAACAACTGCTGGACATGGGTCTGCCTGGGAATGAAAGATTAGTATCATCACATACCAGAGATATGCTGTTGCCCTAAATTTAACCCTATATTGGCCTTCTACGGCATAAACGGGAAGAGAGAGGTAGAGCAATCCCGCCACCTTACGGATAATTGCCTGATACACATATTGAAGCTTTCAATATAAGGATAATAACTATTATAGTCAGATCAATGATCACCTAGCAGTTACGCTTGTTAGCTATTAAGCAATTATGTATAGTAATTTTAAATAACAATAACGACTACAAACCCCACTAAAATATTAACTTTTCTAAGACCTTGTACAGAGTTAATTATTTTAAATATAATAACTATATCATTTTAAGTAATTAACTAATCAATATAATAACTATACATTTTTTAATATTAATAAAACGTTACAAAATTACTATTTTTCTAAGACCTTCAACACAAGCAAGCTCCAAGCACTACAATAAGGAAACAATCGATCGTTTTAATGGGTCAGCCGTGCTCAGGTAATCCGTCAGACCGGGGGTTCAACTTTGTTGTTCTTGTTTAAATTTAACTTCTATTCTACAGCGTAGTGAGTCGTTTTAACTATTCGTTCTTCAGATGTGGTACGGCCTTTCATAACTGTGGAGGTGGTGTCATGTTCAGGTGGGAAATCATACGCTACCGCGTCGTGGTCACTACAGCCATATTGCATTTCACGCGAACTTTTTGAAAGCAGCTACATTTTACCTTTTAACTCACTCTTATAAGATTTTTTTGCTTAGGCAATGAGTAAACAAAGTCGAGTATTAAGAAATACTGTTAAACAAGTTTAATCGCTGGTATTGAGATTAAATAATGTGAATACTAAATTCATTTTCGCAACTTTTTTATTATACTTTTATAACTATATAAAACTACATAAAGAGACGCTTTAGATTAATTCAAAAGTCTTAATTTACAAAACACACATTATCTATGAATGTATTTTATTCATTATATGTAAGTGATTTAGTTTAGAAAACAGGAAAAATACTTCAGGTTTAATTAAGTTTAATCCGAAACATTCGGAAATTTATCTTGTTATAAATGGATAATGCTAATAAAGATAAGTTCCGATTCCCTTGTAGAATATCTCAAATATTTATGGAATTAATTAAGGTGACACCAAATCACATAAAAATAATGATGTGAAGTTATTTACAACGCATTCATTTACTAAACTATAATATCATAAAGTCCCTAATCAAACTATAAGCATCGGCGCTCAAACCGAAAGCCATATTTCGAAATATTCATTAGGAAATATTTTCGGTTCAAATAAACTTGACACATAATCATTAACACGTCAAAACAAGTCATACTTAAAATTAACGGTCATATTTCCACATGCAAATGAAATCAATTATGATAATGCATATTTACAGACATTTTTTGTATAATCTTTGTTCGTAAATTATTTCTATTTCAATGGAACTAATAAAGTTGAACTTTAAACATTCAAGCCACGCAAATGTTATAATTAATAATAATGTCGTATGTATACAACTGAGTAAATACATTGACATAAAGTAAACTATCACGATACGCTAAGGAATGAACTGCTCTTCAACTGCTGATTTGCTGAAGTAATACTTATTAATAGTAATTTACAATGTTGCAAGCGGTAACATAACATAAATCAATTATAAACCAATTACTTTAAGAATTGGAACATATTATAAATTTATTTGTACCTAATTATACGGTTTTGATACGGTCGTTGTTAGTGATATGAAAGCAAAAGATACAGATAATCTCGACCCTTCGTCAGATTAAATGAAAATCTAATAGTAGACAGATGTAGAAAGGTCAAGCATAATAATATTTTCAAGATATCTTAGGTAGATATTGTAGCAGGTTTTTGATGACAGAAAGTAATTGAACTCGTTGACTTCAAAACGACCTTCAACTAATATTCTTTTTTATTTCTTTTTGCGTCGCTTTTTCTCAGAAAATATCAAGTCTTAATGTCAATAAACAATACACTAAATATTAATTAATATTACTAATTGGAATATGTTAAAATTTTATCTGCTTTTTTATATTTCTCTGTTAGTCTTTGAAAATAACGATCGAAACTTTATGTCAATAAAGAAAATTCTGTTTCCCTTTCAACAACACACATAATACGCAGTTTAGTACTAAATCGTGCGGTACCAATTTCCCGGTTTTCATTTCAATGTTGTAGGTTCATATTATCGCGTCTAGTACCCGGCGGTCACTTCGTTCGTTTATCGTCGACCCAAACGCTCGCATTCACGGATGATTGCATATCAACCCCCAAACTATTCAACGCAACTGTATCGGAAATTTTCACACCACTTGAACGCTGATAATGTATCTATCGCCTATAAATACCACGGTGGATCGCTGAAGTGGTCTACATCTAAAGCTTAGTGATTCGAAGATTCCAGACAGAATATCTCATATCTTTTGGATAAGAGACGAATGAGCTTATAGTGCTAAGAAGGTATGAATATCAGCCCACCAACTACCTACAAACCAAAACACAAGTTGCGTAGCATTGCAGCAATTATGATACTATAGGCTATGGGCTGTATCACTTTGAGATAAGTTGTTAATAATGATTTGCTACCTTCCTTGAGGACTAAGCTGAAATGCCTCTTAAGCTTATATAGGTAGATAGGTGCCTGTTATTTTATTTAGATAAGAAAACGGATTTTTTTTGTGAAGTGAGTTAGAAAAGATAATTTAAAGAAGAACTGAAGGGTAAAACCTGGTTAAGATAAGCCAACTTCTTTTAAAAAATGACGTTGCAGTTAATACGCATGAGAAATTGGATTTTCATTATGTTATTATCTTAAAAGATATGACATCTTTTAAGATAATTATCAAAGCAAGTTTGATCAAAACAAAAAATAATGAAAAAGTCACGCATGAAACCAGAATAAAGGCAGCGCTTTTCCTCTCACGAAACAAATATTTTCTTTCTTTTTACCCGACTGCGTCAGGAGGAGGGTGTTTTTTGAGCGTATGTATGTATATATGTATATTTCTTTGTATGTATGTCTAATTCTTTGGCACGTGCTACAGACTAAACGGCTTGACGGATTGTGACGTATGACATACCATTCGAATCGTCTTAGTTTCGAAAGTGATATAGACTATATAATTTTAAAAATGGCGCCTGGAAATAGAGGAAATAGATAATAATTGGAGGAGGAGGGATGTTTTTTTTTTAGTAATACGACAATATATGTCTCAAATGAAAGCTAGTAAATAGACAAATAGATATATTTATATTATAAACAACAAAAACTCATATAAAGGTTTTTGTTTTAAGGTTTTTAACGACGTTACTAGTTTTGACAAATATAATACAGATAGAAGTCAGTCAATAAAACATACGTATTCATGTGTAATAAATCTATACTACACGCTTAGTGGAGCCGATACAGTAACTTCAAAACAATTCAGGAAGCAATATCTATTCAAAATATCTAAGTTGTGAACAACTCTAATAAGATTATGCAAACCACTGCTAGTTTTTTTTCGTGATCTGAATACACAAACACAATTGATTATATTGCCCGAATCCAAAGGAATTGGAATTCAGAGGAATTGGAGATAATAAAGATATAAGACTTCCACTTCCGTAAAAACAGAACAATACTGGGTAATTTTGACAAAAGAAAATATATTTCACAATGCAAACAGCAAACGAATGCAACATCTGGTTAAGGCTGAGTTCACACTTCATTGAACATCACGTAATTTTTTTCATTAAAAATAATAACCCGATGAAAGTAGAAAAAAATTTGCCCGTAATTTTTTTCATTAAAAATAATAACCGCAACTGAGTACGTCAAACTTTATGTGATTTGCGTGACAAGTCCGGTGGACGTTATTGTGCAGTGTAAACGTCTTGTGAACGGTGCTTTAGGAAATGTATGCGCCAGTGTTTATTCGATTTGTTCTGTACAAAAACATGCAGTGTAATGCTCACTACCGTCTATGAAGATTTGTCTCAAGGCTGACATTTAATCATCGTAATAAGTATATCGCCTTTATTAGAACCTTTATTCATTTTAGAACCTTATGGCCACCGTAAGTTGTGTTGACCTATTGTAATATGTCGGATTGTGGTACGTATTGACTTTAATCAGGTTCTAGTCATATGACACTCTATCATGTTTAATGATAGATGAATAACAAAGACTTTTACCACTTTTTTCACTAGGCTGGTGCACCTATGATCTTTAATTCATACACTTATCTGATGTTTCGATCTCACGTACGTTTTAACAATAAATTAATTATCACTTATTTCGTACTAATAGAGAGATATGTATTCTGTGTTTGTATGTATGTGTATATTAATATTAAAGTTTTCATTTGAATATGTAATAATTATATTAACTAGTTGCCCTTCGCAGCGGTCGAAATTCGACCGTAATTAAACGCAAATATTTATTTTTTTCTACTACAAAGTTTTTATACGCATTTTCCTCTGTACATTT
>MOOZ01000102.1:270659-309133 GCA_002930495.1 Cecropterus lyciades | reverse complement strand
AATGTACTTTATAATCATTATTATTGAAAAATATTAGCGTTCTGCACTTCTCCTACATATAAACTATAAGTGTGCCAAATTTCATACTCCTCCGTCCGCGCATATTTTGTAAAAAGGGGTCCAAAGTTTTTGCTTCACGTATTAATATATAGATATTTTTTATTTCATTTTGGTCTCCGTATAGACTTTACACATGTGTCAAAAATATAACATAATACAAGTTGGTTAGAAAAGTGACGTCCAGTTTAGTTACCTACGGGTGAAAATCTTATCTGTGGTTGCCCTTAATCCGTGGATTAGGCCGGCCGCACACAGGCAAGATAACGAAAACGTAACAATTGCTATGAAAAATAACTCATGCTATTAATAAACCTTCCGATATTGTTTATACTATTGGATAAACTTATAAACATGACCGCTACTTTTAATAACATTTTATTGTAAAGAAAATTTAAATACAAAATATACGGTAGTGACTAGTAGAGCTCCTAATGCTTTTTATATATTTTAGAAGAAGTAAACAATCAGTCCATCTGAAGGTCATTAGTAGAACCTTCTGTTGTTAGAATCATAATTTCATTTTTTTTTGGTACCTAATTAAAATAATCCTAGGCAATCCAACTTAGTCGTCAGGGATATCTAAATATCTGCGGCCGACCTTAGTTAAAACTCTCATCTTATCTGGGGTTGATTAAGAATGTCCAAAGGCTGCAGTGGTCCTTCAGTCCAGATATGGACTGCACGCTCGTTTGCTACTCCAAAGTATTAAAAAAATCTGATACTGATACAGATATTTATTATAACATAAAAATATCTTCCACTGTTACAGGATATATACTATAAATATTTTGGTATATACCGCCCACATCAAAATACCATGATATACTTTAGCTATTATATTTTTTCTTGGAACACTTGTATTGAAGGAGTAAATACACAGTTAGAGGATAAGCCAGGAATCCTTCAAACGAGGTAAACACACTGAAGTGTTAAATGGAAGATCATGTAATAGTGTGAGTCCGTTAATGCGTCGCATTGAACCAGTTGAACTGTATTTAGGAAAAGCCTCTTTTATGTATATCAATGTAAGGTTTCGTATACTAATTTTATAGATTTTTTAGATGTTTTAAGATGGACTAATGTAGTGACTGCATTGTACTACGGTTTATATACGGTTCTTTCTTAACATACCTATTTGTGAGATATTGTACCAAACTAAAGTTACCTACTATAAATACACTATAAGCTGCTTTATTTTAGCCTAAATTAATTTATATACCATAAATATTGCATTAACTAGTTTCATTTTAGGTTGTGACTCTGCTTATAAATATATATACCTAAAAAATAGCTCTTTTCGGTTTCATTATTGCTAATATAGTAGAACTGATTGAATATGTTAAAGGCTTAAACCCCATATTTTAACCAGGATAAATGGGGAAAAACCCTAAGTGTTCTCCAATAGTCTATACAGTGAACCACTTAGAGATCGACTCAACTCAGATCTCAGTATGTACTCATGTATTCGTCATAATACTGTGACCTGAATAAAGATACTCAATACGTGTTTGTACATCAAATAGCGGAAAACAAATTCATACTTGTCTGGTACAAGTGGACAGTTCGATAGAACCGACGGAGCGACATATTTAAATCAATTCGAGAAACAAATACGAGAAAAACAACGAAAATTGAATATTGTTTGTACTCTCGTGTGTACGTAGCAGTAAAAGTTCTTTATCATCTCTGTTAGTTCAGTCGTATTGCATGTCATACTAATGTTTGTGGACGTTTTTTACGATTGTAATAAATGCAAGTTCAAGTTACACGATTGAATTCATAAGTACTTTTTTCATGGGTCAATCCGACATTCTCTCGATAGAGCTTCAAAGTTAGAGTTGCTTGGTTGGGAGTGAATATAGATCACAGTTAAAAATAATTAGGATATAAACGATTATTGAGTTAAGAAGTGGGAACCAGGCAAAACTATAGTATAAGATATAGATTTGTTAAGTAAGCTTCTAAAATGATGGTGTAGTACAGTTTTGCACTGCCCGGACCGGATGTTGCTGAACGCATATCTCTACTCCCTACCTTTACATACCCACTTGAAAGACGACCCGCGTGGTTGAGCGGTCACCATACCGGTCTGACACGCAGTGGGTCCCGGGTTCGATCCCCGGCCAGACAGACATCTGAATGATGAGTTTAGATTACNTGGGTCTGGGTGTTTGTGTATTCGTCTTTGTGTGTCCATGGCACCCACGACACAGGAGAAAATCCTAATGTGGGGCTATGAGTGTAGAAAGCGTTTATCTATCTGAAACGCTTTGTGTGGGGATATAATCATTATAAGTTAAATCTATGAAAATGACAGTAGCTTATAGATGTTTTATTGTTGTACCAAGCGCGATAGTCTACTATCAAGTGCCAAGTACCTGTTGGAATCAACTCGAACTTCCAAAAATTCTAATTCGTACTTCTAAATGAGTCATTATTCGTATATTTTTATATTTAATCGTTCTTATGTATTAAACTTGGTAAAACCGTTCAAGTTTCCAAACATAGCCTTAAGGAAAACTCCCAAGGAACTAAAACGAGACCGGAGACGGAACTGCTCGTAGAAAATCTTCCTAAATTACATCATCTGATTTACTTATCGAGGCAAACTTTTACTACAATAAATACAAGGAAAGTTGACTATCAGAAATTCCTAAATGTTTTTAAAGCGCCATTACTTAATAATCCAAGTGTTATTGACATTTTGTGGTAGCCGTTTCCTATTACATTTGAATGGCTTTCTAAGTCAATAAGTGAAGTAGGAACGTTAAACACCCACGTCGCTCGTCAGTGCACGACGCCATTACGAATGGCTTTAATTGAAAAATCACGATAATAATCAATAAGACTAAATTTCTTCATCTAGCGTGCAACGTTAGTATATAATCACGGCAAATGATAGTCATTGGCTAAAGAGTTGAAACTTATTTGAACTCCACCCACAGAACATTCGCAAAATTAATGTGCACGAATCACGAATAATCACTTTCGAATAATAGGTTTGTTTTTTTTCTGTAATTTACCTATTTATGACCGGTCTTTTTTAGTATGTCTTTATTATATTTGGTAACGAAAATTATTTTTTTACGAAATTTATACGAATTCATTGATGAAATGAACACTATATTACAGTACATTCTCACAGTATATTATTCTAACATATAGTTGTCATTTTTGATTGGTGCCTATTTTTTTCGCACCAAAAAAATATTATGTTGATACATGTTTATTTTCAACACGATGGCTAAAGCGAAACGTACGTTATAAAAGACTTAAAAGACTCTAACAGTAACAGGCATATCTAGTCCTAATCTTCTTAACCTAGTTCTGTTTTTTAAATATTGAGAATATTTTCAGAATAAGTGTTTAATTCATAACGCACTTATATGCGTCGTATGGATGTGAAGTCAGCCGGCAGACGATTTCCTATTAAGCCCGGCTAATGTGAATAAAATGATAGCGACTGCAATTGAAATTACTAATCCTTCATACCGGTTAAGTGACCTTTTTTGCTTATTACGTAAATTGTTTTATTAAGGTGTAGCAATACCGTGTTCATGACGCACATGTGAAAATAGGCATAATTGTTTAATCGAGTACAGTAAGACGCGTTTCCTTCTTAAACAGTACGTGCCCTTTTCGGTTTTCGTCATATGATATTGACTATTATACCGTATTTCTAGTTTCTAGTATTGGACTATTTCACAGCGTAATAATAATTACAACCTTAATAATAATATATATTCCGTCTCACTGTGTTCACACATCCCTCCCTTCCTTTGCTTGTCGTAGGAGTCGACAAATTCTAGGAGATTGGTACTACATTTTTTTGTGTATCTGGGGATATTGCCAAAAGTCAGTCCCTCTGACTATTGGTAATATTAGGGCTGGTCTAAGTCCAGCAGTGGACCTAAAGCGGTTGAAGGAAGAATTAAGATGAGGTGTACTTTTTTTGTATCAGGCCGTTTTACCGGACATATCAATAGGTACAAAAACAAATGTTAATATTACATATACATACAGATATATAACGATTGATGCATATATTATTAATATATAAGGATCTCTAAGACCGTTTGACCACCACGAAATTTCGCATATAAAAACCATTTTACTTTGATTACCCATATCACGACAATTTATTTATACTTATAACCCAAAGTCCACGCAACAACATCGTGGGCGAAAGCTAGTATTATTATAATGACAAAATCGGCTACTGTTTTCCATTTTTTGCGCTTAATACAGTAGCGTGTTCGGCTCGTCTTATCTTGTTTTTCGATTTTACATGCATATCAATAAGTTCTTAAGTTTATGCATTTGTAATTCCAATGTTTTAACGAATAAACAGAATATTATTAAGATACTTTTGCATATTCGCAACTTCCTCGAGTCTTGATGACCCCGGTTAAGCGAGTTTAAAATGGAATCCCGGTCAAGATACATTTACCTTTAAAATATTGTCGTGCTAAAATTTTAATCATAATAACTATATTATTGGTGAATTTAATACAACTCACCATCAGGAGGCACAATATCTTCGCAGAGACGGCAAGCTGTGGTAACCTGAAATGAAAAAAAAAAACATTTTAAATAAAATTTTAAGTTGTATTTTAAGTGATAAATGGAAGGGAGGAGACATCGACGCGCATATAGTTTTTTATCGCAAATAAGTAATGATATTTTATTTTAGTAAAAACACTAGCTGACCCGACATACTTAGTCCTTTCTTAACTATGGTTTCTTTCAATTTGAATGTTAAATTGTCAAAATTTTATATTGTCAAGATAATTTGCGTAGTGAATCGCAATATCGGTCGGAGAAGCACAAGTTCCGGGTTGCATCCCCGATCAAGCATCTATATGATAAAATAGATTTCTGTTCCGGGCATGGCGTTTTTATCTTTTAGGGCGTACCTTTTGAACCCAAATCGGATTGACCCAATTAACCCAATCAGCGAACATTACCCTACTTACCTCGACGAGTTCACATACATAAACAGTATTTCATTTGAAATTTATGTAACCAACATAATCCAATACAATCTATGATAGTAAATTCATAATTTACGTGAATTCCAAATAAAATTAAAATGTGGAACATCCATGACAGAAGTAGAGATTTAATCAGTTAGGAATATACTTGATTCATCTTTATAAAACACAGAGTAATGATAACATTTCTAAAGCTCAGTTTGAAAAGCTGTTACTCAGAGTAGCACAATCAAGTATTTGCAGTAGATTTACGCGAAGTCGTATTTGCTGTTTACCTCTTATCTAACTTAAACGACCAACATTAGAGTAGAGTCATTGTTATAAAGATCCTATTGTGGCGCAGGATAGCACTTAGGTTTTTAGTATAAAAATCAAATATTTGGAGATTTGCAATTTTGGCAACAAATAAGTTATCTTTTCAGACGTTGATAATTGCTATGTTAAATTTAGTTGAATTTGAGTGGCCATTTCATTTCTTAAGCAAACATATTTTGTTAGTTCATATATGAGATTTATATGAATGTTTCTGTCAAAAATATTATTATGTAGTGTCCCTTATGACGAAATTATATTTTTTTATAATACGGAAGTAGTAAACGAGCATGCAATCCACCTGATGGTAAGTGGGCAGTGGCCACTTACCATCAGCGCACATGGACATCTATAAATTCTGTAACCAAGCCAAGATAAGTTAGAATAATTTTAAGTTGGAATGCCTTGGATAGGTATGTCTCCCTTACCACACCCTACCGATCAGAATATAGCAGTGCCTAACACTGGTGTTATTACGCAGAAATAATAGACAGAAATATTTCAACCGATACCAACAAAACACCCAAAATAAAGTACAGTAAGATTTGGCTTGGTTGGCAGTTGGCTATCCTAAATACTTCAACATCAGAATTGGCATTAATCCAGGAATTGCCCTAATCCATTTTTTACTATGGATGCCGTGGAAGAGAATTTGAAACCAGGAGTTTATGAGATTAAAACAAGGACATGGAAAACCGCATGTCTCTTTATTAGCTTCTTATCTCATGCGACAATTCAAACAAACAATCACAAACAAAAACATTCATCAAACAAAAACACTCAAATCGTTTCTTTTTAGGAAAATTTACTTTCAACACAAAAAATACTAAATTATATTCACGGCTTCTTTCGCTTCGGTCACATCTACCACGGCTATGAGTATCCTATGTGTCTGTTAATCTAGGTCATTAACAGCAAAATCCGACCAGAAGTTTTTGCGTAAAACTTTATAATATTAGACAGGACAGTTACAAGAAGGTGCATAGATTTTCGTATTTGGTATTCAAAACTTAGAAAAATTTCGAACCAATAACTATTCCAAATGTGATTCAACACGGTTTATAGCTTCAAGTATCCATCGGTCAATGCGTAGAAAATCGTTCAATCGACTGTAAATATTACATCTATTGTAATTACGTATTTATGATCTATTGTAATTAGTTGTTTAAATTTGCTACTAGATCCGGCTCACGCGTACTCAACAACTTTACGAGTGTGTATAAACGTGTTTATTTACTTTATATGTATGAGACCAGAAAAAGGATTTTCCAAACGAGCAAAAACGTAATTATTCAAACCAATAAATATTTTTCCTTTGTGTTTCAGTGATCCGAAATTTAATAATCTGTTATACAATTCGGTGTGAATGAATGTGATTTTGTCGTCTCAATGAATGTAGATATTAACTCATGTGTATGATAAATTATTTTCGGAATGGTCTATTATTTCAGATATCCAATCGAAATCAGGAGTGGGACAAGCCTATTAAGAGTTTTTGAAGAGTTTCTTCTAATTCTAATTCTTTAGAATCGTTGTAATTTTTAACTCGATGAAACGAAAATATCTTACGAAAACAGTTGTTGCCGCTACAAATAGATGTCGCTGTACCCCTTTGTAAAACACGCTAACGATTTAACTTTGTACCTTTGTATAAGAGCTTAAGTTTGGAATATTTTTTTCATAAATCTGATGGCATCTGTTAGTAAGTGGTAAATGACATCCATTACTTTGCCTATACTACCTATTGCGTACTACCTACGTTATGTATCTACTGTATATTATCTGTACAAATGATCAACCCTCTATCCGTGACATCAGAGACAATCCGTGCTATTGTCTACAAATAATATCGCTCAGGACTAAGTAGAAACGCCTTCTGGAAATATCTCTGTATATAATAAATTTTATAATACATCAATTACTGCGTAGTATATTAGAAAAAAAGATAAACCAGCAGGCCTATACTTTTTACCGACCGTCGTAAATAGTCGTTCAGATTCGCAACTGCTACGTGTCCTGCCCATTACTTTACGAATATTTTCAACTAGGTCTACGGTTTACATTACCAAATCAAATAGTATTCTTCTTTATCAATTCATATATCTGTATAATCGTATAATCTTTATAATCCCTACAACATAAAAAGATATGATCACTGAAACAACATAAAACATTGTAAAATGTAAAATATTGGGAAATTATTCATACTAATGGTTAGACTACGAAATGGTCACCGTCGCATCTTTTAATTCTTTATAACAACCGTGTAAAGCACCAACGCGTTTTTCAATACGTTTAAAGCTTGAAGGTGTTTCAGGAAAAGACAGTAACACCAGACATTTAATTTAGATCTCAAAGTAAAAACGGAACTGTGGCCGCCACCAGGCAGAACTTTAATCATTCTACTATTTAAGGTTGATTAAAGACACCAAAACGAAGCAATAATTCCGTAAACGTTTACAACTTAAATATAAAATAATTGTAATCATAGCATTGAATTATTAAACGGTCGGTTCAAATCGTTAAATCTATCGTCAAATCACGATTGGGCATCATAAGGTTGCTACTGTATTTGCTCATCCGAGCATTACTAAGAGCATTAATCAAACTAATCACATTGTCAGTATCACCAGCAGTGTGATAGGTATCATCACAAACAGTGTCAGACAAAAACAAAGATCAGAGATCATTTAATCAGCCACAGCTGATGGAATCAATGTATCCGGACATTGATACCATCAGCTGTGGCTGTACTTGTAATTTAAATGGCAATTCTGGCGCCGTATTGGTGTACATTAACTTAGGCACAGATCGAAAATGACACAAATATTAAGAGACTAGTTTTCACAATCGACTCCGATCGTGTGTATCGATGTGATCGATATATACTGGTGTTCATCGAAAATCTACATCAGTCGCTATATAAAATTTGAAGTTTATTTTATTCTCTACATAGATGATATATCGTTTATGTATTCGAGTTGGGACGATGTTAATAAAAAACGGTAAAAATTTTAGTGTCGGTTTTTTATCAACATGTATGGATTAATGTTTCGAAATCCAAAAAAAAATTCTTTCACTTTTTTTTAAGTGAGAGCTGCTTCTTTTTAAGTTTCCTCGTTGCACCTATGTACTTTTTCTTTTTTTTTCACTACTTTACCGATAACAAAACTCCATAGTAAAAATCTTTACCGTTTTTTATTTAGTGGTTTAAAAAGCAACTAAAATTTGTCCTCTACGCTAAAATACCTCCTCAATTTGAAATTAAATTTTTATTATTAAGATAACTGATAAAAATATAAATATATTGTTGTAATCATGCATTTAGGTATGACAACGATGATTTTCGCGAATTTTGCACATTTTCTGCTAACCTCGACAAATATGAATGATTACATTATTACAACAAATAGATACTATGATACACTTATTATGTAGATATATAAAATCCATCCGCATTTTTTCTATAATTACGTCGTTTATCGATATTTACTAGGTGATTAGCCAAATGCCGCCGGTGAAGCCTGATTAGGTGAATATAAAAACAAAAGTGACATATTAATTTTATTTATTGATCAATCGTTATTAATTTTATTCATATTTAAATTGGCTCTCATTAGTTTTGTTTAATAAATCATATAAACATAGCAATAAATATTATATCACGTTTGTTCCTTGATGATTTACCGAATTAATTACTAAAAATTTTTAAATTTTGTATCTGTTTAATACGAAAATGGCCAATTAAGATTTTTTGGAATTCCAATAAAATTAACCTAAAATTTAAACAAATAATTAATATCGCTTTAATACGATCGTTTTTGATCGTATGTCATGTTGTACGTATGTACGTCCATTTCTTTTGCACGTTTTCAATTTGTAGAGAGAAATAGGCTATATTTTTTTAAAAAGCGCTTGTAAATAGACAGAAAAGGGCAACAAATACAACATGGGCATAAAATGAAACCTAGTTACTATTTTGACAAAAACTAATAACAAACGTTGAATGAAATATACTATGACACAAACAAAAATCGACTGAATAAAAACATCGACCTGAAACTGAAGCAATCAATCATATTTTAGCAGTCAGGTTTTCTGTTTTAATATTTTTAACAATGTAACTTGTTTTCCTCGTGTGTTTTACGTAATGGTATGTATTAAAGTAATATTACGTACTTTACAAATACAACAATAACATGCTTCAATTTCAATGACTATCGTTAAACGTGTAATGATAAAGTTAATTGTTGTAGTATTATGCAATGTATCCAAAGAATACGTACAATATCAGCAAAATGTAACGAATATATTGTTTAAATATTATATTTGTTTAAATAATGTAAGCTTGCGAAACCTTCATTTGATATTTTAATTTAGTCACTGATTAATGTAACCTATACTTGAATACGACAGCGACAAAAATAATCGTACGAAGAACATATTCAATATTTGGGCAAATCCTTTGCAAGAGATATAGATATAGATTATAACTAATCTTTAAATATAAGCCACGTCGGAAACAGTCAGGGATTGAATGAGCAACAATTAGTGCCTATAATACATACCGCCGAGGAACTTTATGGAGGGCACATTCGGCCCAAGTACCAAAATGGGGCCCCCATTTGTTCTCACATAGCAGTCGTTAGTTTAGCCTTATGGATCGTCCAAAAGTTAGCTCAGTAGTGGGACATAAAAAAAGTTACAGCCATAAACGTAAACCCAGTGCACTTAGAACCTTAATAGGTTCTACACAAGCTAACCCTAAACTACGTACTTCTAATAAAAAGTTCAAATCACGCAAAAACTTTCACTCAAAAACCCACACTGCATAATACCATCGCATACAGTTCACGTCGGTGTATTGAATGCACCCTTACATAAGCGTTAACTTCCCCTTCTTATGCAAATCTATTTAGCACTGCCAGTTCCGACCGCGTGAAACTTCAGTCCCCTCAGTGAAGTTATTCAGATTCATGGCTGTTAATAAAGCTTTATGATTCGAAATAGCGGGGGTTGTGGTATTTTTACTCCATTTTACGAAGGCATTTAAATAGAGTGATTCTGACGCTCACAGCCTGCTCTTTTCGGTATATTATATATGTATGACTTTACTCGTATACATGAAGGTTATTCTTTATATCGTATCAAATACACTAAACAAATTTAACTGTTAAGACTTC
Source organism: Cecropterus lyciades (assembly GCA_002930495.1). Classification (NCBI taxonomy): domain Eukaryota; kingdom Metazoa; phylum Arthropoda; class Insecta; order Lepidoptera; family Hesperiidae; genus Cecropterus; species Cecropterus lyciades. The sequence continues at coordinate 298,584 of MOOZ01000102.1, read as the reverse complement.
TAAAATGCATTTCAATAATTATATTCTTAAACATCTATCAATATTCTTCTTCTCAGACAAAACGTAGCGAATATAAGGAGCTGTAGGTATATTTAAGTAAGAATCGCGATTTTAAAAGTTTACATATAATGTGTTTAAATGCAATAAGTAACAGGAATGGTCGTTATGATTGTAAAATGACAGTTTGACCATAAAGACTGAATTGAATGAACATAAGGACTGTCTTCTTTAGGAAGTATACATTACTAGCTATTCCCGGCTCCATCTACTACGGTCACGTTCAGAACTATCGAAGAATGACCGCTCCTCAAACATTATCACCTTGCGTGACAGGAAATCACCCATCTCATTATTTTAAATAGATTGACGTAGCAAAAGCATGCAGTCAACCTTATGGTAAGTGTTCACTGTCGTCCATGGACTGTAAGCACCTTCGTATAGAACAGTGGTTCTATCTGAAGTCGATCACAGATGCACTGCCACTCCGGAAGACTAAAATGTTTGCCTCATATAAAAGTGAGCCGTCAACCACACGCAACACCTTCTACCTCTCGCAAGAACTGCTTCACGCTAGAAGTTGATGTTGCGGTAGTACCTCCATACCATACCAGTCAAAATATATAATTATGACAAATTTCAGCGAAATCTGACCAGAAGTTTCTACGCAAAAAAGTAACAAACACACATACATCCTCACAAACTTCGCATAGGTTTTACACGTCAACTTTTCGTATCCACTGAAGAAAATTCATTATGTCCGCTCTCGTTCTAACATTATCGCGGTGTAGAGTCAACAGCCTTGTTTAAAAAGGATTAGACGTTCAATGCCCATAAAATGACACGCGTCTACTGTAAAATAACTTACATGTTTCTAGTCAGTGTTTATGTTGCTCTTTAAGATAGTGCCGGTAAATAGAAGTTTAATTATTATTGTATCATAAATAATTGAAAAGTATATATATTTTTTACCTTAAGCATTATTCACAAAAAAATAAAGATCTATAATTGATAAAAAATTAAAACGAAATATAAATTATCACCACAAAAAAAATGTTGTTTTAACATACGTTAATTAATTTTGCGTTCTATTCATTTAACTGAATAGTAAGCAAGACTGAAAATTCAGCTGAAACCCTCCGCGTATCTGATCAGTGTGGCAATCCCTTCACCATCTGGTTCAAATGCTCAGTAGCCATCCATATAACACTGTTGGAAGAACTCCACGCTTCTAGTTTTATAAAGAACACACTATTTAGGTATAGTATGTTTCTTATGAAACGTAACACGTGAGCAGCGAGTACGAACGTGCGAAACGTGAAATATTTGAAATTACGCTAATGACACCTCAGTTGCCTTTAGTAAATCTAAACAATAATACTTGCAATAAATATTTGCTTGCATATTCCATTTTTTGCTGATTTTATTATTTAGTTAGATAATATTCTATTAATTTACTGTTAATATTCATATATAAATCTATATTAACTAAAATTTTAAAAATTTTATTGACCCTACATAATTATGAAATTCTCGTCATGTTTACTTCATCCCTGAAATTGAAATGTGTATGTCACACATTAGACATATTCTAAATCGATTAAACCAAGCATTATTTAAGATATTATATTTGTAGTAGATTTCAAGAATATCATAATAGACCCCTAACTTTTACCCATGACACGTATATTATGAGAAAAGAAAGTGATAATATTTAGTTAACATTTTTAATTTGCCGCAAAACAGTTATGTTCCAGTTCTATATACGATTATTAATCCGAAGCACGTAACTCATAGATTGTGTTTCGGATTATAAGTCTTCAGTGGCTGTATCGTGACCAAACTAAGATGAAACCTTTGTTTCTTATAAGGTTGTTAGCAAACGTGCGTTGCTTGCAGTGGCTTAACAGAATGCATGCCTGTTTGCAACTTAACCAATAAAAACTTCATGCAGTTTTCATTTCCTGTATAGATTGTAATAATGACTATGACACGCTATACATTTATATGTATTTTATGTAACAGCCGGCAAACTACGTAACATAACGTATTTTACGTAAAGATAACAAAGAAAATAAAGCATAAAAATATTAATGCATTTTTATTTACTATAAGTCATTATTTTATTTACGAGCTATTCAGCGTTTAGCTACTATGTTCTCAAATTACATTAATTGAGTTAAATAAAAATTAGCACTGACACTTGAATTAAGATATTCAATTACTACGACTACATCGACGTAATCAAACAGTAAACTTACTCATAAATTGATACGCTAAGTATTTTATTTAATTTTGAATTTGTTATTGAAGACGGCAGCGCTATCTACATGATAAAATCATGTTTGAAAATATTTAAGATATGCAAATGTGTAGTAAGTATATACCAATTGGAGTTTATTAATTTACGATTGGGGGTGAGCGTCGCACAAACTTCAAAAATTAAAAGTATTACTAATAAATATTGTAAAACGACTCAATAAAATCCCATTCATAGCTAGAAATGCTTAAACTGCAATTACAATCCTTGCACTCGATAACGAGTACCGGAAATGAGCGACACGCATGCTTGAAAATGAAGAAAACTAAATTAAAAAGTAACTCACATAGCCGAACTTTGCCGTCATGTTTTGTCCCGTTGCGTATTATGTTGAACACACATCTAACTGAATTACTCCGCTTTTCCTTTATTAAAACTGAACAATCCACTTTTATGTAATAATTTTTCAACACTGCTCGCATTCAAAAGCAAAACGAAAACACTGAAAGTAGCATATTTATACTTCAGCACCCTAGGCGTTAACAATAGGCTTTGTAGTCACTCGAAAAAAATAACTAAGAAAACGCCAAACGTTTTCTGAAGAACACCTCAATGTTTCACGTCACTTTCATGATTTTCCCAAGCGCGTGTGGAATTAAACGCCACCTTACTCGCCGGTCGAACAGTCGTTTTCTTTCAATTACGCGGGGGTTTATTCTTTTTTATTTTCATACGAGATGAGTTTTTCACGCGCGTATATTAAGCTTCAGCGCTGACGGACATGCGCGCTGCGCGGCGGGCGGCCAACGACTACGAGATAAAAACCTCGCTTGATTATAAACTTATAAGCTAAACTTTTTTGTTTGTGTGCGTACGTCTGAGATGGTGTGGACGCGAGACTTTTGTCGGTGACCTTAAGAAGTTTTCACTAGTTTTGGGAAACTCTACATACCTTATTCACTTGAAAATGTGGACTCCCTCAAATTCTCTTTAAATTAGGAATTTAATTTTTGTTCGTTATAAATAAATTAAGACATAAGATTGGAACTAAATCTTACTTAAGACGCTTCTAATTTTATCTACTGGCTAATATTAAGGATTAAAAAACGTCTCCTAAGTACAAAAAAAGAAATTAAAACAACAGGCACGAAACGCGACGTTAACTGCACCTGAGTACTTGAGTGGACGCCGTGTAAACTATGGCCGGCTTTATCAAAATGGGCCAATGAGACTAGGGTTGCCACCCATAAAATAATAAACGAACCTCAAACTCACTACTTTGCACTCTACCCTTAATGATTTAGACATGAACAAACCATTATGTTTATGTCCGGATCTATAATGTATTTTCTTTGACTTTTTTAATTTTATTATTCAGATCTATTCTAACATTATTCAATATATAATAAATAACACAGCAGTTTAGATAAGACACTAAATAAATTATCTTTGAACATTTAGAAAAATAAAGAAATTTCTAGAAACGCTTCGAAAACTGCAGTCTATTATTGAATTTAACTGATTTTTTAACAATGCTGATAAGGCTTATACACGTTTGTGCTTCATAATAATTATATCCAATCTTTTACACAAAGCCCTTATATGAGCCAACGAGGGTAGTGACCCTAACCCTATCCACGCTACCTCAATCCTTTTTATTTTGCTCAACAAATCCTTCACTGAGCGATAAATGTGTTTCGTTCTACATTTACGATTTCAATGTTATGTACAAGGGAAATGAACTTAGCAGTCTGATTTACTTTCTTATCGGAATGACATTTGTTTATAAAATCAATGTTTTTATTATATTTTAAAGACTTAGCGATACTACGTTCATTATTTTGTATATGTTAAGAAATGTACCTTTGTGAATTGTGGGACCACTGCCACACCTATTTCTGCCTTCTGTAAAGAGCTGTATCGCTGTGTTTCGGTTTGAAGGATTTGGTAATTAAAATACTTATATAGCGCATTTAAACGTAATATTTAGTATTTTTATGCATATCGATGCTATGAACAACCGTACAATTTCAAAATCAGTTCTAAGTTAAAGACACAGATTTATCCTTTTTAATTTGAAATTGAAAACTTTTTTTTTCTCGTGTCGTAATGGTTTTACAATTTGCATTATTTAAACTCAATTCATTAAAAATATAAAATCAAAACAAGGACTGATTAATTTTTAACTGGTTCTCTGTCAAATGAGCGTTTTTGTGTTGTGTGAACGATCTCAGTTAAACTACAATACCATTTGAAGTCGATTATAGCAGTTATTTATTGATGACGATAATTAATACCTTTTTACCATTTGGTATTTTTCACACTCAGCCCTATTATTTCACAGTAAAGAGAGAGTTCGGTAGCTCTACGTAAATAGTTACATAAAACTCTAATGCTTGTATCAGAGTTCAATTATTCGAAAAGCAAACACTAAGAGGCTAATAGGCGGTAGTTTGTTCAGCTGTAAAGTTCGTAATATTATGATAAACGTATGTCTCATATGTTTTTATTATCTCTTATGTTACGGCAGATATTTTTATTAAATTTAAGTAGTAAATGGGCGTACGGTGTACCATCCGTAGATGTCAGTCAGAACATCTATTTTGTTGTAATGTATTGTAATGTTGAGCCAATATATTTTAATATGTACCGATGATAATAAATTTAACGTAAAAGTTAGTATTATGGTATTTAATGTTCTCTAATTTTGATTTTTTATGATTTGTATACGCACTTGACCGGCATGGTGGACTTTGGCTTATACATTCTTACTTTGAGAGAAGACCTTTGCGCAGCAATGGAACAGTAATGGGTTGACAACAAGTTGGATTTAATACTACCTTTAACTTTTTTTGTACAATGAAGCAGCAAACGTGCATGCAGTCCACCTTATAATCATAGCCGCTCATAGACATCTGTAACCAACATCATATAGAACAGAAGTTTTGAGGACTTTCTAACTTCAGAAGTTAATCACAGATACGTTACTACTCCTGAAAACTATAATCATTACCTCATATTTGGATAAGTGAGCCGGCAACCACACCTCTCCATTGTAACGCAAAAAACTACTACGTTAGAAATGTGTAGAAATTTGACGGCGGTACCAAGTTCAAACAATACTCGTTCTACCACCTGGGAAATCCTGGACAAACTGCCTAGACTGTACCGTATGTTTATACAAGCGTATATCATTAATAGAATTGTACCTAACACGATTACCTATTAGCCTATCAGTCCAACACAATAAAATACGTAAACCGTATTCGATGAGCACTTCCTGTTTCCGGAGTCGTCGACACTGATTTTCTCGCATCTTCCTTGTTTAGTCTAACAACGTAGTACTCGCGCGAGTTCTCGATCAAGCAGTGGCTAGTTTTAACAAAATAAAGTATCCAAAGATAAATTGATCACTTTTTTTGTTGTATATACGTTGTTAGCAACATTTAGTATCTTCTGAAATGTCTCACAGTTTTCCTTTAAAAAGTTATTGCATAAAGGCTTAGGCTTAATTTTATGAAATTAAAATTTAAAAAATATAATTACAGAGCTTTCACTTTTTTATTCAAAATAGATTCTACCGAAAAACGTAACTTCATAAAATAACAGTATAACCTAACGTCAGAAATGTAACAAATATTTTGAATCAAATACAAAGCAATTAAGTTAAAATGAATTTTATAGGTATAAGAGAAGCAGTAGGAAGTTACAATGATTTTTATGATCGGCAACTGTTTAGTCACAGGTAAATACGGAAAAAAACCTGGAGGTGCAAAGGATTGTTTTGACAAACTTGCCTTGACCTGGTGGTGACTGACCGACGACGGCCAACCAACGCGACCTTTTAAAACTACCTTTATTTGCTCTAACCACTGTTTTATGGGTTCGTAACGGCGTTTTGCCAAAAATAAACTTTTACAACTTCCGATAACTTGACATATTAAATATTAAAGTCAATAAATAATACAGAGAGCAACATTGTGCAGTGATAGTGTAATGGTTGAAACTCGGTCTCTCAATCAAGGGTTTTAGGTTCGAATTCCATGCTCCACTGATTTTTCTAAAAATATGTGCGTGTTAGCTCAGCAGTGGGATCATAATTGATAAGCGTTGATAACAACTCGCAGACAGGTCTGTAACTGAAGATTACGGCTGGATAATACAATAGTACCCATAGGACGCGCCTCGACTAAGTGAACTGCGAACTAGAAATACGGCTGGGAACTTCTGAATTCGGACAGCTCAGAATTTACAGCAGTGGTCAATCAAACTAAACTGAAAATTATAGATGAGAAAAACTGACAGTGATGGCATTTGTTATGGGAATCTTGCTACAGGTAAAAAATGATGACAATGATTGTACATCACGTTTGAAATATTTATGTAAAGATAAAAATAGTTACGTGGGTAAACTATTGTTTGCTTTAAAAGAAAACTTTCCAATAACAAGTATTATTAATTCTCATTCAAGCTTATATCATAAATCAATACCATTTACATACAACAAGTAACAAAATTGTTTATAAAACGTACATTAGAACATCCAATTCTAGAGTCCTAAAGAAAACATTGCAACGAGAAACGAACAAATACACCGGAGTAAGGTAGCAACGAAACGGGATCGTAATACGATCTCCAACAATTTCATACACGATTAAAGAGGCAGTATCAAGATCGTCGAGAGGCCTTTGTGAAATCAGAAATCGCGTTGCCTCTTTTGCGCCGAGTATTTACTTTTCTTCCATAATGGCCTCGGACAATAAAGTTACGCTAAAGCCATAATCAGGGAGCCGGAGAAATGAATGCCTCTAGAACACTCGAATGCGAAGTGCTTAACCGTCTAACCTTTACTTAACGTGCATTTTACACTAATAAAAAGGACGAGTTCTTTACATAGTTTGACGTCTTATTCTCGTTTACTGCCGCTACAAAGTCCGGCGAACGACAGCCGACATTCCGAAAATTTATGCGTTAGTCTATGGAAAGTTAAAACTTGCGGAGACATAGCCACTTTTTTTTTACCCAGAAAAAAGAATATCTAGTTACAAAGTGATATTCAGGCTTGGGTGGCTAGGCTTGTTGAGATTTTATGTTTCAGTTAAGCATTGACATTTTTTTATTTATCGTTATCTGTATAATTGTAGCTTAATCAGGTCAGGAGTTTTTTGCGTTTAGTATTATTTATTAGTCTTCAGTTTCTCAAGAAGTTCCCGCAAATTCTAGTTTAGCTGTACAATACGTTCGTTCCGACAAACAGTTAAAAAACGCACGAAAAAGCTTATTTCGGAAATAAAAATAAATACGCTATAAAACACACACACTTTTGTTCAATTGATATTACATATAGTGTATATGATATATAACATAATTTGGAATCAAAACATAAATATTATAATTGCTTAGCAAATTAGATGTTGTATGCGTAGTGTTTAAAGGACAATTCAATGAACAAATTATTTTTTAAACATAGCGTAGAAGCCTGGATCTAACCTCGTCAGGTTGTTTTGTAGGCAAATATTTATAATTATACCTAAACAAAAACCCGAGACTTAAGGACATAGCACTAATACAGTGTTTCTCGAAGTGTAACCTGACTATAGATAGATAGACGATAAAGAGCTTGGAGACAATGGGAGGGGTTGTTGTCGCGATGTATGGGGCGATTACTAATTATCTAGTATTTATTTGTGTGATACCTACTTAGGTTTACCACAAGGCACCTAACTAATAGGTATTAGTATTAGTACCTTAAATAGGTATTAGTACCTATACAACATCGATCATATCCTTTTTATTCCTACTCTTGCTAAAATAGCGTTTTTGAAATAGTTTAGTTTCAAAATTTCGGGGAACACTAAAATAAAATTTATGGACACCTTCAAAAATTTTATTCTTGTGATCCTATGTATGTAATAGCAATAAAAATCTATCTAGTACTACTATTACTACTACCACACTCTTTTAAGATCGCCTAAAAGAGAGTGGTAGTCAAAACAAATTTGAGAACCTCTGCACTAATGTGACATCCTTCAAACTTCCATAGCAATATGCGGAAATTATTTATGTTTTTCGTAATGCATATTTCATGTATTAATGACGTAACTCTATGATTGATTTGATCACGCCTTTCGTAGCTAGGTCAAGATCGTTACAATGAATCTAGGAAAATTTTTCTTCACGACTTGTACGAGCGATTATAGTTTTTATTTGCCTTTCAATATGGGTGGTCTTTTAAAATACGTTATCAACATTCAGTAACGCCAGTAAAGTAAATAAATAAATAATAGGCGAATCATAAGTACACGTTTGACAGTTCTTTAGACGTGTTTGTTTAAATAATATACTGGACAAAATTTTCATTGGCGTTTGTCATACCGTGATATGAATAAGTAGCAATATTATTTTTTGCAGCACGAGTGCATATAAATAGGACGGTATCTCCAGCTGAACAAAGACCAAGTGATTCCAATATGATATTATTAAAGCTTTATTAAATTTCAATTTAATCTAATTTAATATGTACACAGAAGAAAATACACGAACTTTATACATAATGACAAACCATGTGCTTATTACCTGATGTGTAGCAACTAAGACCAAATGCCTCGAACTTAATAATTTCTTGATACGCTTGAGGACTAAGTTGGAACGCCTCGTGTAACTAACGCTGTCGTATCACGTGGTTCAAACCACAGAACACCGCGGCGTTTAATGGCGGTTATAAGGCAACGGTTGTTACAAGGTAAGGGTGCGAAAAACTGTATCATTCTTCACATGTTAATTTCATATCTAATAAATGAGGTATTACACAAAAATACCCACTCAGTCATCAGATGAAAATGCTAAAAGATAATAATTAATTCCTCGAAATAAATTTAAACTATTAATCCGCGACACGTAATTACAAGAGAATGTGACATCATTCGTGATGTCATTCAGATTAATTAGAACAATGTCATTATATGCTTATATGCATCACAATCATTATCTGAAATTTTACTAGTAATATGTAACTAGTAATAACAATTTTACTAGTTGAGAATTATATCTCAACTAGTAAAATTGTTAAAAATACTAAAACAAAAAACTCGACAGATAAAACGTTTTTGTGTTCATAATGTTACATTTAATTTAACGCTTAATAGGAGTTTTCGTCAAAATATTGCAATAAAAGTATTCCAATATATCTTTAGAATGAACTATTTACTAGCTCTCATTTGGTACCGCCTATTGTCGTGATAATAAAAAAGTCGTCATTCCCCTCCCTTTTTCCACTGTTTGCAGGCGCCATTTTTATAAAATTATATAGCCTATATCACTTATTAAACTGAGACGATTCAAATTATATGTCATACGTCACAATCGGTCAAGCCGTTTGGGCTGTAGCACATGTCAAAGAAAAATACATACATACAAACATACATACATATATACATACGTACGCTCGAAAAACATTCCCCTGCTTCTGACGCAGTCGGGAAAAAACAAATTTATATTTAAACTAGCTGAGCCCGCGGTTTCACCCGCGTTTAAAAGAAATGTGACATACATTAACCGAAATTTTATACCTTTAATAATCTCTATTTTATTCTTTTACCGGTATCGCCGCCGTACTTTATGCCGGTACCGCCGCAAATGCTACGTTTCGTAATTTTTAAATCTGTAATATCTTCGAAAATATTCATTTAAATCATATGCTGTAAAGGGCCATATAGATCTATATTAAATCAACAATGTATTTAAGGTATTTAATTTGATAAGGATTAATGCTGTATTGGCTTAAATCGCTTCGAAAATTAGCCATTATTTGTCGTAAAAAGTAAATGATAAAAAATGTTATTGTGGGATATCCATAAGAGATATACCATCGCGGAGTTTTCTGTAGACCTTTTCAATGTGTATGTTTCAATAATATTTTATACGTTCACATTACACTGGTTCTACCAGGTAGTAGAGCCATTGTAGTTCGACCGTGGTAGTACCAGCGCCACACCTGTGTCTAGCGCGAAGCATTTCTTGCGTTTCGGTAGAAGGTGTGGTTGCCGGCTCATATGAGGCGATCATCTTAGTCGGGAGTAGCAATGCATCTGTGATCGACTTTCGATAGAACCCTTATTCAATATGAAGTTGCTTACAGATGTCCATGAGCGGTCGTTACCGCTTACCATCGACTTACGGTCGACTGCATGCTTGTTTGCTACTTCAGTCTGTAAAAAAAACGTTCACATATATTAATTTAATTGTTATAACAGCTGTTTTTAGCGTGAGGCACTACGGGACATAGTCTGGATCGATACCATTATCATTAGACTAGTTGAGTAACATTTAAATTGGCAGGTAGTACGAGTATGACTCAACCTTGGTGCCCTCTATGTACCACCACTACCATCATTTTTAATGTAGAGAAATTCTTGCGTTTTGGTGGAAGGATGTAAAAGCCGGCCCAGCTTTCTAGAAGGCGATCATCGAGTCCTCTGGAGTTGCAACGCATCTGTGATTGACAGATAAAAATATTGTTCATAATGAAGTTGCTTATCAATATTTATGAGTGGCAGTGACCATTTACTATCACTTATTAAGGGTGGACTGCATGTTTGATATGCAGCCCATCCTTATCCAGTTTGATATGCAGTCCACAAAAAATCGATAAACTTAACTTGAAACTTACTTTAACAACTGAACTACGAACTTTTTATTATTTTTTGCTAATTTCATTAGCCTTCCATCATGATAGATTTTGACGTCATTTAGAAAAACACATTAAAATCCTCGTATTTGGATATATTCCTGACTGCAATACCCATCTTCCAGAACTCCTTAATCGCCTCTACGACATTCACGGAAAGAGTATTAAAATTACACTATGCTGTGCTAAGCATTCCAAGTTTTTTTTTAATTACGCCTTATAAACTTTATAAACAGCCGATTAATTAGTCTAATAGGGAGTCTATTGAATATAAATCTTGCCTATGAAGAGCTACAACTTATCCCTCAGCATACAAAAGAAAAGTAATATTTCATATGTTACTTTACAGTGATACAAAAGAAAAGTAACATATTATATGAAGGGTATGGTATAATTTTACCGATCACAAATTTTTAATCAATAAGACTACCAAAAATAAAATAAAAAAGCAAAAAAACTTTAATGTTTTCGTGGATAATCCACTCATATATTGTGTAAGTGCTAAAACTAGATACATTAGTAAATCAGGCGTCTCGACGTTGTGTATCTGTTTGTTCGAACAATTACATACGCGAGGCGCCAGTCGGCAAACATAACTACGGCAAACTTTATATATGTATTGAACATGTTGTTCCTTACTTGAACCAATATCTGCACTTTGGATACTAGTTATTTTTAACAGAAGGAAAAATCGCTTCCGGTTACACAAAATGTTCATAAGTAAGCACTTATGAACATTCTGTGGATGATTTGCGAACATGAAATATTGGTTTCAGTTATTCAAGCAGTAGATCCCTTAGTGGTTCCTCAGCGGAAGCTCCTTTGAAACATTGTTAAAAAAAACAAGCATGAAAATAGCAAACAAGCATACAGTCTACCTAATTATAAGTGGTCACTGTCAACATATAGAACAGTGGTTATACCTAAAACCAATCAGAGATGTGATGCCACTCCTGAAGACTAAAATGGTCTCCTCATATAAGTCAGCCGGTATTCTCACTAAAAAAGTTGTTATCTTGATGCTAGACACGTATGGAGGACTGTAATCGTTATTTCAATTCGTCTCAATTTAACTATTTTAGTTTTTTGTGTTAAACGCTGCTGTGTTCTGTATTAAAAGGTGTAACAAGGGCACTTATAAGTGGTATTCAAACTTAGTCCTCAAGCAACGCTATTATGGACTACTATATACTATGGATGTTTTCATCAAGATTTCTAATTAGAACTTCCATTTAGAACAGTAGTAATGACTTACTACCAAGAACAAATGCACACAGGTGACTTACTGCCAAGAACAAATGCAAATTATTAATTAATAAATTCTTATTGGTAAACTGATTTCCAGCAAGAACTCGTGCCCAGCCGTGGGCCAGCTAAATACGTTTTAGATACATCCAGATGCCATAATCTTATAACCATCCTTAGGGCCCTACGAATGGGAAATCTTCAATACTTTCGCCTCAACCTTCCATTTCAAGTTATACTCGTTTGGATCAACTTTATTTTTAATTGATTTTGTTTTCCACTTCATGCTTAGCATACATTGGTAATCACAGTGTGAGTAGCAAGTATTCCTCTAATGCGTAATGCTTTAAGTATTTTACGCCGTTTAATCCATGTTTTTGTAAGTATAATTATATGTTCGCTGTTATTTAAAAAAACCATGATGTTTTTTAACATGATTTACCGTTCTAGTCTATATTGATCATCTCACAAAGATACTTAATCGGTTCTTAGACCTATAAAGTCGATTCACTACTTAGCATTGGTAACTTTTAATTGATTACAAACCGACCAAACCAATGCTTAGCAATTACCTGATTCTTTTGCATGTTATTAAACCGACTATTCGGAATCTATGCTCTTTAGGCCAGTCAGTATATTATTGACAGGAAAATATTATTACCTAATGTTTATTATTCCTTCGACTCAACTGTATATTACTTCAGACACTCGCTCAAATATAAACAGACAACAATAAAAAATAGCCATGTTGTTGCAAGTACCTCGTATAAAAACAAGCATGTGAGATGAGAAAAATGCATTTACTTTGAAATAACAGACAGTCGCTTAAATTACATTTGTATGTAACCACAATGTTCAACACAAACACTATAAACGAGCAATTTTCTATAAGCCATCTTCGCTGACAACCTTATCGGTTTCACACATTCACGCTATTGGCATTCTTAAACATTTATAGTTATCACTTTATCTCTGTACGTATTATATCTCTACAATTGTTATCGATATCGTTATGCATGGCGCCAATATCCAATATCAATAAGTGATAACGTTATTCCAATATTGCAAATCTATAACTACACACGGCAACACGTCTTACCGGTGTCTACCTAAATATACTCGTAGTTATTATCATGCGATATATCTTTATTCCGACTGATGATGTATTCAATATTTGCTTACATACTACACAATATTTCTATATATCGATCAATCGAAACGTAGTGTAGTCGTAGTGTAGTAGTTCGTTTATTACAGTACTTACGAAACAAGTATACTGACAACTATAATAACAAATATACAACTATAATGACAAAAAAGTAATATGTTTTATTTCTCAAATACTGTTGTAAAATTCCGTCGGTATACAGTACAACATATTTTAAATAATTTTAATTCAGGCAAATACGTTTATTTACCAAAATACTTTTTTTTCGTTTTTAACTCCATTCAACTACTCGTATAACTTATTATGTCACCGTAAATTATAGAATTCTAACAAACTGTGTATTTAAATATTATGTCTATTCTTTCATTGCTACATTCATATTACAATCGCACAAAATACAACTAATTATTAACTAATAAATAGTAATAAATATGTGATTGTTTTAGTGAAGCTACGTTTACATAAACGTTCCACATTCAGACTCCAAATAAAGTATAAACAATCAGTAATTTATTCTGTATTCATAGATAAAATTGCTGGGAAGTAATTACTCCTAACAATTAACATTAACCAACGTTTCATTTCACTTTATAGCCAGTTCAAATAAACATTAAAACTACGTTTCAATGCATGATACCAATTAAGTAACAGATAGAGTTATTACATAAACCTTTTCCATATACGTTGCCCATAATACAATACTGTAATTATTTATAAAAAATAATTCATACAAATTGTTTGCATACTGTTAATTTGAAGTGAAATTTAAATAAAGTTGTATTAGTATGTGACACTGTAGTAAATTTAGATAGCAGAGTGTGTACAACGGTAGTAGAAACCCAGACGCATCGTGACGACATTGACTGTCATGTGGTATCGAAGTGTCAATGAACCCAGCTGTGTCCCAATTTGCTGAGAGCTTTTAAAAGTTTACCCCCATTTTCAGTGGGAACTAATTTTGAAATCTGCTAGCTGATGGGCGATGAATTAATGCCTATAGTCAATGTTGTCAATAACTTATATGCTCAAGGTGATTAGGATATTATTGTGGAAAATGATAGTAATTAAAGCGCATTATAAAAATAGTAGGTGTTTGTAGTAATTAAACCTTCTAAGAGGAATAAAAAAAGATAGAGTGTGTCAGCTCCGACGCACGACTCGAGTTTACTCCTTAAGTTCGATTGTCTAAACATATAAAAATATGTGAGCAAACACTTAAAAAGTCAAAAATAATATCTATAGATGAGCCATCAGATTTGAACGACTTACTATTTTAATAAGCTGCCTTGCAGCATACCCTATGCACGTCTTAATACTATTACTCACAATAACAGAAAGGGAAAGGTGCGCACAATAGGTTGCGCATCAAAAACGTAACGAGGTCATTCGATTACTAGTTTTTACTCCTCATATTTTTCTCATACCGGGCGCTTTATATGAAAATTGATTCTTAAGGAGTAAACTCCAATAAAAAATACATTCCTTATATTTGCAAATACAAATTTTAAATTCTGTGACAAATTTCATTCTTATTCTTAACTACGATTTTTCTGTCCATTTTAAAAATCGTACGTAGGTACGGTACATAAAAGAAGTTTATTGATAAAGAAGATTGTTTATATTCTTAAATGGAAGTCAAATAGTTATAAGTAAATTGAGAATGGGGTAAAAATTGTCAAGATATAGGAATGAAATATTTTTCTTACGTTTAATTTCATGGCTTATCATTCAATGAACAAAGTGAATAAATTAAATTCTTTCTTTTCATTTCGTGACGTATCATTCAAAGAATAAGGCTGATAAACGTGTTACCTAAGCAAACTTAGGTCATAATAGTATTTTTCATTACCACAATGGCGTCATTAATCGAGTTGACGAAAGAATCGATAACAACAATCGATAACATGTCCTTATATAAATAACATTCTTGGTATGTTTGTTCATAACAATTTATATTAGCATTTCGGTGGTCATCAATCACACCCAATCTACACTGACATCCCAAGCGTGTTACTAATTGATTCTAATTGTATTATGAAACGGTAATTTACGAACTAGGTCTAACACTTGCCTATTAATGTAAAACAGATCTTGTTGATAACTAAACAATGACGACCCGCGTGGCGGAGCGGTCACCATACCGGTCTGACACCCAGTGGTTTCCGGGTTCGATCCCCGGCCAAACAGACATCTGAATGATGAGTTTAGATTTCTGTTCTGGGTTTGGGTGTTTGTGTATTCGTCTTTGTGTCTCCATGGCACCCAAGACATAGGAGAAAATCCTACTGTGGGGCAATGAGTGTAGAAAGCGTTTTATGTTAATGTTTAATGGTGTAGATTTGTCACACATTAATGTTTCCCAAGAATTCAATGTTATTTAAATGGTCGCCTCATATATGTATGTATATGTTAGAGAGCCGGCAACCACACCCTTCCATCGAAACCCAAGACTACTCCACGCTAGAAATAGGTGTGGTACTTCCCCGGTTGAATTATACATTAATTAGTTTACTTAAATAAATCAGCAAACTGGCGTATTATGTGCGGCAAAAAGGCATAATTTACCTTGAAAAGTCGTTTTTCAAAGCTATTTCTTCCTAAACATTAGGATATAATTAGTAAAGAAATTTCATCGTAAAAATGATGTGGACTTAAAATTGGTAACGTTCGCCAGAAAACAAAATCTACTTATCAAACGCTCGGCGTTTCCAAAGTGGCTTACTCACGGCAATTGCTCATTGCTATTCGTAAAACTGTTAATCGTATTAACGTTCGGACAAACTGATTAATGTAGTATTTACCCTCATTATGAGTTCAAGATCAACCGTTGCTATGATAGAACAACAGAGATCTGGCTAAATGCTGTCACAACTTACCTATAATTCAAAATAAAAACTATTTAGTAAACGTAGAAAGTGCCCAATGTTTCTACATGACTTTTAATTGCAATATTATTGTTTAAAGGACTGAGGTTAAGTAATAATATAATTTTGAAGAATTGATTGTTTGTTTGAAATAGCATCAAATCGAAATTACTGACTTTAATTTATGGGACTGAAAATATATTTTCGATTCAGTATCTTTAAAAGTACTCAAAGGTGTGTGAAGAATACCAATATAATTGGTGTGTTCAAATAAAAAAATATATTACTTAATTAGTTTAGGACTGAGAAAAGAAAATGCAACTACTTGTCAACAACTTTCTGGTACAAAATAAACAGATAAAATAAGTTTTAGACACAAATAAACAGTACCCTAAAGTCTTTGTAATTAGTTAAGAATTTACATTTAACCATTTTAACGCAATAAACGTAAAACATATGTAAACCTACCCATGTATAGATAACTTTTGTATTTCCTACTATCACTACTTTGCGCTGTATATGAAACCTCAGCATTGTTCTCAACATTGTTGGTATGTTCGTTCATATTTGATGCTTTCAGATGTATCATGTTTTTCGTTTCCCCGTTGTTTATCAGCAATTTCCCTCAGATTGATGTGCTAAGTCAAAACTCATGTATTTTAATGCTCTAAGCTGACGAATGTTTGTAGAGTGCATGCCTTAGCACCGCTGCAAAACCACTGTGCAAATATAGATATACCATAAAACACTCGAGTGCATCCGACCTTTCTTTGAGTACTACTCAGATTGGAACTGCTCTGACGTTGTCAACTTACCTTTGTTTCTCAGATATAGAATGGAATGCCGAATTATAAAGATGGATATAATGTTAATACTTATCACATTGAGACATTTTCTTTTTATATGTACACTAATATATAAAAATGTGAAGGTGTATGTTTGTTTCTTACTTCATGCAAGAACCACTGGTCCGTTTTTCATGAAATTTTGCATGGATGTAGCTTATTTACCCGGTCAACTTCATTTTATTTCGATATTTTGCACTATTTAAAGTTGGTCACTATTTTACTGACGTCACTACACCCTTTGGTTTCAGAGGTACTTTAGCTAGTACTGAATAAATGGATTAAGGCTAATAAGGATTATACACATGCAAAGTTTACCTTATACTTATATTTTTGAATAAACCTTGTCGATTACTCTGAAGCATATAAAATTATATTATAAATAAACATCAGAAAATTTATCCTACTAAGTAGTAATATCTAAAATCACATCATTAAATTATCGCTGCTATGTATAAACTTTTTAAACGGAAACTGCATTAGCACCTTAAATTCATCTTAAGTTCGTCGACTTCAATAAGATTAAAGCATTTACGCGCATACTCAAGTATTCCAAAGGTAAACATGTTTGTGAATACACCGCAAATATTTCGACTTAGGGTAGACTGGAGAGTGCTTCGAATTACGAAATCTAAATCTATGTAAAGAATACTTTTAGTAAATACTTTCTTTCGTGAAATTGAATTCAACGAGGTCGCATTCCACCTGATTTTTAGCCGTTACTACCGCCCATGGATAATTTAAATCAAATCAAATTCAAATTCGTTTTATTGCAAGAACATAGTACACGCTTAAACACGCTATGTGCTTATAGGTATACAATAGGTCTTAATTATAATTCTTTTTTTCTTATGTTCTACCCAATCGGGTGTGCAAATAAGATTTTTATTCCATTTAAACATAAGAATTAAGTACTACCAGAGATTAGTCCCAGAAATTACTAAAGAATTACAAGTTTAAGATTGTCTCTAGTGTGTTGCCTTAAGACTAATTTTAAACACAGCACTAGAGACTTATATTATAAGGCAGAAAAACTAAGTCTAGTCGAACAATAAAGAGTTCTACCACTTTGAACACAAATGAAATATACAGAATGTCAAGTCACACTCAACGCATTCGCGTTCAAACAAAGCCATATAATTCATACGCTATAATATGACCACATGACACCGTTCGTCCGTTCTGCCCATTACAGCTGCTTAAAATTTGTGATCTGGAATTTTCCTAACAAACAATCGTTTGTTTGAAACTCACCTAATTAATGCAAACGCACGTCCATGCCGTTTGAATATGTGTATTTATGTATGCGCCTTATATGTAAAATCGTGATTTAAAATTGTTGTGCAAATATTGCTATAAGTGAAATGAACATTATGTAATTACACAACGCGCTTAGTATAGGAACCGTGTTAGTAGTATTTGTAGTGTTTGTATCTCTGTAATAATTTGAAAATATTTGATTTGTTCTCGTAACGTATTAGTGTACATTTTAAATAAATTCGACATTGACTCCGCTTAAGGTGCTTTGCCGTCTGCAACAATCCTTCATCTTGACAAAATATTGAAAGACTATATCACGCTCAACATAATGTCAATATGTGAAGGTAACTGCCATTGTAGTTTTGAATGGTCGGGTCAATGTTAGTCACACCGTTTAGTACACATGCTGATTGGTTTATGTTGGTCATTACTCAAGCAGCGCCGAAAATTAAACGAATGTCTATAAACGCTTTTTCGTGAAATCTTAAGGAATTTTATTAAGAAAGAGTTTAGTGTTGAAACTGCAAACATGCTAATCGCAAACGATTGCGCAATAAAACGTGCCTCTTGCCCGACACTATCAAGGTTCGAGGTATCAGAGGAAGAAAATATGGTTATTAGGATGGCACCGCGCGACCACACGCCAGAACAATTACTTGGACTTCTTTAATGGAAACCGCAGCGCCCAGCTTGGTTTCCACGCCACGTTTTACGTGGGCTCGCGGCTATAGCTTGCAATAATAATCGATTGAGATACAAATTTGTAGTGATTTGTAAGTAAATACATGTCTATTATGGTTTTAGTTAAGCCAAGTTTTTGTAAACGCAGGTATTTTCAGATTCTATGTACCTATATTCCAATTTTTCATATAGATATAAGATATTAGATAAAATAAGAAACTAGACGGTTCGGTACGGTAGAAGGTTCAAAACCTACGTAATTATCTGAAAACTGAATATAGTACATCTCATGGCACGAGCTATATCAAAGTTGTGTGCGTGACAAGCGCATGTCGGCACCGGCGCCGTTAACATACACTCGAATGTGTGTGTTCTGTGTGTATAAGCACTTTTATGCAAAAAAGGTACGGAAACCAATGATTTTACCCGACTGCGTCAAAAAAGTGTTTTCGAGCGTATGTATCTTTTTATGTAGTTAAGGCACGCGCTACAGCCCAAACGGCTTAACGGATTGTGATATATGGCATATCAGTAGAATCGTTTCGGTTCGCAGATTGACATAGTCTATATACTTTTTTTAAAATAGCATCGTAAATAGAGAAAAGGGGGGAGAGAAACGACTTTTTGGGTCTTGGTATATGGGTAATAGATGAAAGGTAGTAAGTAGACCACTCCAAAAATATATGAAAAACAAAACCTTTTAACCAGTTGGATTTTTTGTATTAATATTTTTACTAATGTTAGTGATTGCTACCATTGATTGTACAATTTTTTCTAGTATATTTTTTGTATAAAAACTTATAAATTCTTAACCGTAACCCGGTTCAATATTCTTATCGCAAACAGTGTTAAATCAACATCATGTTACCATATCCCCTTACACCCAGCTTCTGTTAAAATAAACAGTTGTGCTTTCAAATGGAAGTCAAAATCAAAATCGCAATGTTTGCAAAACTGTATGTGAATGTAGCGTAAGTCTCACAGGAGGGCCGTCTACGCCCACTCATTTAATAAAAACAGACAAATACATTAAAGGAAAATCTCAAATCGATAAACACTTTAAGTCACTTGGCCTGCACATCATTTAATCTTATATGACGTGGAATGAGTTTATTTACAAAAGCAATATGCGAGTGCCTTCTATTGTTAGTGACCGCTTCGGAACAGAAACGAAAGAGGTTAAACAAATACGCTCCTATACACTTTATTATGAGGACGTATGTTTCCGTATTATTTTGTGGTGTACGACTTTCTATGAGCGTAAGTAAATACGCCACTGTAACAGTTATTAAATACTTTTATAGTTTACTCTTCAAAGCGTTGGGCTGAATATTTTCCATACAAGCAACTCTGCAAATTGTTAATATACATTTTTTTCTTTTAATCAATCGCCATTATTCATATACGCAAAAATATACCTATCTTGGTTTACGCAGCTTAGTTATGTATGATAATTTAGCGGTTTTATGTACTGGCTTAAATGTAGATCCACTTGTTATATATGTCAATTGACATTATAAATGTCTGAGGCTTGAAATATGGAACTTTTCGCGAAACAAACTCTAGATATAAAAATATTCAGATATAAAATTAACAATTTGCAAATCGGGTTTCGAACCACAATTGCAAATTTGCAAAATTGCAATCGTGGGATGACTCCGGATTTATCACCGCTATTCATCTGCCTAGTAGCAACAATCTTTGTGCTATACCCTGGTTTAAAGGTTGCGGCAGGGACAACACACGAGGCTTTCCATATTAGAGATATCAACTTATTTATGAGCGACCTCAGGCAACACTCTTGATGTCACTATATTGATGTCCATGGACCGCAGTGGTTACTTACCACGAGTAAATTGAATGCACGTTTTCTTCAGTAAAAATGTAAAAACGTGCAGGTTTTTAAATAATATAAATAGTTGCTCTATACGTAACGTCTTTAAACACCTATATTAGTATTGATAACATTACGCTTTTACCGCGATACGTGTTTAAAATTCAATCTTTGTAACCGTGAGTATATGTCCATATTTCATTCGCCCACTAACACTTTAAGTAAACTGCAAATTGTTGAAATTAGGAAAAGCAAACTTCAATACATGGATTGAAATTCCATTCGTACTATGTTTGAGCCGTCTAAATATAGCTGAGTTTAACTATCTTTTTCCTCGGCGATTATAATACGCAAACACCTCGCTATCCGTTAAACTTATAGGCGTGAAGATATCTGTAATGTTTATCTGAATTACCAGGAGCCTAGCGCCTAACAAGCATTGTAAGAGTATGTATTTATTATCTCTTACGGCCACAGCAGACATGCTACTTTTAGCATCGGCGATAAGCGATTTGTCAATTACACCGATATTGCTTCACGTTTCGACGACTACTATAGTATGTTGATGCATAGAAATGTTTTAGCGACGTCTCTAATTTTGCATCGTATTTCTTACATTCGGTTACTGCATCGAGCGTTCAAAATTGTCCGCGAACGTAATTCAAATGTTCTTAATGTAGTATTTGATAGCTACATCTAGCTTTTTGAAAAGCAACAAGAACGTCGAAAGCCGATGCTAAAAGTAGCATGTCTGCTGAGGCCCTAACAGAGACCTCGCATGTTTGCTAGAAGTGACTGGTTTGCGGTCTGCAAAATATATAATTACTTGCTTGTGATAAAATGGCAGTGGGCAATGAAAGTGACGTAAATATGCGGAAAATGTCAAAAGATATTATCATGCGATTATAACAGTACCGCGTAGTTATAACGTTCTTTGACTTAACCTATTTGCATACATGTGTCTAGCAATTTCACATGCTCTTGTAAATAAAGCCTCAGTAAAACACGTCACAAATAAAAAAAAACACTTCTAACGCGCACCATTTAGAAGTGTTCTTGGTTTCAAATACAGCTAATGTTTATGAATATTAAGGTAATGCCAAGGTAAGGTAAATTGATGCAACTATCTAGTATTAGTAAAATATCTTTATATTTTATTTTTGTGTACCTCATATTACCTTTTAGTACCCAACTACCTTCTACCTACTAAAGGTATACCTAACTTGCGCGCATATCTTTGATTTTGTTAATCTTTCGCATTTTGTAACATACGTTTTTTATTCAAACATTCTTTCTATTTGATTTTATTTCTTAATATGCGTACTGTTATAGTTGCCTTATAATTCCCGACAACTATAAAAATATAACAGTAACCAATTGGTTTTTGACGGCAGTACTCTGTGTACTACGAACGTTCTTTTACTTGTATATAGATATACGAGGCCCCATTATTCTGACATATTTAAGTGTAATCCACAGTATCAGGATTCGCAGAACATTTCAAATGAACTTTATTATTAAAACGATTGCAACATTGTCACCTCGGTAATACAAAAACTCTTTATATTGCGGTTAGTTACAGAAGTGATGATCGTAAAAACAAATTATATGGTAACGTTTATACATGATGATATTGTGTAGCTGTGGCCAAATAGTCTGAATCTGGTGTATACTAAACAATGTTTTAAGTAAGGATAGGTTGAGGAAAAAAGAAAAAGACCACAAGATGCGATGGGCCCAGCCGAGCCCGATGGGACAAAGCGCTCAGAGGACTCCGGTTGTGTTCCTTTGGAGATCCCGGAATCCTCTTCGTAGCGCCGAGGACGGCCACCGGGGGGGTTTTAGTGCGGTAAAAATCCCACATAACCTGACGTCGTGGGAGCGACGCCAGGTACCTTTTGAAGGTTTCCCCCTCGTAAACAAAAAAAAAAAACAGGTTGGGGATGGATTAAATTCCATCCTCTTGGACGTTTGTCGCCTTTGATAGGGATTAAAGGCCGCAAATGTAAATATTAAAACCGATTTCTTAACATATTATTTTGTCTGTATAACCGCTTTTTTCGACTTACGCGTGGAAAAAAAATTAACAAAAAATTTCTACACTCATAGCCTCACACAAGGATTTTACTCCTTAGTCTTTGTGTGTCCAAAGTACCTAACTTTGGAACGAAAGACGAATACACAAACACCTAGACCCAGAATAGAATATAAATTCATCATTCAGATGTCTGTCTAGCCGGAGATCGAACCCAGAACCCACAGCGTGTCAGACCGGTATGGTGATCGCTCCGCCAGGCTGGTCGTTTTAAAAACTTCTTTAGTATAAAACGAATTTTTTGTTGAAACAAAAATTTCGTCTTCGTCTCCAGAACTTGTTACACCCATTTCTTTCATAAAACTGCATTAGTAGAGTTCAATACTATTGCATAGCGCTAAAGCTGAAACATTTACACGAATTATTCCAGCTCAGTTTTAAGGGCTAACTTCGCATCTGTAGCTTCATACTATTTAGAAGATGCCATTAAATATAAAAAAAAATTAACTGGCTACCTATTTCAATTTGATTAAATAACTTGGACATTTTCTATTTTCTACAATCTACAGATTTGCCCATACTATATTTTTTCGTAGTCGCCACATTTATTCGTACTACACTGTTACACAAAAAGACAAGACTATCTACATTGAATGAACAGCAGATCTAATGCAGAAATCAAAATTAATCTAGGCATCTATTTGGTTAATGATCTTACCAGAACCATATACAGTGGTAAAAAGATAAAAGTTAAGATAAAAGATTTCCATTTAAATCTCACAAGTTCGTTAATACAATCAAAAGCGCAATAGCCTACAATAGGCATGGCGATAAGGGCGCTTGACATAGAATTGTCCTGAACGAACTGGGTTACAGTTCTAACTGAAGACGGATCTCGAGTATCTCGACACTTTCGGTCGAGTGCCAGTGTGATGCCAACATCATACACGCGGTGTCGATGATTCATTTCGCTTGGTGATGTTAGGTTTATAACAAAATAAAATGCTATGCCTGTTTTTATTCCCTTAATCTATACTGAAATTCAATTATCTTTGCTAATAGATACTATTGAATGCATCGATCGGAGTCATTTTTGTTGTCGTCAAAAATTTAAGAAAAAAGAAAAACATGTTTTAGGTTAGATTTAGTCTCTGACGAAAAAAATTGAAATTAATATGAAGTCATTTTTTTTTTCTTTGCTTTGTAAGTTTCGGTGTAAACGGGAAAAATTCTTATTCACTAAACTCACCTTACCTGATACAAAAATAAATTTAATTACTTGTATGTATAAATTTAATTATTTGCATTATAGATTGGTATACATTGAATATATTTGTAGTCTTGAAATTAGTTCTCGGTCTTTTTACGTGATTTGTATATGCATATATTTGTGTGTATACATTGTCCATGCAGTCACGATACTCCAAGTGTGTATCCATGAATGTAGACAGCAGTGATTCCAGACTGTAATTACAGTAGATCTGCCGTATTTCTATTATCTACCGTATTGGGTCATTACAGTATATAGTAGAATTTTATTTCGATTATGATCGATGAATGACCTTTTTTTTGGTCATCAAATTTCACAAAGCGAAGGGAAAATAGATGGCCGTTTTTTTCGTCGAGAAAAATTTCCTTCAAAATTGTTAAAAATGTCATCAACTGTATTTTCGTTCAAAATTCTTTAATTTTAGGTCGAATCTACTGTAATTTTATAATCACGATCTGGAAGCACTGGTAGACAGCTATATTTCCTCTTCACCTCATACAATTTCTATAATGGAGACTTGTTTCTTGACATAATACTCTATCAATGTGTCTACACACACCCACACATTCAACGTCTTGCAATTGTATCAAAATCTGTCATTGTTTGCGCTACACTTAAAAATTAGTACAACGTAGAGGGAGTAATTAATTATTCACACATCATCATTAATTTTTGTCAGTGCAGTGTCAAACGAGTTTCGTCACGTTCTCGGAACAATACAATGGATCAAGATAACTCGTCATCATTAAGGAATTTAATCTGAGGAGTAGCCTTAAGTCCGCCTAGAAAAGATTAGTGTCTTCATAAAATTGACGTCAAAAGAATGTTTACGTTTTTCCTCTAATAATCAAGTTCCATGAAGATGGCATATCCAAGGATTTGGGTTTTTCAATTGACATTTATTTTTTAATTCCACTAATAAATTACATAAATTTAATAAGTCGCTTACTAGATTGACATGAGACTACAACCCTATAGTATTTAACAATAAAAGGTATTTGGAACTATTACGAAACCAAGATCTAAGGCTAGATTCTTAAAAATCTCAGACTTAAAAAACCTTAAGCCGTAAATAGTCCGTTTGACTGACGACAGGGGTAGACAATCGGCTATAGCGGACGATTATAGTCTTGCAGCAACTGTCACTGTCATGTATTAGCTTCTTAAGTATTTTCATTGCAGTTTCTTTTTTAGTAAACTTATTATCATTAATACAACAAATGTATTAAAGGAACTATAACTAACTGTATTTATTTACATATTTCTGTTTTATCGCGCCGATGAAAAGTAAAATCACATTATCAACGTAAAATCGGCCTATAAGTGTTGAATTCTACACGCTCGCGTGCTGAAAGTGGGTGAACGCGCCTGAATGAGGTTGGGGTCACTGAATTAATCCAATTGATATTAGAAGCCGCTCCAATGTGTCGGCAGTTTCTTAGCGACGCTTGCTTTCTTTAATATTAAACAAATAATCGAATTTAAAGATTGTTGTGATTTAAAGATTTTAACAAACGACATTTATACGTGTACATTAAGTTAAGGAAATTATTACTTCGGGAATATTTTTGTAATCATACGTAAATGCTTTAAATATCCCATTTCTATTAGGAATAGATAATAGATGTGCATGCATGGCGTGATTATTTTAATACCAAGTACTTAGGTGTTGCTACTTCCATTGCGTAAAAAGCAGTTACAAACAAAAATAATACTCTTGTACCTCCCTAAATTGTATAAAGTTATGTCAAAAATTACGTATTCTCAATAATAAGTGTTAGCGCTGCAGAAGTATGCAATTCACATGTTTCAAATAAGACTATTTGACATAAGTTTCAAATATTTAGGTTGTACACACTCAGAACATCGAGACGGTGGTAATCTGAATATTCATATGGAACCTTGACCAATAGATTCGTCTGCATTGCGGACTGGTCTCTAGGAGTGACGTGTCAAATACCTGAGTATGTTAATTTGAAATTTCTTCTAAAGAAACTTGAAATTTTCTTGAGGAAGCCGTTACTGGTCTTGCGCGGTTGTAAACATCGGTCGTGCTTATGTCCCACTTGATTCAATTACTTGTAGTATTCCGTTTTGTAAATAATTATTTTAAAAAAAGTTATTTTTTTTTAATAACTCGTTTTTGTTAAGGACTAAAAAAATGTAAACGGAGAAGTGAGCCACATTCGACAAATAAGTATTGCATTATATACATGTAAAAATTGTATAACATTGCATATGATGTGATTTGAAACGAAAACTTTTTATATGTTTTTATGCTTTTTATTCTATGTTTAATATTGCAGGTCTCTAGCGTCGGGAAGGTAGTGTAAACTTGATTACAAAACTCTACCCTAACACGCAAGAGCCGAAGCGGGGTAATAAAAATATTGTGAAATATGCGCGGATTTTAAGGTTATAAATAAACACTTTGTTCATTTAAAACTTACCTTAAAACATTCGGCCATATCTTAACGAAAGTTATGTGAATTCTAAATATAAAAAAATAGTTTTACGAAAATAAGTACAACTTATTTTTAAAGCATATATAAATCATAAATTTTTATATCCGGTATCGTACCACTATTTAAAATACATTATAACTTAAAAAAAAAGATGTAAATATTTAATTATGTTTGACATATTACTGCAAATTCCAAAGATTCTTATCTGAGTTCGTGTTACCTAATAACTATTTGTCTTAGTAATAATTTACTGCGGCTTTATGTTAATAGCAAGACTAGTGGTCCAAATGAGCTGGTTTTATGGAATTTTCATTAGAATTTTTATTGTTTCATTTATAAATAACATTAAATTATTTTTAATGTGTTGACATAAAAATATTGGTTCGATAGTATTATTAGCGTGATTTTGCAAATTCTCTTAGCTAATCTACATGATATTTATGTATGTTTTTATGTATTATAAATAAGATAATTAAAAATAAGCCATATTTGATTAAAGACTAAAATAAATATTAACTAATTTAATATAATAAAGATCCTAAGTGTGATAACAAACCAACCCCATGAAGCCCACGTATAAGTAGTAGAAGTATGTAAAGCATGTTGGTCAAGTACAAGTTTACTCTGACGCCTAATCTACAAAATCTCATGAGAAAAGTTAAAACGGAGTTATACTGAAAGTTAATCCTTCCTTCCTTATTTTTCCTAGTTATTATTATTCCTTCAGGTTTTGTCGTATACCCATTATTGTCCCACAGCACGGGTCTTCTCTCAGAGCTGCCGGAACTTAGGTCATGATCCAACGCGCTAGCCATTTGAGAATTATAAAGTAAGCATATACTTTTAAAAACTCTTTTCTGTAACTCCCTGAATGTGTAAACAGCCTCTATTCGCGAATACGAACACAATAATTATTGTCATAACGTAAGTTTCCTCGTAGCGATGCTGGCAGACCACGCCGTTGAATAGAGTTAACTCAACATTTTACGGTATTTTTAACAGATTGAAGCAACGAGCATGCAGTCCATCTGATGGTAAGTGGTGTCGCCCATGGACATCTAAGCAAGCAATTTCTTATAAACTAGTTCTATCTCAAATCGATCACAAATGCGTTGCTACTCCCGAGGTCTAAGATCACCTTATGTATAAGTGAGCCAGCAACCACGCCCTTCCACAAGAAATTGCTTTACGCTAGTAATAGGTGTGACAATGATACCCTTGGGTCAAAGTACACTGGTTCTACCACCTGATAAAACGACAGCGAGCATAGTCAATAGTATGTATATGTAATAGTAAATAGTGAATCTATACTAAT
>MOOZ01000102.1:240951-253638 GCA_002930495.1 Cecropterus lyciades | reverse complement strand
ATTGAAACTGAACCACACAATCATAACATTTCATTTCACTGTTGATTTACAAAACAATAAATATTCTCATACACTGCTTCTCAGTCCTCGCGTATTCTAGTCCAGATCTGACAACCAGCTTTATGTCAAATAAATTTTAATTAAAGCGAGCATTCCCCGATGACCACGTCGCTACCAGAATAATAATTGACAAGCTCTTGATGAATCGCTTGCCCACCTTGTTATAATATAACTAGAACCCATCTATCTTTTAGTGGCATACACTAAGAACACTTGTTCCACTACAAACAGTTGTACGATAAACGCCCAAGGACATGTTAAAGAAAGAAACTGGTCGTACTTACGATGTAAAATAATGAATTGGTTATATGGGATTCAAATTAAAAGATACTGAGGATACTTGCTACTAAATTATTAAATTTTATCTTATTTACGAGCAACGCTGACAGCGATAGTTCTTTGGTTGGATAGAATACTGTTAGAAATTTACTATGACCATGCATCAAATGACATGACAATTTAATTTAAAAACTACACAAGTTTTTAAATTAAATTGCTAAAGATATGGAAGTATATGACGAGTCTCTATTTCAAAAAATCTGTAATACGTTCTAACGTTCGAACGCCACAATAAATAAACTAATAGATGAAAGATTCTATCGCTCTTCAATGTTCAAGGCATTATTGTACACTCTCGCATTTCGTTTGTCGTCGACGATAAAACAAGTCCAGATCAGTTGAAAGCTTTAATACGATATAAACTGTGAGTGATATATTGTGGATACATTCACTTTCTTTTTGGCCCTTGTGTTTGTTAAACCAGTAGGTACTCTACTTGACCCTAATGCGTGATTTTGATTCTCAAATCGCAAGTGCAATTGTGCGTGATACCTACTGTTGATTTTGACGCTCATAGCAAAGATTGAAAAAACTTTCCGCGGCTAAACAAATAAATATACGTGTACAGAAATAAATTTTAATAATTATGTGAATATAAATCATTCAAATTTACTCTTTATACGCAAATGAAGCATACATAGTTTTATACTTGATGTAAATTATGTTAATTTCAATAACTTTATGAAACTGAGAAAAAAAAAAGAAATGTTTTTTAAGAATTGATGTGGACCAATTCTCGTCCATTCTCACACATTCAAACAAAAAAACACATCAATACGACGTGAAACCCAAAACACCGTTAGTTACGGACATTATTAATACGGACAGGATACAGCTGCGTAAGATATTAAAAACTACGAGATTCCATAATTAAATTAGCATCCTTCAAATTAAAAATGGAAAAACATGGCATCCTACCGACCTCCGTGGGGCGCCAACATCACGACACATACCATCCAGTTTTATACCTCCGAATCGCCCGATAATTGAAATGAGTTCCTTGTAAAGCAGAAAAACGATTATCCCTATACCTTTTAAGACGTCCGAGATACACATAATGGACTTTGTATTAGAATTTATGTCACTTAGAAGAGATGATATAAAAACGCGCCGACGGGTTTACACGCAATAAAAATATGGGAACGACACGAATGCCTTCCCGGTTGTCAATCGCAGGGTTTAATAATCGTAAAATGTTTTTTGATCCACTCAACGCATTGTGGGGCAGATGAGCGAGACCAAGTACTTGTTGGAATGTGCCTTGATTAATAAAATCACAAAGTTACATGTTGTAATAAAATAGGTGGTGTTGAAGTTTCTTTGATACGATTATCACCAACGCCATCACTAATTAAACTAAGGATTGAAGACCTCTCTTGCAGATGACATAACCATGAGGTATTCCGGTCAAGAGATCCCAGAATTCGATTTAATGCTATCTATCGATGTATGAAAGCGAAAAGATGTGTAATCTAATCATAGTTGAGCCTAATCTACTTAAACTAGAGATATGAAATTTGGCAATGGGACTATATTATCATGTAGACTTCTACTAAGAAAGGATTTTAAGATAATTACCCCTAAGTGGTCATAGGGGTTTAATATTAGTAACTGTAGTCTGTGCGTACGTAGTCGCAGTTAAGCTCTTTTATTTCATAAGTTTTCAGAGCACATTATCTTACCATATTAAATAGTCCTGTCTATTGATCAGTCGCAGTCGTAACATTGAACAACTGTAGTTGATTCGGATAATAAATAACGTATCGCGGTGTCTTAATAATATACTTATTTTATACAATATCATTAAGTTTATTTGTAATTCACAGAACGTCGTACATAAACATATCCTACTCGAAATACTATAAAAAAGACATATTTTCTGTTTATTTACCCATTTCTTTTATGTTTATAACGAAATAAGATAAAGTAAATTATACAAGTAGACACTCATTTTAATTCGATTTGTAACTTGTGCAACCATTAGCGTGGTTAATTTTATAGTTGATTCGACAATCAGATGTGTTCTTAATCTCAATAATTTAGGCGCGCATTGACTGTTTTTTTTACGATCTTTTCGAATCATTATGCATTTACTTAAAGTTATAGGTGATAAAAATTCAATTTAATGTTTTTGAATACTAATAAAGTAAGGCTAATTATTGTACTGGTTATGCCAGCTTGTTCTATGAAATCGATAGTTCTGTAAGCGAGAGAATATTTCTTAAAGGCTTGAACGAAAGGCGGTGCCGATCGTTACTCTAAAAGGCAGCTATTTTAACAACGCTAATAACGTGTTACGTTAATCGGTAGGTAATTTATATACTAAATTCATAACGCCCTCCACGATTAAAAATGCTTAACCCTTTAATATTCATAATGCGCGCCCGTTTCGTTCTATTAAACGAACGGCATTCAATCGATCATCGCTTTTTATTGGATCGGACTACCATTGTACAAAACCTATTCAAATACAAACATGAAAAACATAAAGGATTGAGATTCCAAACCAATTTCTCAAGTTGAGGAAGCGATAAGTAGTTTTGTTGCAACATATTATTATGCTTTGGGACTGACATGTTTAAGTAGTTATATCGTTTATAGTAAAAAAGGGCTGAAAAGGAACATAATTAAAAACTTTAACGCTGAATATATTTTATGAATAGTCGTGCAACAACGTTGATGGCTGGCTGTAATAAGACATCAACGGTTTACGATAAAAATCCTGCCTCCGAGTAATACCTATTTATTAAAAACACTTGCGCCGCTTAAAAACAAGTGCAGTGACAGCGCGGTCTAAGTAAAAAGCGATATTATTGTAAATTTGGTTGCAAACAGATATCTTATAAGAACAGATTTGCTAATAAACGCATGGAGAGGTGTCATTCAGAACTAATGTTGACTCTAGGGTTTCTTGTTTATAGACGTCGAAAGATTTTTATTTTTATTTTGGCATAATTATTGGTAAAAGCTTGTAACTAATAATTAATTGAATAGCTTCTATACGAAGTGGCCAAAATAACAACTCTCTTTATTTTTAAAAATATATTAACAGTTTGTACATAGAAAAAGTAAATTAAATATAATATACAGCTAACTAATAAAACCATCGACATTTTCTGCCTTCCCCATTAAACATAAAAAACGAAAAAGCAACTCACATAGTAAAGTAAGCTAAATCTTGCAACATTGCTAAATACTTGCATCCGATGTGATGTTTGATCTATGTAATGGATGATACCAAATTTGTCTGTACCAGTCCCTATCCCTCAGGTGTGAATGTTTGTATGGGCGCGTCTAACGGAATGCTATTAAGGTCACCAGTGGGCGGACTTTATCCGATTTTACTGCAAACATTTCGTGCAAACGTTCCGATGAACTTCTTTAATCTACTTATAAGTGACAAATGTATGATACATTAAAATTTATGATACATTTGTAAGCTGTTTTAAATAACATTTTTAGAATATGGTACGACAGCTGTTTCGTGCAGCATATGAGGTGCCATCAAAATAATTGTTAGATTTGTGAATATTTTAATATTCATTAAGTTTAATTCATATTACATTTAATCGAAGCTGATTTCTGCAGAAGCTTTTTTACGTCAAGAAGTTCCGCCGCTTGAAGTTAACTTTGGAAATGAACGGCTTAAGGCACCAATATAAATTATATGTATATCAATTGAAAACTTTCATATATATGTGGATATATTTTTATTGACATATTAAATGCATAGAATAGTACCAAATAGCCCAATTTTCCATGTACCCATGAACTAATTTTAAAAAGCAAATCTCTTCCGCTTTGGGCTTGCACCACGCGCGTAAGCGCTAAACCCACAATTACGCATATTGGATGACCAGATCAAAAGCCCCGACGCCGAAGCTATTATGACGCGAAGGAAATCACTGAAATATTTAATTTTATCTTGTAAAGTGATATTGTGACATGTAATACTGTAAAGTACAAGGTGAACAATCGAACAATCACTCGACCGTGTAATTATTGATAATAGTGATGAAGAATGAGAAAAATGCATCTCTTGCATATGCATTTTTCATTATCTCATGATACATTTAACGTTTAATGGTATTATAACATAACATAACGTAACATGTAAGTGATCAAAACTCCTACTATGTGCAATGGTTAAGAAGACGAAGTACTAATATCAAAATGTCGTTTAGAAATAGCGTGCGTTATATTTTAATTTTTAGAATGGTCACAAAATATTTAAAGCAATTTTAACATTTCGCTTCTCCAAATTACTAATGACGTAATAAAGTAACATGTATTATAAATAGCACCATGAATGGTCCGTACAATATGTAATTAATGATAAGACATACTTTATGTATGAAATAAATCTCTAATTGTATACACTCTCCAGGTATTGACAGTAAACCCTTTTCAAGGGCCCGCATCTATTCACCACCTGACCTCAGGAAGTGATCGAGCGCGTCCGGATTGCTGACGCTAATTAATTTATTGTCACGTACTAGCTAGCACGACAGATGCAGTGCCGGCAATAACATTAACCAATAACTGCTACGCTGAACATAGGAGGGAGGTACACTTCTAATATTCCTTTTAAGGAGTTCATTGTCGTCGTCAACTTATTATTGTCCCTCTATTGGGAACGGGTCTTCTCTCAGATTGAGAGAATTTCTTCAGTCCACCGCGCTGGCTAAGTGCGAATTGGTAAACATCACATACTTTTGAGATTTTTTTAAAGACACCGTAAAGCAACGATAATTATTTTCTAATACACACATACTAGAATTCGAATCCCGGACCCTCGATTGGAGCTAAGTTTCAACGATCCAGCTGTCACTGCTTTTGCTATAAGAATAATAATACTATTACAATAATTGTGTGTAAAAAAACTCTAGGCATAATGGTTTGCTTACTATGTTTTTATTAATGCTGATAATAAATAATATTTTATGGAAGATAAAAAAAAATCCTGTTCAAACATAGTTTGAGATGTACAAAAAGCCTACATGTGCGTTTCCCAAACTTTTTGTACATTTAAAATGACACAGAAGTTTCGTTTTTGGGAAGAGCGACACATTACATACCTAAAAGGTAAATGGTAGAAATAAAATTGAGAATTACGGGCCCAAACCCTCCTCAATCTGAAAGCATTCAAGATGTATATGGACTCATTTACTGCTAAATTTACTGGGAACAAAATCCGCCTGATTTATATGTAATCCGATTGGTATATATTGTCTATTTGGTCTATTTGGAAATTCCCAGTAATTCAAGAAGTGATACTATTAAGTTACCCAGTGAATGGAATTTTTCTCACGCCAAGTTCAAAAAAACCCGTTGTTATTACTATTGACTACAAACCAAAACCATAACAGACCATCCATGTCACAAAGAGTTTCTATTCAAAATTTGTAGGCATACACAATAAACAGAGTAATACATCATTAAAACTATCTTCAAAAACCTAACAGTCCTTGGCGTCCCAGATAAAGGCACCCACGCACTTGTTGGAGTAAAAGTCGCTTTCCAAACGCAATTGTACCCACAAGTCAACAAAAGCTTAAATTTCTGTATACATATGCATGTGGTTAAACACATCATATGCCATACTCCATTCGTATTAATGTTGGAAAATGTTCACGCTAGATTTGCTCTACATCTCTGAAGTAATATGTTATTTTAGTAAACTCAAGTAAGCGTAATCGCTAGTGCAAAGATTAAGATTATAGTTAATAAAATTTAACTAAATTAAAGTCTCATCACGTTCACAGAATCTTTATGAGAGTTTATAAAAAATGTATTATTTTTTTCTATTGTATAGTATGAATATTCTATTTTCTAGGCTTCGTAGCTCACTGGTGACTCTCACGAGTCGCGGTCAGCTCTTGGGTGAGTGACCGCTTTCGCCTTTTTATGTTTGAAATTTATTTCATAAAGTATTTGTTCCCGTTTTTAATAATAATAAAACTTTGAACACCATCCAGATAATTATTAACAATATAAATTAATTATTTTAATCATCACACTATGATGATCAGTCAATGGTCGTATTTCTACACAAGCTACCGAGCAAATTGGCTGAGCCAATGACACGAGAACAATGTAATTCATATGTCACTCATATCAACACGTGCTTCCCAAATAGAGGGCTAATGAATTATTAAGACGGTTAAGTGGAGGTCATACAGTGCAACCGTGATTGCGACAAGTACCTACTCGGGTAATTAATATTTGCTAGCTTCTACTCGCAACTTAATGCTACTTAATTTTCCAGTACGTGTCCTTTTTCATGACTTCTAAGGAGGCTCACTGGTTTCAGAACCTAACGTAGGTTGGATCTTACCTTACCTTACCTTCTCGACCTTAAAAGATCGCATAAAACTGCACTATAGCTTAAAGAGAATTTCCATATTTGATTTATATACGTCAGTCGCCCCAAATAAATCCATAGGGAATTGTGGATAATAAAAACAAGTAAATATGTAAATATAATTGTATGCTGAACTTTTTTGCTTTCAAACGCACAATCCTTAACATTTTTTATATATAAGACATTTGTTTGAAAATAATTGTGAAGAACCTCACCTTTCCTAAATATGAATCATGGTTATATGAAGCCAGCGAACTAATTTTAAAAACATAAACTTGTATGCGCTATTTTTTTTCTGTTTTTTACTTTAATACCATCCAATCAATTTTAAGTGCTATTAAAATAAAAAGGCATCTGATTTATTTTTATCAAATTAAATAACCATGCGCACACTTACTCATAAGCATATCAAAATAAATTTCGTACTATTTTCATACCGTCTGCATAAGAGCACTTTAATGAACACTTAATTAAAATAATAATTCGGTCAATAACTTTGCCTTAACAGGTTCGAACTGGACCTTTAGAAGCGCGATGGCTCTTCAATACTAATAGCCGGATTAGTTTTCTTAACTGATAGTAATCAAAGACGGATTAAACCTGATTTCGGTTCTATTTAGCGCCAAGCTCTGTAGATAATGTAATTTTTCTCACGAATATAAGTTACTTTTAGCAATTTCTATTTCCTGCATATACGTTGAACAACATATTATAACCAAAATGTAAGATAAAAGGAACTGACTCGAGAATTTTGAAAAATACTAATAATCTTTAATAACATTGAAAATGTCATTATTTAATTTTTGAATTATTACAGTTTTTTGGGTGCCACAGACACCCACACCAACTTAAGAACGTAGACGATGGAAGGCCTGTGTCTGACCTAGTATCTGACCAAGATATACTGTAGACTGTACCAGCTTATACATGCCTATGATCATATAACACAGCTTTTTGAACAATTCTTTAGGCGCGCCATGAGAACTAGGGACAAACAATTGGTCAAGTGCGAGTCGAACGTGCACTCGGAAGTTGCCGTACCGCCAAATTTACGAAATTTACTTTTAAGTTTTAAAGTGAAACTTCTTTAAATTTGTGATTTGAAACTTGAGGAAACGAAAATGAGTTACGAAAGCAGTTGTCGGCGTTACAATTAGATGGCGCTGTACCCCTTACGAAATCACGCTTAATTTTACTTCGCAGCTTGTATGGGGGCTCAAGTTTGGTAAACGAAATAAGATGTCCGAATACGGGCTAAAGTATTTACTTAATCAATTTTAAAGTTTCACTTCTCTCATTTGTGAATTGCACACACACACACTACTTATTATTATTTATGGTATCATCTCTACATACTTATTATTATTTATGATATATGTCTATATCTCTCTCACTCTGTAAATTTTTAAGTGTCTATTAAATTCAGTTATCTATTACGGTTCAAGAGATAGAGTCCTGTGACAGATGGACAAATAGTGAAGGCTTAAGTGAGTTCTGTTTTTAAGCATTGAGTATAGAACGCTAAAACATGTTAAATTAATTATTTCGTAACGAAAACGGTTAAGTTGGAGCGTTACGTTACAATAATAATATTTTATTATTGATTTATAGAAATGATACGATACAATATGATTTGTACCAAACATTTAAACTTCTTTCTGGTTTCTATTTTACTTGCGCTTGTACACATTGATACACGGACTCTATTTTACGAAAAATACGCAGTAACAAAATACAGTAAGTACGATTACATAATCCAGTGCCCTCTTCGCTACTGTGCCCTAAATCGATACCAAGGTCCACGATAAAAACGTCATGACTGACCTCAAATTTATGTTCAAACGTTTTATTGAGGACTCATACTTGATGTCATGATAAATCATATAAAATAAACAAATGACATAACAAATATTTAGATTACATTAAAATCTCATAAAATAGAACAAGGGAATCACCATGACATCTTCATAATCCAAAACAAAATATTTCATAACCATATTCATAACCATTTTTACTAAATACCAAATCATAACAAATACGTTGTTAATTTAAATATATCTTTATAAATAATATTTTAAAGCAAAAACTTGCGTAAGTTTTATTCACTAGGTTATTCCCGCAACTCCGCCCACTTCAGCCATATCTACGAAGGTAATGAGTTACTTATGTCATAATCTAGGTCATACACTATCTGTGTGCCAAATTTCAGCGAACTCCTATCAGCTATTTTTGCGTGAAAGAGTAACAAACACACATACATTACTTTCGCATTTATAATATTAATAAGATTGAAGACTTAACGTTGACTTCATTTAAAAACCGGTCACATCTTAATAATCAATTAAGTTATATTGTTCTATATCCATACATAATCGTCTTAAGTACTCAGATATTCATATGTAAATCTAATTACTTGGAGCTACAAAAAGGCCTTTATCAACAAACGGTACAGTCATCTAACAACTGTCAGATACGAATACAATCTGACTAATTAATTAAAATATTAATACCCGCCCACGGAACTACGGTGATGGAAAAAATGTCTACCATTCAATACGTCTAGACGCTTACGGGTTATGTTGTAATGCCAGTAGCATAGGAGGGGTCTCACCACCACTATTCAAGATAACGAGTGGACAGGATATAAATCAGTGTTTTTTTTTCATAGGATGGAAGTAGCAAACGAGCATGCAGCCCACCTGATGATAAGCGGATACTGCCACCCATGGACATCTTTAATGAACCCTGTGTAAGATCAAAGTCTCACCTAAGGTTGACCACAAGTGCATTGCTACTCCTGAGGACTAAGATGGAATGCCTCGGAAAAGTATGTCTCCCTTACCACACCCTTTAGACCAGAACACATCAGCGCATAACGCTGCTGTTATAAGGCAGAAATAGGTGTGGCGGTAGTGCTTCTGGAGTCGAACCACAAAGAGTTCTGCCACGTTCAAAATATTGCAAATTTAGATTTCGTCACAAGTGGGAGCGACGAGTGAAATTTTATAGTTGACGACAATACTGATATCGCTATGAATATCATAGAAAAACTTAAACAAAGTACTTTAAACATGCTAATGTTGTTAATATTAGAAGTGAAAGTTTATGAACATACATGCATGTTTGTTACTCTTTGAAGCTATAAATCCTAATTTATTAAATTTGATACATGACCCAAGTGAAAGAGCTGCGGGAAAAAACAGCAAAATACTTTTAATGAATATTAATAGTAATAGCATTATATTTAAAAATAAATAAGAGATATTGAATACAAGAACTTAATGGATAATAGTAATTGATATGAATGGAAAACAAAGTAACCTCGGTAAAACGACAAAATTATTCAAAAAAAGAAACAGCTAAGGTAATCTTTAACCTATAGAAACCAATTCCTGTGATAACGACGTCATATAGAACCGCTTTTCTATAACCTGAGAATGGATTGACTGAGGGGTGGTACCACCTCAGTCAATCCATTTCTAGCGTGATGCAATTCATAAGAGCCGACTATCTTATTCCTCGGAAGTAGCAATACATCTGTGCTGTGTGTTCTATACGAAGTTGCTTACAGATATTGCCATGGGCGACAGTGACCATTTACCATGACGTGTACTGCATGCTCGTTTTCTGTTTAAATATTTAAAAAAAACTTCCACTGCTATCATATTTCAAGCTAAGCTTCGATTCCTTAATTACTTTCTCAATTTTCTCGCTAATAGTTTACACGTTCGTAGTATGACAAGTCTGTAATATGAGACTGGGAGTTCAAACAATACTACCCACGCTAGTGTTGGCGTCTGCACTGACGGTTTCTTAATGTGCAAATAAAAACGGGTCAAGTGTGTAGAAGCCTTTATGGTTGTACGTTCCGTAGCGTTTGTTCGCTTAATTACTATTTTTAAAATATACCTATAGATTGATTTTGTACTCTACACAAATATGTTATAAAATTCACCTTATGTATATTATAGCCCTAATGAGTGGAAATGCATCTGTGTGAGAAATCCTTAAAGAGCACTTTCAGTCAGAAGGAACAAAGGAGGTATGTTTGACTCATATCGACTAAAACCCTATGGCTTCCTCTGTATGCTCGATGCTAGGTCAAAAGAAAGCATTAGCATCATCTGCTACCTGGCAACGTCTGGCGGCCCTGATAACGCCAGCCCCGTCAACCCTCTCAGTGGTGTCCCCTATAAGATGAGCGTGTAGAATTTACACACAACATCTCGAGCCTAATTAATTATTTATAATACTAAAGTAGCAAACAAGCTTACAGTCTACCTGATGGTAAGTGCCGCCCATGGACCTGTAATTACCCCAAATGAGATCTTCCCTGAGGTTGCCTACAGATGCATCGCTACTCTCTGAGGGCTAAGTTGGAATACTTTAGATAAGTATGTCTCGCTTACCACACCCTTCAAACCAGAACACAGCAACGCTTAACGCTACTGTTATTAGACAGAAATAGGTGTGGAGGCGATGATTCCGGAGTCGAACTACTAAGGAATCATTGATAAGAAGGTGGTAGAACACCACCTTCCTATCAATGATAAGAGTTGGATTCCCGGAATTGTTAGAATTATTTTAATGCATATTATACCGTACGTGTTTAAATAGAATAGTTGTAATCGTGATAACAACCGTTAAGACATTTACACTCGGATTTACCGCAAATTCCGCTGAACACATTTACTTAGCATGTATTCGACTGTAAGCAAATCGATCTATTCAAGCTTTCCCCACACTTGATACAGCACTAAAGACGTTACTTTAATTAAAGTGTGGATCTGTAAGAACAATAACCCCTTGCGGTTTATTCATACCCGGAAGAATCCTCATGTAGCATATCCGTTCCTTATAAAGCTAACAACGCACGTGCGTTCACCCCTACAATAGAAACAGATGTTACTCATTGCATATTTACTACTGATTATAATTAGACAAAACGCGTAGCAAAAAATCCAATATGTATGCAAATGGCACGCACATTTACATAATAAAGTACTGAGTTACGCGCATACAAAGCATTAGACGTATCTAATAGATGTTATACACGGCCCCAGACAGTCCATATTATTAATTTGGCTGTTACATATGCTTCATTTGGGGGATTGAATAACTTGAGTGGGCGAAAACATTGGTCAATAGTGTAACATTTCTTGTGTCGTGTTTTCCTCCAAATACGTCCTTGTGACCTTTAAAAATGTCAAAACAGGATTTACGATGCTACGTTCTTTTGAATTTTTATTAGTACTACACTTAATACCCAAGTTCACTTCCACAAAATTAAATAATATTAAAAGATCATGATCAACGATATACTCCAACACTTGTTATTTAAAATATCCATCTTGAATGTGTACGACAAAAATAAATTAATAATTAATTTTTATTTTTTTTTATTTTAGATTTTTTTATTTATTTCGAACTTTCTGCTATTATAGCTTCAAAATAATTATGAGACCACTACAAAAATGCTTTTAATGCAGTAATTAATACTGTTTTAATTGGCCTATTACCATGTACCCATTTATAAAATCGAGTCGTGTTACATACAGATACCTTTTAACGTAATGAAGAATAATTTGTTTAACTACAAATAACATTACATTCCTGCAAATTTAACACATCGTCGTGACATTTTTGACAAACTATGAACGCAAACACTTTATCTTGTGCCAAATATTCAGTGCTTATTTGTATATCAACACGAAACTCACATTGAATGTACATGATTAAGAGAAGATTTTTTTTATAGTATCGAAGTAGCAAACGAGCCTGCAGCCCTGATGGTAAGTTGCTACTGCCGCCCATGGACATCTGTAATCAACCCTAGGTGAGCTCAAAGTGTCACCTAAGGTTAGCCACAGATGCGTTGCTACCCCTGAGGACTAAGATGGAATGTCTCGGAAAAGTATGTCCCT
>MOOZ01000102.1:212372-234425 GCA_002930495.1 Cecropterus lyciades | reverse complement strand
TACGAATAAGGATAAGAAAGAATAAGTTTACGATTTCATAGTTTAAAGTTGATATAATGAATAAGTTTACGCATGACTGTCGATAGATGGCGCAATTAAGAATAAATTACGTGTTAATATGAGAGTTTTATGAATGTAACATGTCTATCGTGTTTTGACTATGTTTTTGTATGATTACGATTTTTCATGTATAATATGTAAGGATTAAAATTGTTAAGTTTTGATAAATTTTCAGGAATAACTTTTATATATGAAGATATAGTACAATAATACGAAAATGGCTGACTCCGAGGAGGTGGGCTACGAGATGACTGCCAGAGTCACCAACGCACATCCCCATCGGACGAGTCCTATCTTCCTGATGTCCTGGACATAATTCTCCACGGGAATATCCGTTGCTCAGTCCATGTGGAATGTGCTGTATGATCTGGATACATAACATCTTCCCTTACTGGTCATGCTTGGTCTGGGGGCCGCATCGGTAGCCTTTGAGCGCCACACTCGAAGGGTGAAGTGACCTACGCGGCGCCAGCATGGTACGCGTTGATAGCAAAGTCCAACAAGAAGCGTCTCCGCGCGCAGCAGAACCTGTCCCTCAAGCCGATCACCGGGGCGGGACGCTACGTTCGGAACGACGTGTTGAGACGGGACCTCAAGGTGCAAGCCTTGGATGAGTTTGTGGCCCGGTTGGCGCACCGTATATACGAGCGCGCTGATGGCGGACCACATGCTCATCTTAGAGGGTTCGCGCCTCTCCACACTCGACCTTCCGAAGGGCGCCCGCTCCCTTGCAAGCTCGAGGGGCTGGTGTCTCCCGACCACCAGGGGGCCTAAGTCTACAGTAGCAGCCCAGCGCGGCCACTGAAGACGCCACACTGCACAGCTGCCTAACGGTAGCCAACAACACCGGTACACAGTGAATCCACTGAGGGAATTGCCCGGGTAAAGAGGAGTTCCTCGAGGCCCGCAATCCGTACGCCTTGCGGCAACACCACGCATGGGACGACTATCAAAGTCAAGCATTTGCATGGTCTTAGCGGGACAAATCAACATCAAGAAAGGAAGACTCTGA
Source organism: Cecropterus lyciades (assembly GCA_002930495.1). NCBI lineage: Eukaryota > Metazoa > Arthropoda > Insecta > Lepidoptera > Hesperiidae > Cecropterus > Cecropterus lyciades. The sequence goes on along the minus strand of MOOZ01000102.1, from coordinate 233,353 downwards.
TGAAAGAAGACTTTCAAGACTCAAGAAAGATTCCGGAGCATCTGCGAGGAAGCTGCGAAGACTTGAAGCCTCTTCGCTACGCCAGGGAGAAGACACGCATCGGGCTAGGTCGCGGGCTAGTGCTATAGACTTGGCTGGCCTATTGGTCTTGTTTCTTAACGTCAGTCATATTTCTATTATACGTCCCCTACCCCGCACATCCCCCCCCGGGACACTCTGTGCCTTGACGGCACGAGCAAGTGCAACTCCCTGACACAAGTGAATTGCACCACGAGCGGGCTTCCGGCGCCGGACGTACAAAAGTCCGTCCGGCCAACATCAACGCTCGCCAAGGGGTCATCGGTGGTAAAGCTACCACTGCCGACGAGTTGCACACGCCGCCGCGCACCAACAAGTATTATAAAAATAAGTTAGTCGAAACCTGTGTATATTAGAAACATTTGTCAAAAGCTGCTAGGAGTGTTTTGAATATCATCAAAATTTGCACATAATATAATGATTTTCAAGTAAGTAAACGTCAAAATGAAGTATAAGTTCTGTGTTGTCTGTGATTATCTGTGCAGTTTCAAGCATAATCATTGTGTAGCCTGTAAAACAAAATACTTTAAAACAGCAGATTTTTTTTCTATTCGTCTATGAGAACGTCAATAGTCTGTGAGTCAACCATAATAAATTTCTGAATAGTCGATGCTTTAGTTTTCTATGGCTTATAAAACCACCTTTTAACTACAAAGAAAAAGATTTCTTTCTATAGAAACACATTCGCATTGAATGACTCTCGACGCCTGTGTCAAGACGCACTGAGACGGAGATAAAACGAAAGGCTTATATCAAGTAGGTAACCCTATTTACATAATAGGAAGTTGGAAGTTGAACATAGTTTAAAAATTGAATTATTTGAAATTACTTGTATTATCTTTTCAAATTATTTTCTTATACTTATCATAGGCATTCGAATAAAATGTCGGTTTGAAATTAATAAGTTTTCTATGAAAATGTACGCTTACTTTACAATGATATCAGTATATCGTGTTTTCAAATGGTAATAAGTATATATTTTCCAGTTATGAAAAGCCTGAATCATACAAATAGAAATGAATAATGTTTCTAAAAAGTTTTGAATCTACCCAACGATTTCCAATGAAATCTTGCGACTTTTACCAGAAGCAGTTCCGTAACTTCCAAAACACAAAATCAATTTATCCAAAAACTGATCACGCTGTGTCTTACTTAACACAATCTACTTATTGTGATAACTTTACTGACTTTCATTGCAACAAATAATTTTGACTGTTATTATTTTAACATATGATTTTACAAAGTTAAAACAAGGTGTTGCTTTTTTATTAAAGATTACCTTTATAGTCCTGTTACTAAGTGATACTGACTTATAATTACATCAGAATTTTTAATGTTATTAATTAGTACCATTTTTATGTTATTATATCGAATACGCTCTCGCCATATCCAGTATCCCTAGCCCCTTGTGAGCTCACACTCTAAAGGTACTCCCAGACCACACCGTAGCTCAGCAGTATGTTTGCTAAACGATTAGAAGCGCACGTAGCGGTCCCCGTGTTGCATAACATTCGTTGTAATGAAAAGCTGTAAGCTCATTTGAATTTTATTACATGTTGCTATTTACGTTAAACTAGTAGTCACATGAGGCGTGATCGTTTTGGAAGTTACACAACACACACGTCAATGGATTATTTAAAATTTGTATTGAGATTTTTAAAAAATCAATGTCAATAACATTGTAGAAGTACAGCTTATCCAATTTTGGTTCTGAGTGTTTTGTCGCCACCAACCCATACACCAAATATTTTCACACACATAGCTTTGAAAAATCAGAATTGATTTGAACGTCAGACCCCCGAATAACAAGCCTAATTTCAACCATTAGTCTATATTTTGATACATCGTCGCTGCCAATTTAAATACCTTGAAGTCTTAATTTCTTCATTTCTTTTTAATATACAGTACAAGTATATACAATACACAATATCCTATTACTATTTGTACACTGATAAAATAAATAAGTAGGTACACAATTTTTTTCAGTTTGATGTAGCGAACTATAGTCCTCTTCTAAAATTAACTAAATTTTTCCATTTCTTTTATAATAAAATACCAAAGAAATAACCTCGAATAAAATTATAAGTTTTGTATCAAAAAAAGGAAATTAAATTAACGAATTGCTAGTTGTTTAAAGAATGTGGCGAGGAACTATATAATAAATTTACCTTCATTAGCAATATTTCATCACGTTCATGCTAATGTAATAAAATACAGCTACGAATAAAGGGAAATTGCTGTATCACGAAGTAGTGAAAACTGGCATCTATCAGGGAGGTATAAGTCTGACTATTCGTTAGTAACATTCATTTTTGTGAGCCATAGATCTAATTTAGTTTTCATCGTTCTACCTACAACTATTAATTACTAGAACCTTCCTTAAGAACATCGCGACCGAGTTTGACCAAGTTCATTTATCACAATAAGTAACGAGAAAAATACAAACCATAAATAATCGATGTAAATGGTAATTCTTTATATAGGTCAGATGTTCCGCTAATTAATTAAAAAAAAAAAGAACATTATCATAGTATCATAACTCATAGTTGTAAGGTGTTCCGTCTGTTTATTTAGCATATTATTTGTAATCTTTAATTAAAATTAAGATCTTACAATAAGACTAGTTTATTCCAGCGACTCAGCCGTCTTTGATGGGGTTTACGGTAATCCCATGCGTTAATCCAAGTCATAAACTATCTGTGAGCCAAATTTCAGAGAAATACAGCCAGCTGTTTTTTGCGTGAAAGAGTAAAAAACACACATACATCGTCACAAACTTACGAATTTATAATATTAGTAATAAGATTCAGAAGTACTTATTGTGTATAATTTTGCAAATGTGCTTGCAATCCACCTCTGAGACCCATGAACATGGTTACGTAAGAGAAACACTTATGTATGGCTGACGACCCGCGTGGCGAAGCGGTCACCATACCGGTCTGACACGCAGTGGGTCCCGGGTTCGATCCCCGGCCAGACCAGACCTGAATGATGAGTTTAGGTTTCTGTTCTGGGTCTGGGTGTTTGTGTATTCGTCTTTGTGTGTCCATGGCACCACACACACACGCACGCTTTCTACACTCATAGCCCCACACTGGGACTTTCTCCTGTATCGTGGGTGCCCGGGACCCACTGCGTGGGTCCCGGGTTCAATCCCCGACCCACGACACAGGAGAAAATCCTAGTGTGGGGCTATGAGTGTAGAAAGCGTGTCTCCCTTACGACACCCTTTAAAGCAGAATACAGCAGCGGGTAACATTGCTGCAGAATAAGGTGTGACGGTGAGGGCTTTAGTAGAGTTTAAAGTGTTCTACCACCTTTAAACTCCTACAGGATTATGCCCCTTTAAAACCACGTCTTTAATTTTTTAATAATTGTAATTACCTTTATCAATATGTACGAACCTCTTCCTACTGAGACGATTTTTATTATTTTTATGTAATTAAAGTAAACATGTTTAATTGTATTTTACTTGGCATTGGTATAAATAGTTACAAATTAAAAATTGAATATCGAAACTTCAACGATACAAAGTAAGTTTCTCTTTTTGCCAATAAATCATTACCGAGTTCTGAAGTCGCCATGCCGTCTAAGCTTCCCTGTCAAAGAACCAAACAATAACTAAAACATACTGAGACTTAAAAAGACTTCAAAATCCAATACATAAATCAAAAGTTAAGAATGGCGCACTTTAAGATATTCGAAATCGTCTGTCGCCACGTGAAATCATTCAATGACAGCGCAAAACAGCGACAACCCGTCTTCCTGTACCGAAAACAACAAACATCGGGAGCGTTCAACAAAGTATGCGAACGAGTCGTAAATCACCGACTTTCTAAACTGACACTTTATTCCGAAAATACGAAAGCAAGTTAGGAGCACTGCGTGTTTACTTGAAAACTGAAACGCATCTATTTTGATAAGTCCGCGCTGAAGTTACGAGCACCTAGAGTGCAACGAACGTTTTAGATGTTTGCACACGAGCGATTTAACGTACGAAATTGCGATTACTGTACCTTGCTATGTATTTTTATAGACCATTTCTGTTTACGTATGAATTTGTATGGTGATTTTATGTTCACGTAAGATTTTGTGCAGCTTTAAGCGCAATCTAATGTGATATCAGATACTTTTCCATATACAGCACATTAAAAAGTAAAAATAGAAATATTATCTTGATTTTTTATCTTTTAAACAAAAAAATGTTTGAGTTTTTGATACGTATAAGGTTAACTATGTATACAATATAACGATACATAAACACAACACATACTTGAAACTGTGTATAGTTCACGAGTTTATTTCCCAGCTCTAAAGGCATATAACAATACCTCCTACAAAATTAATGCCTACAATTAGGAGCCTTATAACAATATAAACAGCTAAGTAAGAATTCTAGCACCAGACATAATGGCCCTAACAAAGTGGCAGATGGATATTAATGCGTGTAGTAAGAAGTGTAGAGCCTCGAGGGCAGCGACGGGGAATTTATGTGCGAAAAACGAACTGGTGAGTGAAGTGTTTTATTGAAATAGCCTAGCTAAGGCTGCATTCACGCGTGCGCCTTTATTTTGCGATTATGCTCGTAGCCATGCCCATATGATTACGCCTATACATCGCGTGTATCAATTATAGTTATTACACATATTTAAATTGTATTACCATTACAATTATGAATAAAAACACCTGAAATTTAAAATACAGCAGCAGAATTTGACATTATATCTACTGAATTTTTTTCTTTATTATGTAGAAATATCAAACGAGCATGCTTTCCACCTGATGGTAAGTGATCGCTATGATCTAGGTGAACATTTATAAGCAACTGCATATAGTATTACAACATGGATTCACGTATTAAGTTCCATAGCCCTTATTAAGCTCAGCTTGATAATAATATCGCAGATAAAATCTGATCGCACGACGGAAAATCGCGTGTGAACTGGCCCTATGGCCTGTCACCTAGAATAATATTGTACTCAACCCTTGTAAAGTGATTTACAGTAAACGATACAACTTTAAACAATAATGCTGTTGGCAATAAAGGTGTATTGAAATCAAAACCCAAGTATTCAATTGAAATTTTGTATGGGTCAGGCTTACAATAATTTACTTAGAACCCTCCATAGAAGGTAATGTAGAGTCAAGTAGAGATCAAATTTATAATTATTAAAATATTTTCCCTACATTTGAACGTTTGTTTTCTTTGTAGGTATTAATATTAAAAACCTACTTTTCATGCATCAACGTTTAAATAAGCTTTAAAACATTTCGTGCTTTATTTTTTAAAGAAGATTTTTGGGCTTTATTTCCTTTTTTGAAATATTTACTAAGAATTCAAGGAGGATAAATTATATCGATATCGAAACGGATTCAATATGGGGAGATAAAATGTAAATCAGTTATTTTTTAAAAGATGTAATACAGCAAGTATATAATCATACATTTGTAAAAGTCAATACAATTTTTATCAAAAATCATATTAGGGAGATATTCCCTATGTGTGCATTTTATAATATAGGTACTAGCTACACTCGGCAATACTTCGCTTTCACTAGATTATTAGGTAAGTAAATAAACTTAGACATAAAAAGTATGTTGAAACACTTATACAGAAATTAAACGTAAAAAAAATCAAATCAACCCATTCTCACTCCGACTGCGTCAGAAGGAGGGTAATGTTTTTCGAGCGTATTTATGTATGTATGCTACCTATGTTTATATGTATGTCCATTTCTTTGGCAAGCGCTACAGCCCAAACGGCTTGGCTGATTGCGACGTATGTCATATCATTAGAATCGTCTCAGTTTGGAAAGTGACATAGGATATAAAATTTAAAAAATAGCGCCTGTAAATAAGAAAGGGGGAGGTATGTTAATAATCAGAAAAACAAAAAAAATATTTAAGCAGTCGGGTTTTTGTTTAAATATTTTTAACAATTTGTTATACGTACCTAAAGAATTTCATATTATATTCTTAGGTTTCTTTAAAACGGAAATATATAGGATACTTATGACATGATGTAACTATGTATGTGTCACTTCATCCAACTCGTTCTTTGTGAAATAATAATGTCATAACTGTAATATAAACCAGCTTCATAATTAATCAATAACTAATATCAGTATTACACTTAGTCTTGCGGTTTAGTTAATTCAACACCAATCTATAAATACCAAACCGCTGTAAGAGTATAGTTCATAATTAGAAATTCTCACTTAAAGCTTATTACATTTACTCTGTGGCTCTGGCGTGTCGGAAATGATAGGATTGTGGGTTTTTAACATTTATCTTTTATTTCGGATGCAATGGAAGAGCTTAATCCCTAAAATTATTATAACTTTATTGCCTAATAATTGTAATATAGTTAATATTAAGTTTATTGTAATCTGAAGTTAATAGAGTTCAATTAGTATATACTCATTCATTGAACTAAAGTGGTGAGATATACTCTCTCAGCGGTGAGAACCACAACCAGAAGTGGGATTCAAAAGCATTTTTTTGTTTTAAGTTTGGAAACAAACAATTTTAAAGACGATGTTGACGGATCAAATTTAAGTAACGAAAAGTAATTTGTAAGTTTCTGTAATCAAATAATTATTGATAGTTATTAAGCCTTTCTGTTGTCTGGATTACATCCGATTACATCCAACAGATTTCTAACTCATGTCTCTGCTAATCTATAGTGATGGAATATACTCTTTGACATTCATAATTGCATTATTATAATATATGTAGGAGAAAAGACGTCACGTTTAAAATACTTACTATTTAAATTCCTTCTGAAGACAAAGCCTTGCGTTAAGATTACATATCCTAAATCTAACAATAGCCACCGAATGCCATAAAAGCCCGATAGCCTCTTAATTTCCTAAAATGATTTTATTGTTACTTGTTCACATCCTTTTATGTCTTAAAGTATTGTCTATATTGCTATTGACAGAATTTAGCATTTATAAAATTAATCGACGGTGAATCCTGTTAGCATAAGATTATGTTTAAAACAATTTTAAATTTATTCAGCTTACGTCTCTGAGAGAACAATTTTAATACATCCAAACATTCTTCTATTTCGTGATATATTTACGAGGAAGACGGTACACTACCACTTGCAATTCTGAAAGTTGGGAAAACTTGTATCTCGTATGCGAAAACTTGCTTGAAATAACAGTAATATCGTTTAAAATACAGTTACTGGATATACTTATTAGGTTTAGGTAAGATTCAAAAAGTTTGGAACTAACGTACGTAGAAGATTCGTAACTGTCTTGGCGACTGTTATTCCCAAACTTATTCCCGTGGGAGTCGATAACACCATTCCGTGAAATATATGGGATAGAAATTTAAAATTTCGTTTCAATGTAGCGAACGTAAATTTATTGGTCTTTATAATTCAATTCTTATATGCGAACTACGAATGTGGTTTTCACGTAAATTGGGCATAAATCTATACTGATATATAAAAATGAGATGGTGTGTTTTTACTGAATCACGCAAGAACCACTGGTCCGATTAACATGAAATTTTGCATGTATATAGCTTATTTACCTGGTCAACTTTTGATTTCGATACTTTTTACTATTTAAAGATGGCGACTATTTTTAAGTCTCATATCGAAGCACGAGTACTTCAGCTAGTTACTACTAAGTCATAATGCTGTTGATAAATATAACTTTATGACGTCATACTCGTTACCATCCCACTGCTGGGAACAAGTCACCAAATGTTACTTTGTACTATATATACCACATGTGTACATTTCATATGAAGGGTACCAGCCAATATAGAACCTCATTATGCGCAGGTATGTAGAATTCACGATATTTAGTCACCAATTAAGTAAGTGGCAAAAACCTTGATAGAAATTCAAATAGAACATAAATTTATCTAATTTTCTGATCTTCAACAAATACGGTTAGCTAAGGTTGGGTTAAAATTAATGTGTACAACATTAATTTTACTGATAACTAACGCTTTATATTCACTTTATATTTTATATAGTCTGATAGTTGCAAAAGAAAACCAAATATAGAAAAAAAATGCCTCTACAATTTTTTAAACTTCAACGAGAGAGATCCGTCATTCATTTCTCGTAGAATTAGTAGTATTTTGCTTAAACATTACTGTTGAAAAGTAGAAAGCAAGTGGCAACTGATTCCTATACATTCATAGCTGTTACACACATCCCAGTTATAGGCGCCACACACAAATACCCAGACTTAGGATGGGTGTCAAGTTAATTTAAAGTAATATAAAGTATTTAAATTTCTTATCATGCTGTCTTAGTACTTAAAAGCAGACACTTAATGCATAAATATGTTTTATAACTGACACTTAGTAGTATTAATTTTAGATATACGAGTACCGTTTATCCCGCTAAAAGGGTGTTTAGAATAATTATAGCACCCGTTACATCAAAGATTATCATAAAACTAGCACGAAGACGTATTTTTATAAACTAGTTGTATGTACCGTCTTTATCTATATAGAAGTAATTTTTGTTGTAAGATGAGAATGACTATAAAAATTTAGTTCAGCGGTCGGCAACGCGCTACCCGCTGGCTACATATGGCCCACGACCGTCTTCTTGCGACCCGCGAGCCCGCGACTTTATACGATATTCCCGACGACCTGCTATTTTTTCAGCGACACATATCAAAAAATATATTTCAGATGACACTAGTTATGATTATTCACCGACCATTTCAAAGACTACCTACTTCCGAATGTGTCCGCTATCCCCAGTTAAGCTTGTGGGCCGTGTTACCAAAAATGTCGCTAAGTTTATAAAACCTGCATACCACACTGATAAAAGCTTAAAATAGGATTCATTTTTTTTTTTTTTACAGAATTTTCAAAATGCTTTTTTTAGAAAGTGCCAACGAACACTCCGATTTATTTGTATGTATTTATTGACTATCGGTTTTCTTCTATCGTTACTAATTCGCTTAGACGCGAAGAACTTGAGACATTAAGTAATCAAATGTATCATTAGAACCTATATTGGTTACTAATGAGTGCGCAGGTTCAAACGATTTTCAACATTACATCCCTATTAATAAAGATCACATGTAAATATGTAATTTGAAATGGTGAACTGGATGCCTTAGCAAGTTGCTTAACCTGCATTATCAATCTGCGCAGGCGCCGCACAGAAGTGAATCTCTTAATAGAATGTAATTATGCGATGATACGTCGTAGAGAAAAAATGTAACTAGTATTATGAATATAGACAGACCTTTATATGAACCATGAAATTGTATTTCTTACTCTCTTTTTTGGTAAAAAAGTAGAATGTGTTAATTTTAGTTGAAAAATGTATGCAAACCTCAAACTTTTTATCAAAGTACATATATAATATATCGACATTTTAAGTAACTTAATTTAAAAAAGTAAATTTAGACGTTTTTTAAACTATTCTAAATATAATTTACAAGGGTGAACTTAATGCCTAATGACATTTTCTACCAGTCAAGTGGGCGATGGCGATAATGTAATTTGTATTGAAAATACACATTAAAAATGAAAAATGGACGTGAGGATATCTACGCGCCTGAGACCTTTTTAAATGTTCCGTAGTATTCTTGTAGCAAGAACCAGGGCTTCTTTAGTAAAGCAGACTCGTAAACTTCTAATTTTAAGAGAATCCCAATACCCAACAATAGTAATCCTGATTTACCAAATTAAATTTACCAGACGTTCAAAGAATTCAGAAAGAAAACTACAAAAGAATTTTATACCACAATAAAAGTCGGTATCGTCCGAATTTCTTCTAAAAGTAAAATCAAGAATTAAGTTTAGTCCAAAAGTTCGTCCTATCAGATTCAGGTAGTGGTCAAAGCAGATCTTGTCTAAAAATTTTGGCATCACGCCAAGTCTATTTTTATACTTACGTTTGTGAAAGTTTCCTTAAGCTTTGTATGGTTAATACGATTTAAAACTGACGGGGAAGAAAGGTCGTCGAGCTGGACCACGCCTAGGATAAAGAGTCTAATTAGAGTAGGCATATCTCAATCGTCTTTCTGTATAACATCCGGTGACTATTTAGACAAAACCCCCTGTTAGGGCAGGCCAGTACCCTGCAGTGGACACTGAAGGGCTGTACCTGCCCAGTAGTAGACTTCCAAAGGACAATGATAAAAAAATCTTAGTGCATTTCGACTGTCTGCTTGTAAAGTCTCTGTTGGATGTACACCTACTATAATAAGCACTAACCATTCCTGTGTCTTTCAAACCCAATAGTCTCCCGGCTGTCTTCCTTATTTAACAAATCGCAAACAGTACAATCGCAAACATATTTGTTGCCCAGGTAACTTCTACGTACTACGTACCAATATACTATAAGTATAATTGCCTACCTATACACTATATATATAAGATCCTTCGTACTTCAAATATAATTGGTTAAAATCGATAATACCTATTGAAAGGTATTTTGAAGTTTCACCGGTACTTTATATAGCCACACGGAAGGCTAATTTTAATATCCCAATATCTTAATAATACCATAACGGCAAAAGTTTGTGATGATGTATGGATGATTAATACTCAACCAACAACTACTGATAGTCAGGGTGTGAGTGAAATTTGGCACACATATAGCTTATGACCTAAATGAATACAAAAGATAATCTCATATGATCATCATCATAGGATCTCTTTACCATGGCAACTGTCTCTACAATTTTATTTCTATGTCTGTTTGTTGTTAGAATTTACGGATCCGATTGAGACAAATCTTTTGAAATGAAAATGAAAAGTAACATATTTTGATAATAGATTGGCCTTAGGAGTGGATTTTGATCGCATGTCTACCATTATTCAAAAGAAGGCGACTACAGGCCTTCAATAGGAATAAGTCATAAAAATATTTTGCTGGTATATTTTAAACAAAGAAATTACAAAAATTCGCCTGGATACAGAAACTGCAAACTCTACATTCTGCAAATAAGGTTATCTGCGCGAAAATATAAAAGAATTGGATTTAGTTTAGTTGCCAATTGATGAAAAGTTTCAAAAGCGCTCGCTCTAATTTTCCGTCGCTATTTTTGTTCACATTTACTCTCGCAAAAAATAACGAATGAACAAATTCATAAATCCGATTTTAAATTTTGGAGAAACTACAATATTTAATATACTTTAAACTTTAATACATGGATTTGTAATATTTTTTTTGTGAGTGCAAATATATAGATACAAGGATTGGAACCTATTTTTGGCCTGAAAAAAAGAAACGTAGTCTTTTTGAAATAACTTTAAAACTTCTTCTAATTAAATATTAAGAGTCACAAACATTCCGAAAGCAATTAAAAATGTATTAATCAGTTAATAAAATTTCATCTACACAAAATGCGTAAATCGTTTTATTAAAAGAGTTTTAATAAATATAAAATGTTACGAAATCGAACGAAATAGTTACCGCTTTAACTGTTCTATAGTATATCACTTTCCTTCCTTACCACATTTCCGTAAACATGAGCTTATATATTACTATTTACACGTGTGACTTAAGTTTTAAGGTATTAAGGTAACATTCTATATTAGAATTTAATTAAGAATGGCCGTCGCTCGCCGCCCGGTAAGAATATTTTCCTCGTCAGAAACCCGTTAATACAAAGTGATAGCATTTGTCGTCAGAAAATTAATGGAGTGCTGAACGACTAATAGGTGAGTCGCTTAGCTTCTAACTACACTATTTAGTTTCAATTTTAGTTCAGTGTAATTGTTAAGGGCGCTTTCCTCCGTAAAATTATTTAATGATTTCAAAACTTAAACTAAAAATATCAATTTAATTTTTGTAGTCGTATAGTACCGTGAACGTTGAATTATAATATATTTTAATAAAAATAAGCACCTTAAACTAAAAGCAAAAAATCTACTTACTACATTATACATAAAAACCAGCCTCAACAAGAGAAAAGTAAATACGTAAATAAAAACCAACCAAAAAAATCCGGAGCAAAAAAATCCAAATCAAAATGTGCACAAAATAAAAATACAGCACTTCACATTAACATAATGTTTCGGCACACCGCACACAAATAAAAATTCTTAAAAGCTTTGAATGTATGCAAAACGCACTTTTACAAACACCAACACTCAACTTTACCCGTTTGCCGCCAACCGCTCCAACTTTTTTCAAAATCAGTTCGCGTTAAAAGAAAGAGTTCGAAAATTCGGAAAAAAAATTCGCGAATCCCTGCGGACTGAAAGTTTCGCGTCGCGTCGTCGCGCGTGACTCCGGAATTCGAATGAGGAATTTTCGGCTATGATGGGGAAGATGTGCGCATAGCTGTGGCTTAGATGAGACTGTGGCGTGGTATGTACCGCGGCACTCGCACTGTGTGGCCGAAGCCGACTTTCGCCCCGACCGGTCGCCCTACAGCTCAGCCGACCGGTGACGCATCCAGGAACACTGTTAATTCTCTACATTTAACACTATGACTATTTTTCCCCCGTTCCGAACGCTGAATTGCCCTTTTATTCGCTATGATAGCCCGTACACGTCTCGATTATTTGATAACTGAATAAAGTGGGTGCGTACCGGTCGCTTGATAAGTCGACACGTCGCTAGGGGTAGCAAACGTAGCGATATTAGTAAATGAATTTTGTTGACACAGAAATTTTTGCACGATCGCGCTCCTATTGTTACGGCGTGAAATAAGATATATTGTTATGTAAATTATTCAAATTGCGTTCCATCAAAAGTGCATTGTAACTGTTGAGAATTAGCTGAATAAGGATGTTATGATAATGATGAAGGGAGGTTTATGGCATCGTAGTCAATAAATGTCCACAGGATACCACGTGTTTAATAAATATTTATTACTTAGAATGCATTACTCATCAAATTTAATTGAGTACTTTGTTTTTCGTATTTGGAATATCCTTTAGTTTGCCAAAACCGTAACCTTTACATATTTTACGGTTTGTGTACGTGCAAAGTAGACGTTGGTTATATTGTATGACGTAACTTCTTACAAAATAAACATATTTTGGATGTAATTCAGCTTAATTTACCCGTAAGATTCTCTTTAACGTTATAGGAAAATCCATACGTGCATGTTTTGTGGTTAATGATTGCGTAAGTCCTTATTGTAGTAAATTAAATACATACATCGACGACCCGCGTGGTGGAGCGGTCATCATACCGGTCTGACACGTAGTGGGTCCCGAGTTCGATACCCGGCCAGACAGACATCTGAATGATGAATGATGAGTTTAGGTTTCTGTTCTGGGTCTGGGTGTTTGTGTATTCGTCTTTGTGTGTCCATGGCAACCACGACACAGCAGAAAATCCTACTGTGGGGCTATGAGTGTAGAAAGCGTTTGTGCGTTTATGTTTATACGTATATGAATATAGACGTACACGGGATTTACCTTAATTCTGTGTAATTGATCAACTTAATGAATTATGCGGTATAAACGAAAATAGATTCACATGTAAATTGATGGATCAATTGACACAGTAGCTGTGACTAACAAACTGGCCCTATTAAAAGGACTATGGCTAAGCAGTTCAAGTACAGTTTGCACTTTATTCTATGACGTCTATTAGTCCCCTCAAAGATGTAGGCTGACCTGGCAAACACGTAGGATGTTTTACTTCTCCATAAAAGTGATACTGAACTGAACTGATAATTTCTATCTTTCTATGAACACAATACTTGAAAAATATATTATTGGTAGCTTTGCATATAATAACTATATTACTAATAATACATAGCATCTTTAACTCGTTGTCATGTCGTAACGATTAATTTTTATATCATAGTAGCTAACGAGCATAAAGTGAATTTCATGGTAAATGGTAAGTGCCGTCCATGATCATCTTTAACAACTTCAAATAACAACTTCAAATCAGATAGGAGTCCTACCTGGGGTCGGCTCCAGCGACGTTGCCAACCCCGAGGAAAGTAGCAGTGATACCTTCAGAGTCAAAACCCAAAAGTTTCAATGAGTTTAAATGAGACTATATTTTCCATTATTACACATTTTAAGTACTAATTTACACCTTTATTTTAATATATGTATTGTGTATATCATATATTTTTATATGCTTAACAAAACAAGCAATAACTTGTTTACTAGTAAGCGTCGATGACAGTCAGACGACAAACTTTTACGAACACACGATGGACAAACTGCGTTGATACGAGTATATTGTCAAAACATATCTCATTGAACAAAATTCGTCATCATGGTTGGATCCGGCAGTCGTGTCATCGACAAATCGTGTCGTATCATGCAGTGAAAATATCCTTATTGTCACCACTAACCTAGTTCGCAACTGCAGCTCGAACAAGGAGCGTCAGGAAGTTGCAGGAGCAGGATGTACAGACCGCGACTAAACTTCGCGACGGTTCTAGTTGCTGGCACTTGTTATCTGTTTGTTTGAGTTTGCGATTCTGCGCTGCAGGGGAATTAACGTTATACTGAGGTATTAACATTAAATAACAACTTTATATCTATGATACCCTAGTGATCTGAAGAAGTAATATAATATATCAAATTTAACATTTGGTTGATGGTTGTTATCAAATTTTGTATAAAAAAAAAATAAGTAGGTAGTATAATATATAGTATGAGAGAAAATACTATAGTCATCTACTTGCTATCAAATTTTGTGACAATTAATAATAATAAACGTTAAGCGGTTGACATTTTCAATAAAATAAATATAAGCATTTTTTGTAATCTTTAAAATTCATTGCAAATATAGTAAACAGTAATAAGAGAAAAAACATGTAACTAGTGATACCTAATTCGTCCTTAAATCAGGGTTACTTTATGGAAGATTTTATAGACCCTAAAGTATAATCCTTTTAGTCGATATTTATAGTGATATAACCCCAGCAATCTTAGAAATCGAGTACGGAATTCCAGAGTTGAAAGCCGGAATTCATACCATACAAAAACACAATAAGTTCACATTATTATAAATATGGTTAGGAATTTACAACCTTTCAATCATTTGCTTTAATATTATGTTGTTAATCGGTGATACATTATTTTAATACCACTTAAATATAATATTTATGTTTATTTATTTATCTTCTGGTATCACGCAATTTAATATTTACGTTTATCTTCTGCTATAGTGACAGCCGCTATTCACTCCGTGACGAGTTTCTTGGCCATAAAATATTTTTGTCACAATCTGATATATTGACTGATGATAATTGCCATAGATAGAAGAACGATGGCGCCTTAAATGTCTTGCTTCATGTCAACCATGTAGCGATTAGCGAATACGCGCGCTGTTAATAAATTATTGCCAAAGTAGCTACTCGGTTAGAGTTTGACTTTAGAGCTTAACTAAATTACCTTATTTCTCCTACTCCCTTTTATAAAAGAAAAGAGTAAAAATATTTTATTGTAATGACTAAAGGATGCATACGAAGTAAATGTATAGAGACATGACATTATGCTCTTTAGAGTACATGAATTGTTGGGCCAAACTAAAGTGTAGGCATCGTATTTGAAACACTTTTTTCTCTCTTCATATATTTATTATTTTGTTTAAGAATGCAATTTTTATTTACATGAATGTTTATATCTTCTGGAAAAAAAAAAACAAAATCATAGCTTGTCGTCTAGACTTTAGCGGTGGAACAGGTTGGTAATGTTATTCGGAAATGTTAAAATTTTGTCGTCGTTATAATTCATTGAACTTTCCCTCGAGAAGTCAAAAGCCGTGTTAACATAAAGGTTCTACGAGATTTATACAACTTAAATGAGGTACAATTAGCATGACTTTCTAAATTTAAACTCATATGGAATTTAGAACTCTATTTTTTTTTTCATAATACGTATTATGAAATTTATAATACTCAAAAATTAACGGATAAAAGTTATTTTAAGAAAAAATGTGAAATAAATTTTGGTTATTTCACATTTTTTCTTGTGTTTCAGTGAAATCAGGAGCTAAACGTTACTCAGTGTAAAAAATTATCACACACACATACTATCTATACAAAATATAAAAATGAGATGGAGTGTGTCTGTCTCTGTTTGTACTCAATCACACAAGAACACTGGTCCGATTTACATGAAATTTTACATGTATATAGCTTATTTACCTGATCAGTCTATAGGCTACTTTTGATTTCGATATTTTGCACTATTCAAAGGTAGCGACTATTTTTTATGCCCTCTAGAAAAGCACGGATAGATACTTCAGCTAGTAGGTAATATTTAAAAGTGTCAAGATATAAATTAAGTTATAAATACTAAGAAGAAGTTGTATGTTAATTTTGTGACTTACGAGTCATGTTAATTTGGTAACTTTGATAGAATACTAAAGTACATCGTAGTAGAACATTAAAATATTACGGTTCCCGCACACAATAAAACTATGTCGTTAAATATTCCGTCCGAGCAATAAATTACTTGCAATAAATGAGAAAACAAATAACCTTCCTTTTTATTATTTTTGGTTAATTTAAATTGTACATTCGTAAAATGTTACCGAAATATTAAATAAAGAAACAAAAGTATGACAGACTTGCTTAACTGAACCTCTACTATAAAAAACAATAAAAAAATATTTTTTGCACTATTAAAAAAAAAAAGTTGCATTATAATAACCTTTAAATATTTCACAATAAAATCTCTAGTTTGAATATACTTACCATGTAAGTCCACATCTAAATGGTTTAACAGACTATGTATGTATATTATTAGTATTTTGTATGGCAGAACAGGATCCATTAAAAACATTAATTAAACAAATATATTCCAAAGTATGACGAGTATGATAAAAAGTGAGATTAAATTGATTACCGTGCATCTATCAAGCAATCTCGCGAACATCTTACTCTCAGGCAGCTCCTGCGAGCTACCGTGGCAATAAACAGAAATCCGATACCTTGTCTACGGCAGCCATTTAAACTACAAGATCAAGATAAGCATCGTTTGCTTTATTATTTACAACCTCTTCGAGCTACCAACGCGCCAAAATCTATCTGTTTTTATTTAATTGAACTTGCTTGAGTGCAGAACGGACTAAGAACTTATTATAGATCTTGTAATGGGATGAATGTATAGAATAAATAGGTTGGAATATTTGTCTTTTTTATAGGAGAATAACATTTTTCCACTTTATGCATGTAGGTATGTAAAGTCATTGTGACGCTCTATGGTCCAAACTGTTTGACGACTTTTAACATATGAGGTATCATTTAATTTGTATTGGTTACACGAATGACATATTAAAAGAATCTTATAATGACAGATATAAAAGAACGTTAATTCTTATTCAGACGAATGGATTTTTTTTTTAAATATTTATTGCATTTAAGTACCTCGGAGACCATATTTTGTTAAAGTAGATGATTTAGAATAAATATCACGTAATATGCAAGATTTCTACTATTACTAACTATCCTAACCTTAACTAATATACAATAATGTTATATGTAGAACCACGGCAACGGCATAGGCAGTTGGATAAGTCCATAGAAACTACTTTTAGCAAATGCAAGTATGTCTCTCTTCATCATACAAAAATATAACATCATCTATGACGAGTCTGTTGAAACGTATTAGGTTGTAACACAATTAGTCGCTTACAATTTCGATGACAAGCCAAATATTTGATCTCTAATTCGCAAAACAAATTCAAACACTAAAAGAGTGCAGATGCAAAACTAACAGCTGCGTTCATACTAATTCTAAGCATTAATTTATTCATTTACCCTTCACGCCCCAAAACGTATCGTGAATGAAAGGGTTGAATACCGCGTCGATTCATCATTCTACGACGCAAAACAAATCGATTTGTGATATCGATTCGCACGTGCTATCTATAACATTATCGATGAATGGTATTGGTATGATATAACGATAGTGGAGTTCTGCGACTACTAATGATCTTATACAATTTTATTATTGGATGTTTAAAAATACTCATATTTACACTACTCATATTTCTGCCTAATAACAGCAGTGTTATGCGCTGTCGTGTTCTTGTCTGAAGGGTATGGTAAGGGAGACATACTTTCCCGAGGCATTCCATCTTAAACCTCTGGGGTAGCAACGCATCTGTGGTTAACCTTAGGTGAGACTTTGATCTTACCTAGGGTTGATACAGGTGTCCATGGGCTGCAGTAGCCACTTACCATCAGGTGGGCTACATGCTCGTTTGCTACTTCTATACTATAAAAAAAAATTGGTTTACAAGGACTCATATATTTTAAATAAAAAACTGAACGTAACTAAGTATTAAAATATATCAGTATAGCTAATTATATATTACTAATTTTCGCCCTCTTCCTCTCCACTGCTGGGCATATGTTCAGCTATATTTAGACTTTAAAAAAAATCTCTATTTTATACATGTAAATGAAATATTGAAACTACACTTTCTCATCTATAAGAGCTTACCAAAAATTAAACAAAATTTTATAGGTGTATATTTGTATGGATTTATATTTTTCCATGCATTTTTAACTATTACCGTAACCGTAACTACTAATCGGTTTGTGACCATCATTTTTTACCCGATTGCGTGAGAAGGAAGGTTATATTTTTGAACATATGCATGTATATATGTTCTTTTCTTTGGCACGCTGTTTTACCATAGGATTTTATCATAATTATAAGATGTCGTTGGATTCGTGTTAATTGTGTGACGTGTTCTGCTATACATTATAATTTAAGAAGATATATACTATATACGATAGTCATTCCTCTCTTATTTTTCTTACCCTTACACCTGTTTTAATATAATAACACCATGGTGCTACTAATTTCCAATACGAAGAATTTGATAAAGGAAACGTACTTATCTGAGGCGTTCCAAATTAATATTTAGGGGTAATAAAGCATTTGTGACTAACCTCGGGTAAGACAAATCTTATCAGAGGTTGATAACATATCCATTGTCGGCAGTGGCCGCTATCAAGTAGACTATATGTTGATTCGCTACTTCTATATAATATATAAATAATACAGTCGAATTGAGAACCTCCTCCTTTTTTGAAGTCAGTTAAAAAGGTATCAAAACCCAAAAACTCTTTGCATTTTTTTACGTTGGCCTGTTTGCTCGTCGACTTGCTCTGAGCGACCAACTAGTATGCTACGAGTATTATCGCGGTCCGTAATATTATATTCGCAACGTGCCTGTTAATGTTTTTGGTGATCTGCAAAGTCAATGCCAACACGATAATGACGTCCCCACCAGCGTCCACAGCTGATAAATTATTGTCATCTATTAGAATAAAATTTACTTACGACTATATAATTAAAATCATATAGTTGGTTAATCTAGTTGATTTAACTATAAATTTGATTTTATATACAATCTAAACCATATTCAGGTAAGTTTTGATCTTATCTGGTGTTGATCACAGATATCCATTTACGGAATTGGCCATTTCGACTTTCCAGTATGTAACCATTGTTAGGTTCTGATATGGAATATAACCACATATACGTTATGGAAATAAAAAGAAATTACTAGTATATAAGATTCGTTACTATACTCACTTTCACCGTTAATGAAATAGACAATTAATTTCGAACTCAAAATTCAAACCCAGACCTCCAGCAGCGAAGTTTATGCCACTGGTCTATCGCTCTTTGTAACATACAAAAGGATGATGTGACAGCATCACAAATAACCCCAACATCCCCAAAACGAAGATGCAAACATAAACGTTTTGCACCTTTACGATCACTAACAAGCAGCCAAAATAAAATGATCGATTTGAATGCGACATCGTTACTGAGAGAGCCCATTCAATGCGTGGTCGCTTACAAATTGGTCCCCATCGAAAAAATCGGAGCCGAAGGGTGAAATAGGAAGTTATACTGGTTTTATTTCCTCCCCACACTAGTATCGATTCCCCAACGTTACCGCAACAGGGTGTCAGTTTGAAATTTTTGATTGATGTTCTTTCTTTGTTGGTGACAACAGGCAAGTTATCTTTTTGTGTGAAAATAAGTTTAACGCTTCTCCGCTCATTAAGGGCGATTCTGGTACAATAAGAAACTTTATCTGCCAATTATTTATTTGCGTATAAAATATTGCTTTAGCTCAAATACATTAAATTATTTTGTATGACTAATTGTGATAAAATTAACGAATATATTCAATAACAATAATGATTTTTAAAAATGTTCAAATAAAATAGGTGAAACTAAAGTAGCGAGCACAGATTTAGTTCCAAAAAGGTTTAATTTATGGACAGTCTCATAATAGGTAATTTTGTATTACCTATTATTAAACTGTATAGCCAGGTAGGCTATACAGCATCTATATAGCATCCCTGGATACCGTGGACTCACACAAGTACAAGCACCTAAAGACCCTAAACTACGGATTGAACCTAAGACATTGCAGACTGCAAAGAATGTTGTAGTATATCGGTGTAATAGTGTTACCATGCGATATGTCAGAAACACAAAAAGAATGTTATCAATATTATGTATAATTTTATCATTTCACAAAAAAAAATTTCGTGCCTTAGGTCAAAAGAGCTAAGGCGTGACTATATAAAAAACTAGCAGACCCGTGCCCACTTCGTTGGGCATTAAAGAAAATTGATGTCTTCCTTAGTACTCAATATTTTACTTACTTAATACTAAAGGAGGATATACATGAGCGGTAAAAACATAAATTTTTACCGCTCATGTATATACATATGTATCTATATGCATGCCATCTTTATTTTAATTGTTCAATACTTCTTTGTATATAATATTTGATGTAGTGTTACTTTCTGGCAGGAAAAATGTATTGTTTTTCTGCATATGCAACCCGAGATAAACCAACGTTTATCTGACACACAACAAACACAGTGTACAAATTTGATTGAAATTGGTTCAGCGGACAAACAACTTGACACGTAATTTATATATATTAAAAATATATCATATCTTTCAAATTGCACACGGTG
>MOOZ01000102.1:154068-171560 GCA_002930495.1 Cecropterus lyciades | reverse complement strand
GTTCTGGGTCTGGGTGTTTGTGTATTCGTCTTTGTGTGTTCATGGCACCCATGACACAGGAGAAAATCCTACTGTGGGGCTATGAGTGTAGAAAGCGTTATTAGCGTTATTATTATTACCTAATAGCGGCAGCAATAAACGGTCCTGTGCTTGATTAAAAAATGCATTATAATGCGGCACAGATCACTCAATTTTTGTCCCTTTAACGGTTTGCATTACGGAAGACGTCTTACTTACACAAATCACGAATCCTTTCTTCTTCTCATTATTCATGGTAACTCTACTCAAAGCACGAAGAATCAAATCCGGTCTCCAATGAATGGACACCGGATGGTAAAAAAACGACAACTGAAAGCGGTAAATGTGTTTTGTACGCGAATTAACTCGAGGGTGGTCAATGTAACAGATACGTATTAAGGTGAGTCACGTTTCAACAACCGTCTTCAAATCAAATGAACATCTATTTTAGGAACTTAAATCAGTAATGTGACGTTGATATATAAACGATTTTTTTTGTTGTACATATTTATAAATAGTAGTTTTTCTGTAGTAATTTCACTCCTCATATGTTCTGACGATCGTGGAGTTGTTTTTATTTTTAACTTATTACTACTACTTATTACTGTTTACTCGTTATGCTTAACTTAATTTACCGACTAAAACGTGTTTAGTTCATTGTTTCAATTCGTCCACTTGGCTTCTACTTTGAGTAAATCTATCGATACCAGATCCCTTAATATTTAAACTACATGCCTGTTAACTCTTTGTCATCTCCTGTCATATTACGAAACAAAACTAACTTTGTCTCTCTGTTTGTCTCTTATGCCTCATATCTATTGTATCTATCTATTGTATCTCATATCTATATTTTTATGGGATTAATTAAACAATTATTTCAATATTAAAACACGTTCGTACAAACAGGATTTTGTATGAATTTGGTTACGATGATATAAAGAAATAACCAGTAATAAATAATTTTATTTCACGTCGGAAGGAAATTCGGGGCACGGGTTACACGGTGTTAATAAATGGTAGCATCCGGGGTTCAATCCGGTTTACGATTCATTGGAAATAAAATCATGCATGGGCACTGATGGTCTCTTTTATAAAACAATACGGAATCTACAGCTTTACCTTAATTCTCTCTCACACATCGCTGTAGGCACCTAGTTATAGATAAGACGATATAGACAAAAGGCTATCGTAAATAAATAAAAATACCTCTCGTAAACGGATAAGTAGCTAACCATTTATCACAGGTCGGCTCCGGTCAGTGGACAAACTACCGACATTTACAATTTCACATTCTGGGAACAAGCTGGCAGGTAGGTCTTTTTTTAGTGACAGGGTTGCACTACCGAGGTGAGAAGTGACGAATTGTGCCTAAGTCATTTTCAAATTGTTTTACTTGTTTACCCTTGTAACGTTTATTAATTTGTAGTTTGATGTTTCAGGATAAAACATTTTTATAAATTATTTAGGTTAAATACTAATGTAGCATGCAGTGGTGGTAAATGGCCACTGCAGCCGCTGGACATCCCGCTTATTAACCTCAGATAAGAGCAGAGTTTTACTTAGTTAGTTTGAAGACGGCCACAGACGTGTTGCTGACTAAGTAACTAGTGTTGCTAACTAACCCCTGAGGACTAAGTTGGAATTCCTCGGATAAGTATTTCTCAACACTTCTCTTATGAGTAAGAAATGTTTTTTTTTGTCGAGTAGTATCTTTTTTCCGTAGACAAAATCAAGGAGTTGTCAGCAGCATCTTTCACTGGCAAGATTAACGCCCACTGCGGTCAACAACAGGTGTGCTTAGGCCGACATACCACACAATTATTTCATTACAGACAGGTGACAGAACTGTAACCCCCGTGATACTACTCATATCTTTCTTTGTATGCTAAGTAGAAAAGCCACGGGAACGCTATTGCGTCCTATTGTGGCCTGGCTGGCATTGGTCTTCTTATGAGATCGTCTCCTCTGACTTGAAGCTGAAGTTCTTTTATAATGACATGACAACCTGATTTTCGTAAAACGGTGATATATTTGTATCGTTACATCAAACCACAAAGCTAAATACCGAGTTTCATTGATATTGCGTCAAACATAGCGGACTAACTAAAAAAATTCAAACCCTATTTAACCCTCTTAGAGGTTGATTTTTCAAAAACGGTGAAATAGATAATTCATTATATCAAACAGTGCCAAATAGTAAGTTTCATTGAGTTTCCTGGAAAATTGGCGGACTTACATACAAACTTGCAACCCTTATTTCACATGGAAATAAATGTTTCATTTTATCAAACCTTAAAGCCAAATTCCAAGTTTCATTGAGTTTGCATCAAAATTGGCGGGCTTCCGAAAGAACTGCTAACCCCTATTTAACCCTCTCAGGGGTTGATTTTTCAGAAACGGTGAAATATATATATTGTTATATCATACCATATATATCATATTGTTATATCATACAAAGCGCAATACTAAGCTTCATTGAGTTTCTCTCAAAATTGGCGGAGTTTCAAAAAAACTTGCAACCCTTATTTCCCACCTTAGGGCTTGATTATTCAAAAACAGTTAAATATTTGTTTCATTTTATCAAATCATAAAGCCATTTGGCTTTCATTTACATTGAATTTGCATCAAAATTGACGGACTTCCGAAAAAACTGTCAAGGAACATGTCAAAATTTCATGTTTCTACCCTCAGTAGTTTAGGCTCTGCGATGTTTAGTCAATAGGTGAGTGAGTATCCTTTCGCTTTTATATATGTATATAGATAACGTGGTAGTTATCTCATTACACCAATACAAAGATAAGGATCGTGGTATTGTTCAACACCTCATTATTATAAATTGCTTCGGAAAGATTCCATTGAGAATCTTTCCGAAGCAATTTAAAAAATTGCCTCAAATCACTTCGTACACCCAAGAAATAAGGATCATGATTGACATAAGAGTGCCATGATTGATTTAAACCGACAGTTATTGACTGGCATCCTTCGATCGGGCCGACTACGTCGTGTCAATCTCGTAAATATAAAAATATTTTATTCGACACATGCAGTTCCATTCATACATCAACTGTCTTCAAGATGAGATAATACAGATTATCGCTGTCTTTTTCCACGCGAATTTATACAAAAGGAAGAGAAAATATCAAATTTCACATAATTATTGTAATGATAAATTATACGAGTACAGTAGTGGTACGACTCCAGTAATTTATGATTTAAGTGACATTATGTATAGCATTCTTCTTAACTCTTAACAATCTTTTTAATAATTAGATAATGGGTAATAAGTTACCTTTCAGATTTATTGAAAATAAATCTTTATATAAGGACACTAAACTAGAGTATTTTTAGACGTAACTCCAAACTTTGCTACTGAACCAACAAACAAACAAATCTTCGCGCTTTTTATAGTTCAAGTACAATATTAACTTTTGCGCGTAAATTCAGACAAACACACCAACAGCGGTAACGAATGTGTTATTTTAAAGCGAGCAATATGAAGATCTCGTACAGGGAATCCGTGGTGCAAACACATAAAGTCACCAATGACGTGTTTTACGGTAGAGACCGGCCATAAATTCACGTTCAATCACAGAACTTGACGACATATCTGTAATGGTGGATTCACTTTATTGAAGGCGGTCCCCGTTTGCTATCTCCCAAATTAATGCAATCCATTAAGGCAAATAGGTAGGAAGTTAATCTTTACTACCTTCCTGGTCACATTTTTGTTGACAATTTAAACTTAAATTATTCAAGACACATACATAACATGTTAACAAAACGTGCTTAGTTATCGATTGATAAATTATTAATTCGACAATCACAACTACAACAAATAATTCTGCCTTGTAAATACCAAAAAGCGTGTAATTATGCAGAAACTACATAAGTTTTCTGCCTAATTATACCTATTTTAATATATAACTGGTACTCACGGATATGCGGTTTTCTAATTTTTTTATATACATATGTCCATATGCGGCAGTCACCAACTATGTATCATCAGATACCTAAAAAACCGCAAAAGCGCGCAAACCTAAAAAGGATCAGTTCCGAATATAATTTAGTCTTAAATCATAATTGTACCTACATAGAAAAGTATACTTAATAAATAAATATTTTAAGTCCTTTATAACAACTTGAAATAAGCATTATTACAATATCGTCAATAATCAATGATTCTATAGTTTCGCTGCACTGCACACTTTGCCATTATTAAACACAGTTTATTGTAAAGAATACAGAAAACAATGTGAGCTGGCATTCCTGCGTATAACCCGCGAGCATGTTGCTAATCGCGCGCCGTGTGCGACATCACGGAGTACGAGGTGCCCACAGCGCTAAATTTGCGCCTAGCGAAACCGATAATTAAAACTGTACAAGCTTCTGAAATACCGTTACGATTATCATATAATGCTAATATATACAAGTACTAAAATAACTACTGTCCTAAAGCCTTAGAAAACGGTGTGGGAAACGCATAAATTGTTTTTTTTTTCATTTTGGTTATAAATCGTTACAAGTTAATATTAAAAAATCTATTATCATATATTTCTTTAAGATATCTTTATTACCAACCTGACTAACATAAGCGAATTCTTTTACAAAGTTGACATCCATGCAAGGTTGACATGAATCTAAACTGATATTGTAATATTTAAAAATATGATATCATATATTCTCTGAAACATATCTTTATAAGCATCTAGACTAACATAAGCAGAAACTTTTTTACAAAGTTGACATTCATTTTGATCTGAACGATACGTATTGTGTATCAATCCTGGTCTCAAAATCATAAATTGAACGTTTCTAAATTCAAAAAAAAGAATTACATTGTATCTAACATTATTTGTGTTATATTTTATTAAACAACCCAACAATAATATATAACATATTTGTACGCTAATTTTCTTAACATTCACTATAGAAAAGGATGACACTAAATTTTAGTATGTACCTACGCGCATATCGTGACATGAAAATAATAGATTTTACTGCCTAGGTACCAAGCTATCTCCGCACGAATATTTTATTATTCATAAATTGGTTATAATATACATATTTTTTACATACACATATATGTTTATTAACTAACGATCCTCACGTTCACGATCTTATTTTCTGTTATCTTTGTGAATTAAGGCCATAGAGAAATTACATTAATACATTATTAAAAAAAACTTATTTATAAATTCCATGGTGCTTTTATGGTCCGTAACCTGATAACACATTTTAAGCAGTGAATTTTCAAAGTTTTAAGTATTAAGCGGAATTTTAGGGACCCAACTCTTTTGTAAGCATTCCCGGAGAGGCCCGCACGAGATGAATCTGTGGAGAATCGCTCCGTGTCATTTGCATACATTTAGTTTTATTGCACGGCCCGTAAATATTGAAGCGTTTCGTATTGCAAAAACAGTCATTTCATAGATGTAGATGTAATTGGCTGGTTGATTTTGGTCTCCCTGTCTAATCAGTTATCGTAGAATATTTTACATATTCAATTCTGATTTGATTGTGGAAAACAGTGGGGGTTCAAATGATAAAATTATCTTATCTCACTAAAGTAGCCAAATCTTTGATAAGGAACTGCAATTACTAGTATAATAAAACAACATCATATATGTATTATATAAAGACATATTTAATAAGCTAAGTTCACATCATATTGTAGATCTAATACACGGAACCAGAAATAAATAAACAAATAAAAGAGGATATTTGCACGGAAAAGTTGTACGTTTAAAATAGTTGACTGTAGCTTTCTTAGGTCAGCTATTTTATTCGATAACGTGCACACAGCCTTGAGAATAGAATTACAGTAAAAAGAAGCAAACTTTCTATTAATATAAGGTTTCTATAGCGACCATGTATAGCGACCTTTTTTTGCTCGTCAAATTTCAGAGACACAGCACTTCATTCCTCTCGCTCCTAAAAACTTAAAACTTACAAATTAAGGAAATAAGAGAAGAAAAAATTGAAACTACGTACTTATTTGTCTATCTTTTATAGTCAATATACTTTAATTGCTGAAAAACCTTTTTTCAGAAGATTATACATTATATAGTTACATAATATAAGTAATGCGCATATAAATCGTATTCGTTAAAGTTTATGCGATTTACTTCACAAGTAAGTTTCCATGTACGCATTTTGTAGTATACTACCTATATTACTTATACTAACTCACGCATGTTGTACGTGTGAGATAAGCTTTTTGTCCTACACAAAAATGTTCAGTGTAATGTGATCTCAGCGTCACCTTATTTTTTTTAGTGATCTCGAAGGTATAAAAACAATGAAAAGCCAAAGTATTACTATAAAAACAAGTTTTATAATATAGCCAGAACACATAAAGCAAGTACAGACCGCAACGAGCATAAACCGCTAAGTTAATACGCCGTCAAATAATAATTTCATGATACAGTAACTGCACAAAACCAAAGTTGATATGGGCAATAAAGCTCGCAATACGCCACACGACGACAATTACTTGTTTGGGAAATACAGGGAACTATGTGGCGGTGACTTTCTCTTCTTTGACAATATATGAAATGCCTAATAGCTAGTCTGTGTCTATTATATGTTATTTGTTTATGTTGATGTCGTCAAACCATGATGATCTCTAGAAAGTGGTAGAACAACCCGGAAGTGTACCACCGAAACACCTATTCCTATTCATTCTGCGATAAAATCGATGGAAGGGTGTGGTTGAGACATTTAAACAACAGGGATTACGAAAATGAATAGATCTACATATTATATTTATTTAACTTGTTGACTGTTGTAATCTGATTCGATTATGTTTTTAATAGAAACTAGATACCGATACCTAGAAAATCACTAAAAAGTCAGCAAAGCGCGGGGATAATTCTAAGTAATTCGTAAATGTTCAATAAAAAACGGCCAAACAGTTATTTCCATTCTACGAATTGAAATGTAAGTTTAGCCTTTTTGTCTAATATAAATTTATCCTTTCGACTCATGGACGCCGGCGGCGAGGTCAAAGGGGGTGCACTAGCATCCCCCTTTCCGGAAAGTAAACACAGAAAAAATTACATATTTTTTACTTGACTTTATACATGTATAGTTCTATATTTTTAATTGGTTACTAGAATGTGTAAATGTAGATGCACCTCCCTGAAAATTATCCTGGCGGCGCCCATGTTTCGACATATTATTAAAAGACATATTTTAGACTTGTACTGCAACACATATGACACTCAGCGAAATGTACGAAAGGCATATGAAATACTGCGGTGGGGCGTCTCAGCGAGCAATTTCAGTGCGGTGCGATGTGTTTGCAGTTCGAAACCGTGCCAAAATTGCCATCTTTCCGTCCGCGAGTTGACGAAAGGGGCCAGTATCTCCACGTTTACTTTGTTAATCAACGATTAAGCATAACACTGGTCTAGAGTGACGAGACATGTCTCACGCGAGATATGTAATCGTTGATTATTGATATTGATACCGAATCACCGCATCTGTATTGGTTAGTTTAACTTTCATGGTTTTTCTGAGGGTTAATGCCATGTCGAGGGTTTTTGGGTATGCTCTTTCAGAATTGTGTTAGTTTTGCAAAAAAATATAACATTGTTTAGAGTTGAGAATAAGGTTTAAATACTCTAACACTATGCGGCGTTAGAGTATTTATTTCACTATGCACCATAAACCAAAACCCAACAAGGTTTAGGCTTACTGTTTATGAAGCAAAAACATTAACACACCTTATCAGTTGTGCCATTGGACTGAGACGACGAAGCTTTATACTTTTAATAGGATACAAAAATTAAAAAGAAAAAAAAAAACAATTTAATGCAAGCTTATAATAGGTATTGTTCGGTTAACTCAAAATGGATAACCGCTAGAAAAGTCCGATTAACATGTTATAAACTTGTCACTGGTCCTCATATAAATAGGCTTCGACAAAGTTCAAGGACCTTATAGGCTCAACACAGGATGTATTCTAGAAATTACTCATATGACACAGCGTCGCACATTTGATTCAGAACTTTATAGCAGTGAACTAGAGCTGATATTGTATCACATAAAACAGATGCAATGCAAGTACCGTATAACAATATGAGGGTTCTGTGGCTTTCATCCAAATGTGATGCAATAAGAGCGGATAGGAATGGCTTTACCACTGAATAGTCCTGCCATTGTCGGATGCATTCCAAATGGTCAATTTAAGGAATCGCGCGT
Source organism: Cecropterus lyciades (assembly GCA_002930495.1). Taxonomy (NCBI): domain Eukaryota; kingdom Metazoa; phylum Arthropoda; class Insecta; order Lepidoptera; family Hesperiidae; genus Cecropterus; species Cecropterus lyciades. Next base: position 163,337 of record MOOZ01000102.1, on the reverse strand, counting down.
TTGTATTGAAAACGTCACTTAATTTCGCTATTACTCACTTTGTTATAAAATAAATAAGACATAATAAGGCGATTTAAACCTGTATAACGTAATTATTTATTTAGTATTTATTACAAGATGGACGTAGCATAGGAGCGAGCAGACCATCTGATAGTTATACCTAATCTGACCATAATAAAAAATAAAAAAATTCGTTTAATTCACGTCATTACCTTTTTTCAATATTAGTGAAAGAACAACTATATACAAGTTTAATTACACTCAGTTTTAGGAATCTAGGAATAAAAAACAAACAAACATTCATTTGATATAAGTATATACAAAATTTTACTTCGATACTTAACAAACACTCGCAATTTATTACATACTAGCGGTGCCCGCGGTTTTACCCGCATAAAAAATAATAATCTATACATTTAATAAATCTGTAGGTGATCGATTCCTGTATATGGAAGATATTTAGGAAAAACCCTTTTTATATTTTATATTATACCCTATTTAGGAAAAATTTTTAGGAGTCTCTATTGATGAATAGAATTAATGTTTAAATTGACACAACCTTTTTTATTTATAAACCGATTCATATAAAACATACAATATTAAACAAAGCTTACTACAATACATCAATGAAAGTCCCGTTCAAATCGAATCAGCCGTTCTTGAGATTAGCGTGCACAAACGCACAGTCAAACAGACATACAGAAAACAAATATCGTGTTTTGGGTTCTATTCATACCGATTTATGTATTATAGGTATAGATTAAAGAGTAATAACGCCGGTAACAACATAGGTGTTTATTCAGGTGTTAATCACGACTTTATTGTTATATAACAAAGTCTTTGTTCAATCATCTTTGTATGTGGCTCGTTGGTCTAGTGGTATGATTCTCGCTTTGGGTGTGAGAGGTCCCGGGTTCAAATCCCGGACGAGCCCTGTTTTGTACCGTAGAAGAACATCAAATAAAAATAAACACTCGATGACAACTTGCACTTACCGCAGTCACAGTAATTACCGAGAAATGGAAGTAATAAAATTATTCATCACATATAAATTTATATAAAATTAGATATCGGTACTTTTTAAACTTACGCTTGATAGTACTAACATTCACTAAATGTCTGTTAGTAATGTCTGTTAGTTACGCGTAAACACTTATCACTGTAAGTGGTCACAAAAGCGTAGGTCAATCCAATTTCCTGTAGGACATGCTTCATATGAAGGTGCTTACGAATAATCTTTTAAATCATTATTAGGTTGCCACTGAAATATTTCTGGAATACTCACAGGCATTTTTTTTTATAGTATGAAAGTGACAAACGAGCATGCAGCTCACCTGATGGTAAGTGGCTACTGCCACCCATGGACATCTGTAATCAACCCTACATAAGATTAATGTCTCACCTAAGGTTAGCTACAGATGCGTTGCTACCCCTGAGGACTAAGATGGAATACCTCGGAAAATTATGTCTCCCTTACCACACCCTTCAGACCAGAAGACAACAATGCATTACCACCACCATCATTGGCTATTTAAATATTTCAAAAAAATACAAAGTATCTACTTATCCTCCCCTATTATAATAAATTAATATAATGTACAGCTCATATTTTATGGTGGCATAGGAATCTACAGTGGATCGACTTGTTTGTTAGGAATTCTGAACACCCTAGCAATAAAATTCCGCAAAAGTCACTAAAGAAACTGTACAAAACAGTGGAAGCTTATGAGATTAAATCGACAGATATTTAGATCATTATGTTCAATTAATAACTTGATAACGATAATTCTAAAATCAAAACAAAAGTCTCATATTCTGTTATTACACAGCTGCGTTAATAAATATAGCGGTTTGAAATGTTCGAATCCGTAAAGCAAGAGTAATGTCCCATTAATGAGACAGAGAAAACATCGAAGCTCAATATATTACCACCTAATTACCTATACATTATACTTATCATAGATATACGACAACCGTAAGAGAAATGCTTTATTTGACCTGAAGAAATGTATCCAATATTTACAAGTCTATTAATAAGATTAATCCGTGACTTAGTTCCGCCCGTTGGACCGGCTAGGGATATTTTAATCTGTTACCGAATGAGAACGCATTATAAATAACATGTTTTGATTTTCCACGTTATAGTTCATTTAATCTGAAATCGTTGTCAAATAGCCACATAAGTAATACTGTGTCGATTGTTTGATCTCATTATAGTTGTATTTTGAATCTTTGTATCGTACAGATTTATTTTACCAATGAGCAAATAATTTTGCAGTCTACCTACGTGAGTGATTACTGCTATTAGCATCTGTTATATGCTATATATAGAACTAGGTTGTGGCGGTAGCTATGCGTTATTAAGAACCTGAGACCCTGAAAACTAAGATGGTACGTACGGGGTACGTACACGTGTAATTAATGTCTGCAATGTATGTCTTTTTTTACACTTGAATTAAAGAATTGAAGAAGCAATTACTCCCGCCCATGGACATCTTTAAGCAACTTCATAATGAGAAACTATTTGAGGTCAATCACTAGTGCGTTGCTATTTTCGAGGTGTAGGATGGGCGCCTTATATGATAGTGAGCCGGACACTATACCCTTCCACCAAAAAGAAAGATTCTGTAAGTGATAGAACGATCTCTCTATCTTACTAGAATTTGGTGTCAATTTTTGAAGTATTCCTATCAAAGGAGATTTCTATCATTTCCTATCAAACAGTTATATCATATTCCTCCTCATATTACTCCTTTACTCATATTACTCCTTTACTAATCCACATTGGAGCAGCGTGGTGGAGTAATCTCCAGTCCTCCACCTGTTGTAGGCCATGTATTCTGTGCCAAGTTGTGAGATATAAGAGATAGTAACCATTGATTATATCAGTCACATTTCAAGGAGTATGACATAAAAATCTGTCTTTATTTTCATACACATTAGAACCAAAACAAATTACTCAAGAACGAATAAAAAGTATTTACATAAAACAATTCTGGTAAAAGTATGTTAAGCCTTACTTTTCCTTATAATATTCCCGGTTTTTTGATACACATCCTTAATTTAGAGCATCCCTTACATGGCTCGTTGGTCTAGTGGTATGATTCTCGCTTCGGGTGCGAGAGGCCCCGGGTTCGAATCCCGGACGAGCCCCTATATTTTTTAATGATACTTTCAATGGTGTATCCTTTTTGATTACTACAAGACTTGAGTCGCTGAGAAGTGTATAAATGTTGAAACCTTTTCAATATTACAAAATCTACGTCCGTAGCACTGCTACGAACATTATCTCAATATGTTTGTGAGGCTCGGTTTTATTGCGAGAAGGTCTTAGGGTGTTTACTCGTACTTTGGCGTACCCCAAGTACGAATAAATGTATCTATATGTTGTAACAACTTTTGAGATAAATGTCCATCTACGCTTCCATCGGTTCAATCAGATGTGATTAATTTAACATTAGCTAGCATTTCCATTTAGGAACCAGGCACTTCTATGTGATGTTTAATAATTATTATATTACATTGATTGCTTAAAGTAATTTATTCACATAAATTATAAAGAAAAAAATGTATTTATATACAAATAAGTATTTATAATGCACGTATTACGTATTCGGATGTATATAATTTGACGACATATTACGTTTATGCATATTTTGTAGGTAATGGAAGTAAAACATAAACATCAACGCTTTCTACACTCATAGCCCCATAGTAGGATTTTCTCCTGTGTCGTGGGTGCCATGGACACACAATAACGAATACACTAACACCCAGACCCAGAACAGAAATCTACACTCATCATTCAGATGCCTGTCTGACCGGGGATCGAACCCGGGACCCACTGCATGTCAGACCGGTATGTTGACCGCTCCGCCATGCGGGTCGTCAAGGAAATATCAAATAAAAATATAAATAATTTAATTTATGTGATTAATGCTGTTCATTGACTTTTGCAATTAACTCGAAAATAGACCTGGGGTTCCATCTTACATCTATCATTTTATACTAGTGTAGTGTAGAGTATCTTTATCGAGTTCCAAAATTGGATGGTATGATAGCTGCGCCGCTACAGATGAGCTACTAAGAGTACCTTATAAACTGCTCAATTTAAAGATATGGTACGTAAAAGTAATATATATAAAGTAGCTAATGCTTTTTTATAAGTGGCGGTTAGCGAAAAAAGGCTAGCTAGTCTCTGAATTTTTTTCTCACCATATGCTATACCGTATGCACCCTTAGCATACGGTGAGAAAAAAAAAATTACGAGCGAGAAAAAATATACGAAATTAATGGTCTCCAAAAAGTCGACGAAAAAAAATAAATAAGTCCTCTCGTTCATCTTTTCTCGTCCATATTTAGAACCTGTGTTTGAAAACCCCTCCCCTCCTCCCTTATATGCCCATATATTTATTATATATGCCCATGATTTCCTAAAGTGACTTTATGTTTACAGTGTGACAGATTTTATGCTTACATTATCGAGAGCAAAGCAAATGTTCAGTCAAATTTTCGTCGTGAACAGACAGAAGACAAACAGACGACGTCTTTTTGAGACCGAGGCCGTCTAAGTCGCTTACAAGAGGTCGATCGACGATTCCAATCCCACTTGAGAAGCTCGAGTGTCTGAATCTAGTTGCAAATACTTTACTGAAAAACGACGAACTGTCCTCGACGGTGTCCTGATGTGACTGAGGTAGATTGTACCCTTGTTTTATTTTTATGTACAATGATATTTCTCTTTTTGCACATAGCGTTCTTTACGAAAATCCTCTTGTGAGTACGATGCATACGTATGCGTCATTTTTAGTGTTCCGTAGCCGAAGAGTAAAAACGGAACCCTATTACTAAGACTCTGCTGTCCGTCTGCCTGTCTGGCCATCTGGCCCTCAGTCTGTCTGTTTGTCATCAGGCTGTATCCCACGAACTGTAAGAGCTAGACAGGTAAATTTTCACAGATGATAAAAATAAAATAAATGTTGAACGGGGGCTACCATAGAACAAACGTGACTTTTTTGCCGTTTTTTTATAATAGTACGGTACCCCTATTATTTTTTTTAAATCCCCCTGCTGCTAACGAATCTTACAATACCGGTTCTTCCTACGCGGATTAGTGAAAAACTATTCCTCTGATACAGTGCACTTAAATAAAAAAATCTCGCCATACTAAAATATAAATAAAGAAATTCTAAATAGTATATCGAAAGAATGTGCAATCAATAGCTCATTTTATTGCATTGCATATTTATTAATCAATATTTCTAATGTAAGTTATGACATCCTCAATACAAGCGTCACTCATCTATCAGAAACACATATATCACCTGTTTGTGTACTTCAAGATAATAAAAAATTAACAAGCCAGGAATGAAGCGCGTTAAACGTTAACAAAGGCAATGTCATTTTTTATAGACTGTGATCAAGCGATCAAATTTTAATAAATCGTTTCCTGTGTCCTATCGATATTATTCCATGTTGATAAAATGTAAGGATTGGTTTTTGACATTCGATTCCTTTTGCTTTATTTCGGCTCTCTCTGTATTTATTTGTGTCCTCACGATAGTCGTATGCAGCTGTACATTGTAGGTAACTATTGACTAGAAATATATGATGGTGATAAACTTCTATGTAGTAGGTAGATAATGTAAAGTTTGTACCTGTAGTTCCAAACCAGAATAAGGCTATGGTATGCCCTGCATGTCGAAAGAGGCGACTCGAGGCGGATTGGGAGCTCGAACCGTCCGGCCAGAGACCCCGGAAAAAGCAGCGGTAAGTGTGGTCGTATACTGTCGTAAACACCACATGGTGTGGTAGACATTTACGACCACCTGGGTAGGGCCCAACAGGGCTATGCGCTCAAAGGACTCCAATTCCAATCCACTCAAGACTTTAGAGTTCTCCTCGCAGTGCCGAAGGTAGCCACCGAGGGAGGGAGGGGGGTTAATGGATAAAAGTCTCACATAAGCGTCGCACCCTCGGCAACGGATACCTTTTGAAGGTTTTCTCCTCGGCAAAAGAAGGTACTCTAAAGATAGCAGCACCAGTAGACCGATTGCAAAGAGTTTACAAAGAAAATCTAAATGCATCCTACATGAAGGTTCTGCGATGCAGCCACTAAGCGACCTTAAACAAACTTGAATCAATAAATCCATCAATTTTAAACAAACGTCGCATTATGAACATAATTATTACATTGAACAAATCGGTTGAGTCGTGTGTACATGTCCATCAAGTATTCCATGTCATTAAGTTATTTCAGTTCGGAGACTAGTAGGTACCGGAACACCTCAAGAACTTGCCTACAAAGTAACTATTATAGTTACTAAACTTTTTTATGTAAACTTTAAGACCGTTAAATGAAATGCAGTCCAGTTGATGTTAAATAACTATTGACGCCATAATCAACTTCTAATATCTAACACCTACTTAAAACACAACTCAAACATAACCTTCCAATACTAGGTAGGTAACTGAACAGCTGTTAACTACTCTTGAGGACTAAGTTGTAATACCTCATATATATTGTGTTAAAAATGAGGCTCTATGTATCCTACAACAGGGATAAGCGTAACTATGTTCTAGCTTGAAAGATGTAACAGGGCACTCTTCTACGGGACATTCCAACCTAGACTCAAAGGTAGAAACGTATTGGTGGCTTAACTCAGATTTGAATCTGATTTTGATGATGATTTAAATTATATATCTTATTCTATAGAAGTAGCAAACTAGCATGAACTCCACCTGATGGTAGGTACCTAAGTGACCACTGCCACCCACGAACACCTGTGATGAACACCAGATAAATTTAGAATCCTATCTGAGGCCGACTACAGATGCATTTCTGTCCCTAAGGACTAAGTTGGAACAGCTTAGAAAAGTATGTATCCCTTACCACACCCTCCAAACCTCCAAACCAAAACAAAGCAGAACTTAACATTGCTGTTATTAGAAGGAAATCGGTGTGACGATGGTGCCGCTAGAATCGAACCCCTAAGAATTATACTACCTTTAAACGAGTTCAAACGTATCTGCGGTAAATTTCAGTAGAAGTGACCACTTATAAGTACCATCTAGAAGACATTTGCCTGATAGACACTACAAATTGAATATTACAAGAAATTCAGCTTTTAAAGTACTACTTTAACTGTAACTAAGACGTGAGTTAGTTAATCTCCGTATAAATTTGCTTCTAGTCAATTATATTTTGCTTTGCGGAAACGATTGCAAATAATGATGCCGATTTATGTTAATGATACGGCAATTTGTGGTATGCACATAAAATCATAATTACTGCTTAGTTAATCATGAAATTATATGAATTTACGCTCGCATATTTTTTGTGTCTACTATTTGCCTTTGTCTTACGGTATAATTTGAGTACATTTACTAACTATTTTTCAAATAGAATACCCACACATTTCATATAGTTACATATCTAACAACAAGTTTTATTTATTTTTTGTAATTATGTCAAGTACCTACTATTAATATTGATAGCTAGGGACTTTACACGAACTTTAACGGATGTACCATTACACCGCAGTTAATTATGAAAAACAATTGTTTCATTAGGTTTTCTAAGAATTTTAATGCTAACTTGGCATATCTAGTATAAGTGTGTTGCCCCTAGTACACCCTTCCAACCAGAACACAACAGCACTTAAAACTAACTAATACTGCGTTTAACTCTTATTAGATAGAAATAGGTGTGACAGTGGTACTTCTAAAGAAGATCCACGAATGGTTTAACCACCACAATTTAATTAGACACAAAAATATATGTTGGACAATTCGGTAATATACTTAGTTTCTGTTCGTTTTACAAGCACCAAAGTACAAAGCTTAACCTTAGCATAAGTAGGTTGTACAAATACGTTACAATGTCGAGTGTGATGAGCACATCCGCATTCTTACTACAATCCTTTTCAAATCAAACCATTATAGCAATTAATGACAGACACGTTGTATATTGCCGTCATAATTGGCCGTGCGGATTGTCTAACCACCAGAACAATATATTCTTTATTTAAGTACCCAAAGTCAAGATAAGCATCATAAAACTGTCTAATTAACTGGTAAAATAATCAATTCGATTGTACGACTACTTTATTAAATGACTAATGGTCGAAAACAACTTTATTGAGTAGTAAAATTTACGATGATCGTAGAGAACCACTCGTCTTGTTAGTGATTACGTGACTTGACTGCTACTTAGGTACATTTAAATTGCGATTTTATGTGTTAAATCTTGTGTCTAATTATTTATCAATATTCCTTTATTATAATTGTATTCCTTTTTAATATTATGAAAACCTTGACGGAGATGGTCGATTGGCAGCTAAGGATTAGAACGGCATAAGTGTGCTTGAAGAATAAAGTGGTTTAAAATAATATTGAATCTGCTATCGTGAAGATCCGAAGTGTATATTTCCTGCAATCGATTTCGTTTCCGTTGTCTGCGGTTGCCGACATATTCCGACTAAATATAAGTATATACTCACCAACCAAAAAGACATCAAACACGTTTCTTGTAGCAATGTATTATGCTAAGTTGGGCTTGAGTATCATGCCAATGTTAAATTGTTACGGCTAAGGTACACAAATTTAATGAGGGTAGAAGCCTTTATAGATCAAATCCGAAAGCACCACTGTTACATCTATTTCTTCCTAATAACGGCAGTGGTAAATGATGTGTTCTGGTTTGAACGGTGTAGTAAGGAAGTCATCCATAGCGTTCTAACTTAGACGTGATGGTGAGCTAAGCATCTGCAACAATCCTCAGATAAGAATCTAATCTTATCGAAGGTTAATTACAGATGTCAATGGGCTGCAGTGGCCACAGATCAGATGGACTGCATGCTCGTTTGCGACTTATATAATATATTATATAAAAAATGCAGGATTAACATAGGCCAGTCTACTAACTACCAAAAATCCATCAATGATAAGTCACACTCCAAAAAACTAAGTTTTTTTTTTTTAAACATAAACGCTTTCTACACTCTTAAGCCCACAGTTTCTGCGTTGTGGGTGCCATGGACACACAAAGACGAATACACAAACACCCAGACCCAGAACAGAAATCTAAACTCATCATTCAGATGTCTGTCTGGCCGGGGATCGAACCCGGGTCCCACCGCGTATCAGACCGCTATGGTGACCCACACCACGTGTTTCGCAATAAGTCATACAATGGTCTTACCATACCTTCCACGATACAATCCAGAGAAAGCAGAGTAAGGAAACATTCATAAGTTCAAGTGATAGTG
>MOOZ01000102.1:114627-131181 GCA_002930495.1 Cecropterus lyciades | reverse complement strand
TTTTTATTTACAATAGCAGGTATTACACAAAGGTCGTATAAGTCGTTAATATTCAGTAGGTATTTATTATACGGAGCAGACGTAACATACGCTATACGGAAAGGATTTCATGAGGTTATTAATAGTTTTTATGATTCTATATGAACAGTGTGGTATTTTAACGCCGAGTATATTCTGAACATAAATTACTTTATCGTTCGCGAGTCATCGATGCTTTGTTAACTGCGCGCAAAATGACAGACGACCGGTGCAAAACTAGTATGTAATTAAATATGGTTCATATACACAGGGACGACCATTAATATCGTAATAATCCCAATGTCACTTAGGGGAGGTCTAGGCTGAATATCACGTATTATTTCTGCAAGAAACTATGTAAATTGCTAAAAATGTGATAAAACTAAATAATAAATGTTTTCCTCCTTATTTTTAATAACCCCCGACGCAAAAAGAGGGGTGTTATAAGTTTGACTGCTATGTCTGTCTGTCTGTCTGTCTGTCTGTCTGTCTGTCTGTCTGTCTGTCTGTCTGTCTGTCTGTCTGTCTGTCTTTCTGTCTTTCTGTGTGTCTGTCTGTGGACACGTAGCTCCTAAACGGGTGAACCGATTTGGATGCGGTTTTTTGTTAGACAGCAGGTTTCTGGGTGCTGGTTCTTAAGCATGTTTTATCCAAATCGGTTCATTCAGTTATTAAATATAGATAGTGTAAGTGGTGATGAAAAATCAAATACTTTTTATATATAAATGGGGTAATCAATTGAAAAGGCATCATAAATATGTTTTATATTTAAACATGTTTTACCAAAATCGGCTAAGCCATTTCCTAGATATAGACGATTAAAGTGAGGATAAAATATTCAATATTGTCAAATAAACCCAAGTAGGGTATCAAATGAAAGGGGATGACGTCTATATTACATTTAATATGTTTTATATTAAAATCGGGTTCGAATATTGTCAAATATACCCATGTGGGGTATATTTGTCAATAATAATATAATTAAATGAAAGGGCATGACGAGTATGCTATAATTAAACGTGTTTCACCAAAGTTGGTAGAGCCATTTAGTAGGTATGAGGGTGAGAATGAGGTACCGCTAAGTTTAGAGACTAGATCGCTACCTAGCTAAAATGAAATAGGGAGATTGCAAAATCGTCACGTTTATAGGCTTAAAAACTTAAATCTAGTAAATAAAAAGGTAGTCAATCGAATAAAGGGTCTGACTGAGTTAAGCGGTACCCTGCGCCGCGACGTTGTAGCACAATTTTAACGAGCAAATGTTATATTTCTATAATTAATGATGGCTCATCTATATATCTACTTGCCTCGAAAGCGCATGGGCGCGGACTTTACAAAGCTATACGAATTAAGAAAGCTCTGTATGCAACAGGAATGTTACTAATCTTGTATTCTTATTTTTTTTGTGCATTTATTAGACATGGAATACAAAGACATACATTAATTATAACAATATTATTACGAACAGTGCCGTTTAAAACGTTTAAAAATAAAACAAGAGTTATCGTCAAATGGTAGCGCGCCCCGAGGCTGCGAGGGCGCAAGCTCTACAAGGCGATATATTAAGAAAGCTGTGAGTACGAATAGGGTTGATACAACGCTTAATTTCAATAAAAGGTAAAGTAATTATTATATTAAAGAAGTAGGAAGTTTGAAGTGGCATCCCTGAGTGTTCAAAATGATTACAGAGGGTTCTCCGGCCAGGTATACTCAAGACCTACAAGAAACAGCAATAGCGGCTAAGGACAAGACTAGCCCGGTCTGAGTGACGCCTAGAAGAAGCTATATCAAGCGCTGTAGACCTCTAAAAGCTGGTGAGTGAACGCATTCTTATAAATATGGATACACATCACATTAATGATAAATGCAGATGATTCGTTTTTAATAACAATGATATACTACAGTTCAAAATTCGAGGATGATTACCAAAATATAATTTATTTTGCTAAACCAAATTCCATAACATAGTGAAATATAGCAGCCCTGAAATAAAATCAGGTGGTATACAAGTACTTTGTTTATGTCGTCGAACACTCAGCAGCAAACACCTCTGTATTGACGCAGTGAGTTAATTGGAGAGCTTGCTTTGCTTGATCTCGGTAACCAGTATAAAGACTCTAATTAATAAACCCTACGCTCTTTTCGCGTTCAAAACTCCTTCACTAATCATTTGTTCTCGTAAATATAGTTATGTTAATAAGGATTTTCTCTATAAATAGTATATATTATGTACGAACATCTAAAAGAGTACATATCTGATTATTAAATAACGCTAACAAATTCTGGCCAACTCAATTGGTATAGGTATGTGTTTAAACAGAAAACAAACTAATGATGTCGTTTTACAAACACTAAAAATATTTTTTCAATAATTTTACTCGATAATTTTTCTTCTTTGGGTACGTTACAAGGAAAAAGAACTCCTCCAAACGGCTTGTTGTAATATACTAGGTAGAGGGACATCGCTCATTTTATCGATCCCTGATTCGCTGGATGTTCACAATTAAATCATTGGAACAAACCTCACTTGTCCAGTTGTAGAAATGCAACTTTTTAGCAAAATTGGAGACAAGTACTTGTACTCCGGACGCCCTCATCATCACAACTACATATACATAAAATTAGCCTTTCTTCCTACATACAATATAAATAAAACATATTTTCTTTAACGTCAATAACAGATTGAAACATTCTCCTAATTACTAGCCTCTAGGATAAATTCTAGGATAAGACGAGATAAATAAAGCGATTTGTACGAAAAAGATATTAATTACAGTAAAAGTTCGGACACATAACGACGTGTCTTCATTTGTTTACGTCGGGAAAGTTTCGTGGCAAAATGGCAGCGAAGCCCTTCAGAAACGACTGCGGTCACGGCCTTCAGAAGTTTAGTACATAAAGTAACTTTCATATTGCTTGTAAAATATCGTGGCTTATAAAAATGATTTACAAGACTCAAGTAATATTTTAGCGCAAAAATATTATACTACTCAGTTCATACAAAATGATATTCTAACTTTAGGCTTTTACTGTAGTCTTAAAATCAATTTTTAATGGAAAAAAATAGTCCAGTGAAATAAGGTCTTAAATCAAAATATGATACTCAACTTTGCATTTTTGATAAAACATCGAGGTCTGATGATACAAAAACGATGGGTATAGGTTTTAGTGTCTGCAACCCCCGGCAAGGATTGGAAAAAATGTAAAAAAAATAATAAAAAAATTATTAAATATTAATTTGAAAGGTTTAAATTGTTATTAAGAAATCGGTATCACTATAAATAATTTCCGGTAATTTCCGTTCATCCCTTGAACTTAAAACCTCCTTAACTCAGATAATTTTTATCGGAGCAAAAAACCTTTGCTGACCTTTTATTAAGCTCTAAAATTTTTATTACAACTTTTTTGTCTAATTTTTACCGTTATCGAGTAATTGCGAAAAAACACTTTTGTCTTTTTTTCCAACCCTTGCCGGGGGTTGCGGACACTAAAACCTTTACCCATCGTTTTTGTATCATTAGAATTACATAATATCAAAAATGCCAAGTTGAGTGTAAAATCCTGATTTCAGACCTTATTTGACTGGACTAAATAGTTTTCATAAATGTTCAATAAAAATGTGGTGCATAATCTCAAATTTTAGACAATGTTTTCGATAGATTTGAAATCTCAAATATTTATAATAGTTAAATGATTCAACTAAATATTTCGGTATTTAGAGTTCTGCTTTATAACAAAAATCTTGGGCTCTACTGTATTTCGGTTTCAAAGATGTATTAAGACAAACATTCTTATCCGAGGCGTTCCAAATTAGTCGTCGGTCAAACTAGTCCTAGATAATACTATAATTTTATCTAGGGTTGATAACAGTCGTCCGCGAGTGGCTGTGGTTACTTACCTGACTGCGTGCTTGTGACTTCTATAATATTAAAAAGAGTGAAGTTATGTGTGACAAATACTAATTTACCAAATTTATTAAGATCAATCAATCTTTCAATCGTGCAGACTACATTTAAACGTTAATGCTGGCAAAATGAGATCTGGTACAAATGTACTAAAGCATGAACTAATTATTCACAACAATTAATATAGAACTAAACTGATTATTCACAGCATGATACATAAATAAAACAGAACATCAACAAAATAACGAATAATAAGTCAAAATATAACACGTTAAGAGTTCGTAGTTCACAATAATCATAGCAGTAGTGCTGCCACGAAATTGAGTCACGCGTGTCTCTATCACGTAAAGTTACGTGGCATTCAAATCGTCGGGGTCCCCATAAAACTCATCTCAATTATGCACATACTCTGAATACCATGAATCACCGGCTCCGGCACAGAATTCTACAATTGTTACACCGATTCTGAGAATAGGACTCCCATTGTGGTTTGCATGAATTCGCCATAAAAGGACGTATAAAACGAACCGCTAAAAATAATTATGAACACTATTTGTAATATTGTAAGTACTCAGTGTGGAATCATACAATAGAATTCGAGACTTCAAATTAATAACAAGAAACATGTCATACTCAGTGTTGGGAAACTATTTAAGGTTATTCACAATATCCTTCGTATAATCGAATGGACAACAACTTGAAAGGACATGGCTTCCGGTTTAGACTTAGATCGATTTGGAATTGTTACGTAGGATTCCTACATTTGAGTAAAAAGTGTCCCATAACAATCGGTCGTTATGGAACCCACTTGATGTGACATGGTAACTGAACATGGACATCGGTAACCAGTCAAAGAAGCAAGAGTCCAACCTGGGGTTTGTCACAGAAGCCTTTAGATTAAATTAGAAGACTTCGTACAGACAATAACACACAATACTACTATTGTAAGAAAGAAGGATAGGCTAGCTGCAGCTTGCAGCTGTAAACGATAAAGAATCCTATCAGGTTTGAAAATCACTAAGCCAGTACTGTATTTTTTTTATAATATTAGAATAGCCAACGAGCATGCGGTCCACCTGATAGTAAGTGGCCACTGCCGCCCATTTGCAATCAGCCCTAGATAAGATCAAAGTGAACGTGAAGCGAAGAAAAACCTGTGGTTAGCCACAGATGCATTGGTACCCCTGAGAAAAAAGTTGGGATATCTCGGATAAGTATATCTCCCTTACCACACTGTGCAGAGCAGAACACAGCAATGAACAACACTTTTCTGGTGCTTCCGGAGTCGAACCACAAAGAGTTCTACTACCTTGTGTGAGGCGGTAACATTACAAAGGCACCTAGTTTTACCACCTACAAATTTGTCATAACAGCTCGTAAACACCAAGTAAAAGCTGAAACGATTCGTGACATGAGAGCTCATAATCTCACACGAAATACACTTGTACATTGTACAGTTGATAATAAGGTTCGCGGACACTTGAGAAAGTTTCGATGCGGCAATAAAGGCAGTCGTAACCACAACAATGGGCATTCGTCAGCTAATAAACATGTAGGATGTGCTAATTAATTAGAGGCATCAAACGTCGGCGCCAATGACACATAAACCACGGTGTTATATTCAGAATACTCAAAACTTTGATCGCGCTGTATATGAGTAATTTTAGCGATAATTTCGAGTACCTACATGTGTTGTGATACCGTCATCGTGTCCCGTAACAAGCAGTTTTACTTCCTTGAAATAGATAGTAAACAATTTGATTTCGTCAATTACTCAATATTCTGCAGAAGTACGTGACATTTAGGAAAAAAAAAATACTTCGAATAATTACTAAACGAATCAAGGAAAGCCGTCATTATGCATACAAAATTAAATTTATGAATAAGACGAAAACATATTTTTTTCCTCAAAAATGATAAATGCTTAGGAAATATACATCAATATTCTGATAATCCGATTATCGATAGATACGTTATAGCTGACTTAATTCAAATATTTTGTACCTATATATTCATAAGAATTTACTAATATAAAATAACTTGTAGATTTTATCTGATCATAATCAACTTATTTAATCTGTAGTTACCTATCTGTAGATAGATATCCAATAGAAAATGCTCGCAGAAAGATTTTTCTAGAAATTTCATTAATCGAAACTTTATACTACGTTATATTTTTGAGCTAATATTCACATGAGAAAGTTTGTCCGCGATTGTGGACATAACATTTAAACGATAAAAATATTTCTTTCGGCATACATGACAAAACGTCCTAATTAACAATTTTGTAGTTTGGTATCAACAGGATTTATGGTACACTAATAATTGAGATGCTATTTACTACGATTGAGGTGTTATCTGCTTTTATCTTAAACGTCAAGCTGAATCATCAACCGGCGACATCACATAAACCGTAAAATTCTTACGAAGATTAACTATGCATCCAAAATGGACGCCGGCTAGAATAATTAGTTGTATTAGAAAAAGATCATGCTCTAATCATAATTATGTACTTGAACTCGCTTTATTTCATAACACGAATTTAATTAAGTTACAGTGTTCTAGCGCAAAGTTGTTTCGTAAGTGCTGTAAGACCGGCGCCACACTAGGTGATTAAGACTTTTAAGACTGCTTTATAGTTAGCAGTAACATTACCTTCGTATATGTCAAAATAAAACCGTAAGTAGATTCTACTTAAATGATATAATAGAATTGTCATAATAAATTTGCAATTTTTCCAACAACGGACAAAAAAACGATAACATTTGTAATTTCAGCCTATACGTGTAAAATTAACAAATGGAACCAAAGCACTTGTTCCGTGCACATTATACAAACTATCAAATTCCATCCCTCCAGAATCTAGATAAGTCTAGACCCATCGTTTTACGGAATGCGTCATTACTAGCTTTATTAAATAGAACATACCGCACAAATTAGAAAACAATCCGTGTGGTCCAACAGTTTTACTACGAGCAAGTAAAAGTATGTACAATAAGAGGGCGACTGGTGCATAATAATACCTATTTGTCCAATGTCTCAATTACTATGGCCTGTGTGGTCCATAATGATTGTATACTGTGCATAATAGTAGGAAACTAACATTGTCGATATTAGATCGGTTATTAGTTCGAATGAAACGCCGTAACAACGCGTAATGGGCACGTTACCAGTAATATTATAGCCGACATTACAGAGCGCCGACAGTTTGTTTCTCCGATAGTTATGTTCTCGATATTAGCATTGAAAACTATTTCAATCTTCGACTATACCAAATTATAATGCCTTGGAAGATTATTGTAATATCAATAACCCATATGGCAACTATAAAACTATTAAGTTATGTGGATAAGATGCGCGAAGAATGTTTGTATTAATAAATCATTCATCATTACACATACAAAAGTCTGTAAAATATATATCAGTAAAAACTTAGAGTAAAAAAGTCTGCCATGCATTTTAGAGATCCTGTTGTTTGTGATCACAGATTTCCGTGGGTGACAGTGACTATCTACCTTCAGATGGACTGCTCGTTGCTACTTCTATATTGTTCATACCCGACAGTAACAGAACGTAATAGTATATGAACGCGGTCATTATTTTAAAGGGTTATGCCGACTGAACGCAATCTGAACAAATATTCCTCGTAGAATGTTAGTGCGCATAGAGTTTAACAATACAATTACATTGAACGAGGCTTTCAGAAATGAGTAGAATAGTTTCGAACGGCAGTACTTGTGTTTATTTGAGAACCTCTATAATTGTCATTTGACCAACATTTCAAGGAGATGCGATCTAAACTTTCTACATTACGACATCCCTTGACAGTTACAAAAATAACTAACGGGACGGTTTAGCGACAGTAAATTTAGACAATGGCTCGCCATTCTTATATTTATGTGTTTGTTATCATAGGAAGTGACCTCTCTTACGCCGATTTGAACCGCTAGCTCTTTGTTACTCTCAACAATGTTCAGGTCCAATACCTTCGAGCCATAAACGTAGATACAAATCAAACAGTAAATATCGTTAAAGAAGAAAACCTTGCTCGATGTAATTTTCTGAACTCACTTGAAATAGTTCCACAGAGTAAATATTTTTATAAACAATACTAATATTAATAACAACAATAATATTTGTCTTTTAATCTCACTATGTGAGTTGAGTGTCAATCATTAATAATTCTCTTAAAATAGCAAGCCTTTTGACGTCATTGGCACCTAAAAATACAAAATGACTTAATACATTTAACCAAATGTGCCGTGACAACTCTCAAACGGACGCTAATAGAATCACAAACAAAAAATATGAATGAAAAAGCTCAAATGCGGATTTGGCATGTGCACATGACATGGAATCCAGCGTGTTAATATTTGACCAGTCGATAACTAATCGATACATCCAATCATGATTTCAAATGTGTCGATGACTCTGTCCGAAGTCCGGCATAGCGCACCTCCGTCGGAACCGCACTCGAACAGTATGAGCAAAATAAATTGCGAACTAAAAATAAACCCTTTAGCGGTCGAACCGTAAAAGTATACTAATCGAAGAGAGCGCCTTCAACGGTGGTCACAATTTATAGGCGGGTTGATCTGTAGGTACACGGGCGGGTTTGTAATGACGACATGATTGTGGACAGTCGACATGGAAAATAAGTAAAAATATAGCCGTGATAAATGAACGAGGCGGCGAGGCACGCGAGCATCGTTACGAGCGTGCGTCTGATGATCTTCGTCCCGTTCGGTGAAAAGGTCAGGACGAAGGTCTGACGATACCTTTGTACACGCACAACGACAATTCATACAACAATTGCTCGTTTATTTTTTGTCTCCGTTCGTAAATAACGGGATTGAACTGTGTGGATTTCTGATACTAAATCATTGTTTTTTACATCGTCAATGCGAAATTTGAATTATCTGTTTGTTTATTTGTTCAGATTTTATTTGTTCAGAGTTCAGATAGGTATATCTACAATATGAAAATGATCGTAGGCTATCACATATGAAAATTAACATAGCTTCCGCAATCCCTTTTATGCTCAATGATCTCCCTTCAATTGGGAAATCCTGAAGCACACCACGCTGTTAAAATGCGAAACAAAAAAAAATAATACCCAAATGTTATCCGATCATTGTCACCAATCATTCCGAAAAAATAACGAACGAACCCGTGGAATGACACCTACGTTATTATTATTATTACAGATGGCATTAGTGATCAAAATACATTGTAATATAAAAGCAATTGATTTATTAAGTATGAACAATGATGTTACATGATACTAATTTAACTCTAACGACTCTTTTCACGCTTCAAGATAGTCTTACGCATCTATAATAATATTCTCATGATCAGTCTATCAGAGGTAGCTGTACGGGTGGCACATTTGTCCGTCCTTAACTGACAAACAGATGAGAGGCTCTCAGGCGCGATAACAGGGATGAACTATCTGAGAATGCCGATGGTTATTTATGGCGAAGTGAGCCGACGACGTGACGCAACTATCTAACAAAGGTTAGACAAATGAACGAGATAATGTTTTCGTATTGTCCCTATTTCAAATAAATGCGATATTTATATACTTGCATCTTTTCCAAAATTTGATCAAGGCAGTAAGTAACAAAAAGGTAGTATATTTAGTTAAAACAGGTGCAACTGCTTTTCTATTGATCGAATATACAAGCCTTTTAAGGTTATCATTTTTACACTAACATATGTCAGCTAAAAAATTAATTTACGAATCAATACAATCTCGTGAACTCAACGACTTAGGGCGATCAAAGTTCACGAGTTTATAAAATATTTGTTTTTATTCTCCCAGGGACATCTGTTACACGAGACGCGGCACGCACCGGGGCAGCGACAAATGCCTTTCAAATTCCAAAAGCCAAGACGACGCGTGGGCGGAGACGCCGCGCCGCCGGTGAACACAAGCACTAGATGCGACCGGCTTCAATTGAATCCGAAGAGTACCACTATACCAGGGCCTCGGGCGCGCCGCCGCCGCCCACGCAAACGCTGAGATTTATAACATTACCCATATTCGGCCTACGAATGGCGCTTATTCGACGCTTCAAATTAAAATCCGCCGCGAATGCAAAAAGACAACACGAGCGGTTGTTGCTTTGATCGATGGCTGCGCTGTTTCTGATTTACGCTGCACTATAGTGTGAGGTCGCGTATCCCCCGAGGCAGTTGTCTTCGAATCATACATCAGCATTAATCTTAGTAAATGTGCGGTAAAGTTTTTAACGTATGCCACAAATATAAATGTATGGCTGTATAGAATTCAACATAGCAGATTCGTCTTTGTTCTTCCAAATTTAAATTAAGTTACGCTTTCGTTGCCTCAGAAACATTTCTGGTTGGTCGAACTAAAGAGGCCCTATGTCTCGAGAAACATTCACATGAGATAGCGGTTAATCGCACGTAAACTTCGGGAACTTACTCGTTTACTACGGCCTCAGAAGGGACTGTACGACCCTGCATATATATTTTCTTATACTTTACACCCGCCGAAAGAAGGTCCTATAACAAAATGAACAAATATGATAATTTTTTTAGTTATTCAAATATATAAATATAATATTTTTAATTTATTCTTAAAAACACATTTAAATGGTATAATTGTTTTTATATATATGTATATATTGTTTTTATATATAATTGTTTTTATATAAATATATATTACTGTTTGTTAACAAAGTGTAAATTTTAAAGGGTCCGCTTTCGACGAGTATAAAGAAAGCACCTAATTAAATATACGAGTATTTTAATAGAACAACAATCATTGTAACGCGATTAGACAGCTGCGATCGGCGATGACATGGTGTAGGCATCGATGGAGGCCGACGACGGGCGACACGTGCCCAGGCGCCGGCCGCTTTCAGACCAATCAATACCTGAAGCCTTTATCAAACCGACAGCGAATCGACTAAATAGCGATGATAATTTTTCTTTTCTTTTTTTTTAACAAAACTGTATCTTCATTTCTCCAGATATATCGTGAGATGTCTTCAGACTTCGCACGATATACCTTAAGATGAGTCAGTCTCGTGTCACCACGACATCGGACGGTGATATCGCACGATGTCTCTTAAGACAAATCGTAATCATGTAAAATTCTGTCACGACCTCTAACGAAGTTTTAGACGCAGAGAAACCGGAGACTCGATATAGAAAGCCAAACGTCCCGTAATATTTATTTTCAACATGCTTATAAATAAGAAATAAAAAAAATTTCACATATAAAATCTAAAAAAAATTATAAGTCAGTATTATCTGTTATCTATTAGTATTATCTATAAAGATATATAAAAACGAGATGATGTGATTCTGTTTGTTATTCACGCAAGAACTGACTGCACTGGTCGGATTTACATCAGGCTACTTTGGATTTTGATATTTTGCACTTATGGCGACCATTTTTATGTCCCTTAGCGAAGTATTATTATGAACTAGCTGAAGTACCATGAGTACTTCAGCTAGTTCATAATAATACTGACTCATAATTTATTTCCAATTGTAGACTAATTTTATTCGCCAAGTTATTTGTATCTCGCACGACTATAGCATGGCTATGTCTGTACAACCAGTGTAATGCCTGATCATCACTCTCGCCTCGGTTAGCTATCACCACACCTTCGATTCGCTGTCTATTTGACAACGTCTTTACGCAAGAGCTAAGCAGATAAATCAAAAAGAAAGTCAAACCTTAAAGTTATCTTTCGAGCAATAGACGTAACGGCAGCAATTATTAAATTGGATATAGAGACAATCAATAGATCAAGGCGTATACGGAATTATAAGGACTAAATAGCCCACACTCGCCTAGAAACAGACTCGTATTAATTTAATATTAAAACATTAAATATGTTGAAAATCTATTATATATATAAGCATTGAAGTACTCTTATAAATAGAGATAGGAAATTAATTGTCGTTAGAATATATTGAATAACACATGGTCTTATAACTTTTCGTCAAATTACGTTATAAAATTGTACAAGTACAATTGTACAAGTTTAAATAAGTATAAAATAGTACCTATAGAATACTTTATTTATTTAAAATAATACCTATCGATAAGTTAGGTTTATTAACAAAATCTTTACATGATTGATCTATGTATATGTAAATATGAGATCTTGTAAATGGACAATTTATCATTGAAATAAATTTTAGAGGTGGATTGTATTGAATTCACTAATCTCGAGCTCAAAATCAAATTACAATAAATGATTATAAAAAATTATAACTTACGAAACACATCTATTCAATATGTTATAACTTACGAAATTCAACCTATGGTTCAGCTCAAGGAATTTCAGAATCCGAAGGTTGCCGTCTGCATCGACAAACTTTACTAAACGTAAACTTTACCGTGGCTTGAGTTACAAGTTACGGGCGTAAAGAATGGGGCAGAAAAAATGATGAGCACTAAACGTCAAATAATATTAATTTGCAATAGTAGCTAAAATCGCTCAAATGCTTAGTATTCTTTGAAACTTGCCGGTCAAAACGCACGTGGACACATTTTAGTTTATTTCTCGGGCTAAACTCGAAGCGTCTGACATCGTTCACGCATCGCAAGCTGATCGCCTCTGAATCGCGCCAGACTATTAAGCAGACTGGCTGCCCCATGAAAACGTGGTTTTACGATCGGATTATGCTAGAAGATGAATGCAAGGCAATCAGACGTAAGTACGAACAAAGCATCGTCGTGGAAAATGTGACTTTCAATCGTAAAACTGAACATAATTTTATTGCTTCCCGGTATTCTAATAGATACTGGGTAAAGCGGAGTCCTGTATGAGTACAGGCGCTATCTCAACAGCTGAGAGTCGTAATTTTGACTGCAGCATGATGTCTCCGTACGCGAATATTGTTTGTCGTTGCATTTCGTTATTAGTAACAAGCTCTGTGGAATGTTTATTGTACAAAATCTGTTTTTGAGTGCAGCCGAGTGCGAATGAGCGCGAAACAACGACGATTTCTAAGTAAATTACACTGTCTTTCAAATCAAATGGGCAGTTAACATATCAATAAAAGCATTACTAAATAAAGAAAGGAAGTCTTCAACAGACAATAAACATAAAATATCTCACGAATTATCCCCTAAGATTTCTAGTAGTAACTTGAAATAAACAAAACACTTTGAACCTACATTAAAGTATTGTTTGACATGTAACAAAAATGTTGACGGTAAACATAAGTAAACTGTGCATACCTGTGGATTATAGTAGCGACTTGTGTTTGTTAAATCTATGACTGCACCTAAGTTGGGTACTTTTTCTAATAGAGCTTCAATAGTCCATCTAAAACAAAAATCACAGCTTGTAATTAAATATAACTAATTAAAATAAAATACCTTTACTAAAGTATTTAAAAGAGTAAACGTAAAAACTCGTACTTGCCTTGATGAAGGGGGGACAGAAATACCCTGTAACAAAAAAAAAAACAGTAAATTTATTGATCCAGACTAAACGGATTTCACAGGGTAAGGTAAATGGATATAAGTAATCAGTCATATTGAGATGAATCCAAAAACTAACGCAGTGTAGTTTAAACACCCCCTACTTAGTTGTAAATTGAGTTACGATTATAGACTTGCCAAATGACGTTTAACATAAATTATATTTTAAATATTTCCATATTTTTTCCCAGTACTTAAAAATAGTAATTAATTTCTAAATGCATTACGCATATAACTTTTATTTCCCTGTACAAATAAAATCATGGAACAATACATTAGATTTTTGATAATAAAGTGAAAGTGTAACCTACATATTGTTTTCTGAGTGAAATTTAGGAATACTGAAAGTTGTGTCGTCATTAGTGTCTGCCTCCGTGGTCTCGGACAATGCGCCTTTGATATCGCCGCCCGTAGGCGACAGTGCACTGATAAGGGAGCTGATCAATCATCCACTGGCCCTACCTCACGGGGGCCGATGACCTTTGCTCGATCGATGAGCCACCTGACCGAATCAAGTTTTAGAGAAGACATCCCAAATAGTTGTGTAGAAAATTAGTCGCCTGATAACGCCCGACAATTTAAAGTAAATTACGATACAACCGGACGAGATCTTGCTTCTCCAAAATCACTTCGGTTTGTTTAAGTGCATTAGAATTCAAAACCACCATAATTTCCCAAAAAGGCTGACCATAAATCTTAAAAAACTCATCGCGACTGCACCGCAGGCAAATATTTTTGTTTATAAAAAATCAATTTTGCCCAAAATCGCCCCCAAATAAAATGTCCAGCGTCGTAATAATAGGTTGCTAGAACGGTCATAATTTACGTACGGTGTTGACACGATGAAAAAGATTTTATGTAAAAAAATATTAAGCGCCCGGAGATGTGTCTCGAAGGGGTTAATTTTCAATTTGAATTCGCCGGTGGCCGTTATAAATTTAAAGGGATCGGATTTTGAATAAATTCACGTGTATTATACGGAGAAACGAGGATAAATTTACAACACTGCCAATGTAACCGCTTAATCTATAGGCTTGATTAAAATTTTGTGTCATCAATTAAATTAATCAATGCAACGTGAAAGTTACAATATTCATCGCCGAATTCGTCTGATGATTGTAGTAAGAAACAATGTATTTAGTCATAAAAGCAATCACATAAACACATGGAAATTTCATAACCTTATACATCTCAATGGGCAGCGAGCATATAGCCATATGCGATGCCCAATTATAATCAACACTTTGGATAATTGGATACAATTTATTAAATAACTTTAAATAAATACAATTCTTGAAATTTTACTAACATTACGAAAATGTGAGATAATAATTATTAAAGTTTTACTATATTACAATTACAAAGACAATTACAGTTCAGTACAGACAGTTGCAGTTAACTGTCTTTCAACAAATGAGATAACTCAAGTTTTTGGAGTGTATTTTATTTTATTTTTTAATAAGACTTTAAAAATCAGGTGTATATCTGCAATATCATCACCACATATCATCACCAACATCGAGATAAGTATTCTTATTATAAGTGTTACATTTTAATGTGAAGTAAAGAAAGTGAAGAAAGTATATTCAGTTTTAGGCATTATAAAATACAAAATGGAGCAAAAACGTACATATGTAGCACCACCTTCGTAATTTACAACCTCTGATACCATATTACAATTACTTAACACTCAATGAGCTATAAAGAATTGAGAAGATCATGCGATCATAAATCGATTCCATTACGATATTAATGCCAATCGTAACTCCCAATCACAGAGGTAAATTGCAGACATGAGCAATATTATTGAATCCAGTTTTGGATAACATCAATATAATTAATAAAGCAATATTTATCTCTGTAACAGTTCAACACATACACGTAGGATAAAAAAGGTGGAAAAAAGGATTTAACAAGCAAGCTATCCAATTCATAAATAACACATTGAAAATACCCTATGTATTTTCAATGTGTAAAAGTAAGGTAGGATTATAATATCTTATGTGAGTATTTTGTACAATAAACATTTTACAAAGCCACTCGATTTTTCATAATACTAAGTGACGCAACATCTATGGTTATCCTTTTTTATTAGATGAAGTAATAAACGAGCAGTCAGTCCGCGTGATGGTAAGTGGTTACTGCCGTCTATGGACATCTTTAAGGTAGTTCATACAGGACAGGGGTTCTATCTGAAATCTTACAGATGCGTACTCCTGAGACCTAAGATAGGCGTCTCACATGAAAGTGAACCGGCAATCACACTCTTCCCCCAAAACGCAAGAACTGCTTCTCTGGTTGTCGAACTACTCTGGTTCTATCACCTGGCAAAATCTTATACTTATGAAACCAATACTATTTAGACAACAATAATCCATATTTATCAGAAAAAAAATACTTTTATGTGTATAGAAACGGAAAAATCGATAATAAAATATAAGCGACGAATAGATTCCCTCCTTTCTCTGAGAAGTCGGTTAAAAAGACCATCAGCATGCGTCTTAATAAATAGCGGATTACTCGCTGGCAAAGGATACGACACAACGGCGCATTACTTACATATGTCCGACGGCGCTATGAAAGAACGTTTGTCATTTTTACGATATACCACTTGTACGTTTGCAAGTCTTGAGAGCGGACAACCCACCTGCAGAGATAATTACGATCGTAAACAGATATCATCATCAAGAATTAGCTGAATTTCATTACCGACTATCTTCTCTGTCCTTTGTCAATCGTTAATTATAACTAAGGTGGTAACTAAACAATTAATTTTAAATTTGCCAATCTTCATTTGAAGGCTTTTAAAGCAAATTGGAAAATACTCTTAATATATTATTCGAGAAATTTTCACCAACTAAGAGATATGCCTACTTTAACTTCACTCATTGAAAACATACGAGGGACTAGATTAATTGCGGCCCTGCTCGCTTAGATCACGTTTAACCACGGTTATATTTATCCCAAGTGTTATGTCAGGTCATAAACTATCAGCATTTCAGCGAAATTCGACCAGTAATTATTGCGTGAAAGAGTAACAAACTTACATACATCCTCACAAACTTTAGCATTTATAATATTACTAAGATAGTAAGATTGTTATAAGAAATCTGGTATACCTAACATAATACCAATTTCTGGAACATAAAGGAA
>MOOZ01000102.1:49854-99873 GCA_002930495.1 Cecropterus lyciades | reverse complement strand
GAATCTATATGAAATTAACATTAATTTATTAGGAAAGCCCCATTAGCCATTTTACTGTTTTTCTTTTAACGAAACCACTTTCAAAATTATTTATAAATACACAACCTTATTATTCAACGAAAATGTTTCACTATATAAATAAAAGTAATTTATTTATATAGTGAAACAATTATTTTGTAATATTGTAATTTGCCCTAAACTTGTTGAAAACAAATATATACAGTAACTAAACGGAGAATTTATTGGAGCGCGTAAGGTCTTAAAATAGGATTTAAAAAATAAAGGCCATCGACTCATACTAGTAGAGTTTCAACAGAGTTTGTTTTAAAAAAATATTAAAAGTATTGTATTACAAAAATGATATGTAGCAAGTCATAAATATTGTATAAAAAAGCTTACTCTGTAAAAGACTTCTAAATAAAATTCTCGTGTCACAATGTTAGTTACCTTACTCCTCCGAAACGGCTTTACCGATTTGTACCAAATTTTATATGCATATTCAGTAGGTCTGAGAATCGGCTACAATCTATTTTTCATACCCCTAAGTGATAACGATAGTTTACCCTTAACATTTTTTTAAATTTTTAGACATTTTTTTTGTTTTTATTTTGTATAATGTGGCATTAAAAATACATACAACCCTAAATTTTTACCCTTTTATCACCAACCCCTATTTTTTTAATAGCTATTTTAGTAATTTAATCATTTATATGGCAAAACAACGTTTGCCGGGTCATCTAGTACATATATAGAATACAAAGCAAAATATCAAAACATTACTTTCCCTTTAGCTATAATTAATATCAAAGCATCCCCAAAAACAGAAACGACATAAACCGACGTCGCTTTGCGTACGCCCCAGCAACGCGGCTTACACACGACTGCACCAGACTGAATCGTACCATTCGTACCTGCGTTTGATTTATAACGAGGAGGGGATAGGGAAGCCGCGGGTGTGAATTCATTCGGCAAATTTTAACATCCTCGGGCACTCGTGACCAACGAACAAGGTCCCCGATTTATTAATAGCTTCCCCTTTTCACATTATCGACCGAGGACCAAGATGCCACCAGATATTGGTCGCAGTGAGGTATCACAGCAGGTAGCACTCAGAGCTGGCGCCTCAGGTCGGTCGGCGCGGAGAACCTTCGTGAGATCTGCCTATTATCAGCCGCGACCTTTACACGCTTTTTTTGCTGAACCCATTATTGTAGATCGAACGTGACTACACTGTTTAAGGCACCGCGGACAGCTCAATATGAATTTCTGAATACATAATCGATTTATTTCCAGAACTGCTACAATATTTCCTTTATTAAGACGGCTCTTGAGAAATTGCTTGATACACGACCAGGTTTCGTTACGTGTTTGAGTGTAAACGAGTTTTAATAATAATGAGGAAGTCTGCACTGATAATTTAATTAACGTGCATTGCGGCGACCGTCTTTAAATACACGAAATGCATTACCACGGCCATCATTACATCTTTGTTGTGTTTCACAAAGTTCAGCTAAACGCGGAGTGTGAATTAGGCGCAGCTTGTGAATGCGTACAGGATGATGATCTCCATGAAACTAGTATTGCTTTGGCATTAAAGAACATTATTGCATCCACCTACAGTAAAACGAATTTGTCGAATACACAAAACCAACAGGGACGTATTAACACGGTCCGGAAGGTAGACAACCGTGGGTGTTCTTAACCAGTCCCATTTTTGTGTTACCGTGAAAGTTTGAAAAGTAGTGAACAAAGTTATGATTTATGCACAAAAATACCAATACGCACACCAAATATTTCATTACAATATGACATATTTAGTCACAAAGTGAAGCAAGTATTCATTTAATGTAATTTTTTATGTTTCATAAGTATGAAAACAACTTAACAACGATTTTTCTTATAAATACATCAATATGGAATTATGGAGTATTACCTTATAGTTTTAGAAATTTTGAAGATTTCCGTCATTTAAACACTCCCAGTAGCAAACTCTTAACCATGGCAACAATCTCGATAATTGAAAGAAAACCAAAATAAACACGCACAGACTTAGTCATACAAATTTAATATATATTATGAGTTCGATAGAACAGAAAAATGGTAATGCTAATGAAAATGTATTAGTAATACATGGAGCATTAGACAAATAAAGATACTTTTCAGTAAACATAGATTACAGATATATATTCAAAGTAAAAATAGATATATATCATATGTACAATTCGAATAAGGTGCTATCACCTTTAATTAATAATCCTAACACGTACACAATTAAACAAATCTTACATGACTATTCTGCAAATCGGTAATTATATTAGAATCGCTTACTAAACAGTTAGAAACTGGTATTAATTTGTAATTAACGTAACTATTTGTCGTAAAGTCCCTGAATTACGTACTTTAACGGCATTTCAACCATTTACATCGAATTTGATAGCCTTGATATGATATATATATATGTATATATCTATCTGTTCCTCTAATGAACACGAGTATAAGTTAAATTTTTGACAAATTAACATTATAAACAATTTATGATAAAAACGGAGACCTAAATAGATCTACATTATAGAAAGGGACACAGATATTACGTCTACCTTGACGTTAGGTTAGATATATTGAATATGTAGAATATAGCGACCTAATGTGACACGAAAATGTTTAAACATATCAATTTAAACAATCCTTTGTTAACGGCCATTTGTAACGGTCACAACGGTTAATTTAGATTTAGTTTGGCATTTGGTCATCGATATGATTGAGATAAATAATAAACGTTTTTTATACCCCAGCAAAGACAAAGTAACAGTAAACGAAGCTAGTTCTAATCACCACACAATACATTACACAATTGTCAATGTGCCAAATTAAAATAAGCAAAATATTCAACCTTGATTATTAATGGAATGAGAAAGCAGCATATGCATAATTTCCTAGCCACATGTTTGGGACAAAGTGATTTCTTCGCAACCTACATTTCGCACCTACGAAAGCCAAGTGTGACGAGTGGGAAACAACATAAGAAGCATTGGTGTTTACATACTTGGATCCCACGGTATAACCAATGGTACTCTCAGGCGCAAATTGTTTAAAATACTTTTGATTACATAATCTGTTATCAACACTGAAATAGCGTGATAGATTATTGTTGGGACCACGTATTTGGAAAAATAACATATATTCATCCGAAAAAATCTTAAAATAAATTCAGACATCATTATGTATTGATTTAGCGCTGAATTAGAAAATGTTACTTTTGCTGCACCTACTTGATATACTTGTATTCATTGTCAATTTGAAATACAATACCTAAACCGAAAACAAAAGGATTCTATGAAAGTAAAGATAATAGACATGACATCACAGATGAACAAACTCGGATACAAGAAACAGGAAACACAACAAACATGAAACACAATCCAATACCAAGTTGTACTTAAATTCAAGCACACCGGTGGCTGACCGAGACGCCGCCCTCTGTCTTAGAAGAATTGAACAAACAACACGAAGATAGTGGACAAACAAATGTAAATGACCGAAATGAGAACGTCATGTTTGGCATTCCCATAAAGCAACGTTAACACGTCATTAGAGGTAATGATGGCGTGATTACAGAGTCGGAGCAGGCTGAGCGATGGTCAGATGATTGCCTCCTTACTGTGTGGTCTCGTGCGCCTTTACAAACAAACATGAAGACACGTGGCAGAGATCACTTAAGAATTGTACCCTTTACACTTGTTCGAACGCATCGACGTTGTATAAGTTCGGTGAAAGTTTTATAGTGTTATAATGTGTTAATTAAAATGACGAAGAATTGATTTTGTGCTATGGATCTCGTGATATAATAAACGCGTTACATCTAAGCCGGTTAACAGGTTTCTACGGTATCAATGACCGATTTTATCACGTTCTTAGGACTATGATAGGATGGGTACTTCTCTACAAAATTAAATTTTGTAAAGAATGTTATTAAATATGGTTATAAAACGATCTTCAAATAATTACTCTAATTGTAATTTTTTTCATGTTTTTGTATTGAAATATTTTAACGAAAATAAAACAACAATCATACTGTAAATATGAATCGAAATAAAAAAATCATTCACAAAAATCGTCATTATCTAGCCTCCGGTGTCTTATATTTTAAAAAGTCCTTACACCCATTCAGTAAATCATTGACAAGGAACAAATTCCGTGGTCCACAACGGGTGAAGATGTTATCTGGCCCGACATTATTTATCGGAGGCTTATCACCCGATCTGCGTTATTGATACGGGTTGGATCTCGTTCAGACTATGATTGGGCACCAGTCACAACATCAATAATTTCAATCGAGTATAAAGGTAACAATGTCAATTTGTTTTACTGCTTCCGAAAGCTTCTGAAATATTTAGCGCGAAATTTAATTTTTATGTTAGTAATATTTTGCCGACGTTGATCTTACTTTATATATGTTACTAGCAGACCCGTACCACCACCACCACCACTTTGTTGGGCATTAAAAAAATTTTTGTTGTGGTTCTCTGTACTAAATGTTAGGGTTTTTTACCCAACTGCTAAAAGGAGGGTTATATTTAAACGCGTATGTATGTATGTAAATATGTATGAATTTGCATGCCAATTTGTCGAAACATGAATGTTCTATAATGTAAAATCTTGGTGAAAAAAACTACCTTTTTTGGTACCTTTCAAGTGAATATTAAAATGATTATGATTCATAATGTTTATTTTAATTGTTCAATACTTCTATGTAGACAATATATCATGTAGTGTTTTTATCTGGCAGCAAAATGTATTTATTGTATTTCTGCATATCCCACCCGAGATAAACCAACCCATATCTGACTATGGGAAAACACTATTTTTAATGCCTCCCATTGTTCCTTACCATTATCTATAAAAAATGGCAAAAATCACGTATACACATATGTAACTAAATATTCTGTGAATATTTCAAGCGTCTACCTGTTGCCGTTATTAATATCAAGCAAAAACATCACGTTTATTGTATGGCACCCTTAAATATTTATTTTATTCTGCTTTTAGTATATGTTGTTATAGCGGCAACTGAAATACATCATATCTGGAAAAAAAAATCAACTGTCTACCCATCACAGTTCATGAGATACAGCTTGGTGAAAGACAGACCTTACCGTTACCCTTTGGGTACGGAAGCCCAAAAGTATCTAACAGAAATACCTATACCACCCAACAGATTACGACATGGTTGCGGTTACATACCTATACTATATACCTACTAGCTTAGAAGTCCAT
The DNA here is from genome assembly GCA_002930495.1 of Cecropterus lyciades. NCBI lineage: Eukaryota > Metazoa > Arthropoda > Insecta > Lepidoptera > Hesperiidae > Cecropterus > Cecropterus lyciades. The sequence continues at coordinate 94,599 of MOOZ01000102.1, read as the reverse complement.
AGCGGACAAACAACGTGACATGTAATTTGTATAGATATAAGCTATCCTATCTTTCAAGTTGGATCAAACTGCACACGGTGTGCAAATTTGATCAAATCGGTTCAGTAGTTTAGGAGTCCATAGCGGGCAAGAACGTGGCACATAATTTGTATATATATAAGCTATCCTATCTTTTAAGTTGTATAAAACTGCACACGGTGCACAAATTTGATTGAAATCGGTTCAGTAGTTTTGGAGTTTATCGCGGACAAACAACGTAACACGTAATTTATATATATTAAGAATATCCAGTATCGACCACTTTTAAGGACATAATTATGTTACTATTAGTTAAATGTATACTTAATTTTTGTTTACTTATACATACTATAGGTCTAAGTCTAACAAATCATATTTAAAAAGGAAATACATAAAACCAATACTACAAGTTCACAAGAATTTACTACAAAATTTCTGAATCACAAACAACGAAAAGTACGAAAAAACATTTGATATATAAGATAAAATATTTTACCCACAATTTGCTTATGTAAGTACCTAATACAATTGACATTCACATCCTCAAGTATGTAACATATAGCTTCTCTTGTTTAGAAACCCACGCTTAAAGCGAACCACAACGAACACTACAACGAATAAAAGTAACGTTAAAGCCAAAATCCCAATAAATATGAACGGCATCCCAAACGACTCCCCGGTGGTCCGGCAATACGCAATCGTAACAATATCGTGCAGCAGTGCCACCGGGACGCGCATTGTCGAACAGTGCCAATAATTCCTATATTACGATTACGACCGGAGCACACACTACGCGTTTACTACTCTACTATTTCCGTACTTGTAGGTGAACTATCTAACAACACGTGTCATTGTTATATACGACTGAAGTTTATTTACGATACTCAGTAAATAAACTATAAAATCTAACGTTCATATAGAAATAAACTGCATATCCCTGAAGCCTAACTCCACATGCCTGTCTGTAGATTACCAAATTACTGTTATGAATGAACAGACACATTTACCTAACATGTTTTAACCTGGTCTTGAAGGGTAGAAAAGTAAAAGTTGTCGAGTCCTACTTTTACTTGATGTTGTTATAAATAATATAGTAACTAGGCATTTGTGCACCAGATACCAAAATATGTTTCTTCAATAACATATGTCATGACTACAAAAAATTCACGACGGCCAGAGAACCCCTTTCCTTTCTTAAGTCTATAAAAACAGCAGCGGACAGCAAAGTGTTATGTGTGCGGTAGGCGCAAATCGTTAGCGCGTGCAACCAACAGCCATAGCTGATTGAACAGGGAATAAACCACGCCACCCATACACTTCTTACGGGTACGTCATTCGCACTATTTGACCCTTGTATAGATGGTACAACATAGAAGTACAACATAAAACATATCGCAATCGAATTAAGTGTGACTCGATGATAGGTATTATATTTTTATTTTATTATGTTAATTAACCATTGATGTAACTTTAAATTTAAACGCACTCTGGTGAAGAAAATCTTCAATTCATATCGTAAATTAAAATAACATCACCAAATATAAACCGCTAACTTTGTATATTTGACTGTCTGTGTGTTTGAAATAGCATCAAACCAAAACTTTATTTTAAGGAATGAAAAAGACATATTCATATTCATTATTATGGATTAACTTTTAGACTTTACTTTATCAAATTCCAAAGTTATTATAATTTAGAGTAAAAAGAAACTTTTCTAAAATTGTTTAACGTCATTTATGGTGCTTATTTGTACCACTTATTTTAAAGAAGATATAAAAGGGCATTTCGGTTAAATATATGTCCTTATTTTATTTATCAAAACCAAAAATCTATTAAAATTTTCTGGAGATATAGTAGATAGGTATAGTTTGACTTGGAACATACCACCGCCACATCTATTTCTATCACTAGCTCACTATCATGTGAGGCTACCATCTTAGTCCTCGAAAATAGCAACACATTTGTGACGTCCATGAGCGGCTGTGGCCACTTACCATCAGGTGGACTGCATGCTCGTTTGCGACTTCAATCTCATAAAAAGAATAGAAAACCTATCTAAAGAAGATGATACTCGCGCTGTTAAATTTTGAGGGCTAATTTTAGAACTAGTAGTTCTATTACTTATTCAACTAAAAATATATAGTATATCGATAGAAAGGACAATCGTAAATGTTCCGACAAAGTATAATAACACAGTAATAATAATCAAATAATATTATACGTTATGGCTGCGTTTGACGAAACGAATACATTGTAATTTTCTTTCGAAACAATAATTTTATTACACGCTACGCGTAATTGCATGTTCAAATAAATCATATATAAAACTGTGTCAATAATAGAGAACGTGCGTAGACCTGCCTCCGTAATTCTCTTGTTACGCTCAATAAATTTCAATAAGTCTAATTGGATGACAATAGAAAGTTCAAACAAACACATAATGCTGGTTTAGACTCCATTAAAATAATGAATACTTTCTATGCTACATTGAAAAAGTACATTCATATTATACGCTTGACATAAAAACACAAAGTAACATGGAACGATGAAAAAGTAACGTACTGTGAAAAAGAAATAATTAAAGGATTGTTCAGATACAATCGTCCAATGCACAACTGTAGGTTCCAATCGGGAGTACCTCAACGTGAAAATTGGCAATCACCCTTTAATTAACAGCCGTAAAGCCTAGACTTTTGTCACAGTTGTCCCAGTCGGTCGTGCCAGACCAATCAGAGTCATTCCCTGTGTGGTCGCCAACGCAGACGCCAAGCCGATAATCTCCCCAATTCCTTGTCCACCCTAATCATCATATATTCATTCTCAAAAGGCGGTTAAAGTCAAATACTACTTAAAGCTAAGTAATAATAAACTTAAAAATTAAACTCGCCACACAAATGAGCTCATACGATGCAATACAGTCATACGGGGCGTTACCATTGTGACTATCATATCCAGAAATCAACGCTGACATCACCATAATATTTCCATTATATACAAAAAGTAAAACCAGAAAGAACAAAACGATGACAACAACACAATAACAACGTATATAGGTAGAACGTGTTTGACGCAATCGCAAGACGCGACTTCATATGACGAAAAGATGTTTAGCTAAAGCATTATCGCCTCAATAATACACAGATCACAAAGACAAAGCGAACCTAAAAGCTATTATGGAAACAAACAAATTGTAAACGAATATAAAGTATACACCGCGCCCACTAACATCAACGCAATCGATAAACTGCTAATCTATTCCACATTAGGCTCGATTTTAGCACATTGATACTAATCACCAATTATCACGAACAATGGGAAAAATACATTCCGGATGTATGGAAATAACTACCGGAAGCAATTATTAACGTTTCTCAGTACCGTTGAGTGAAATCTGAGAAAAAATATCGAGAACATTCATTCTGAAAATCATACATAAATATCTTGGTGATGAAAGTTTCTAAATCTAAAAGAGTCAATCAATAAACATATGATCCTGAATCTCAACAGACGAACTTTCGACGAAGGAAACTTTCTTCGTCCTAATTAATATTCAAAGCTACATAAGAGAACTATTTGTGCTCGTTCTTAATACGGTCGAGGTGGGACTAGTTTTTAGTTTAGATTTTTACGAGCGTGTAACATTATATCATTACACGCCGATAAACGATAAGTGCAACGTATTGGAGCTTTCGCTGTTGTCGGTCCAATAAACTGGGCATACGATATCGAAGGACATTACTTACTACACAGTGTTCCCAAGCCTGTCATGCCGTTTTATGACTTTTTTATTCGGTCTCATAGCCGTAGAAATGCAACACCACTCACGATTCAGATTTCCATGTTGATATTGAAGTGTTGCTCTATAAAGTCTAAATGAATCGTTTTGAACTAATCCCAAAGAAATAAAGTGCTATATCAAGGAATCCTAACACAATTTGGTATTAAAATAAACTGAATAATTTACATTGTGTGTGTAGTATATAGGTGGATCTAGACAACAGAATAGAAACACAATTGGATTTGGTGCTAATATCGATATCGTAACCAACACATAATACGTCATAAACAATGTTACGATAGCAGAACGAAAAGCCATAAAAATACTTTAGAAATTAAGAATGAGTCGAGGCGGATACGAAGTTATTTTCCTGGTTTTTATGCGAATACTGAATTAATATATAATGCGTTTGTTCCTAACTAACGAATATCAACGACCAATAAATAAGAGATTACTGTCATTTTTTAAACGTTATTATAGAGATTTCAAATAAACTTTGAACTCCGCTTTTCAATCCCTGACGCGATCTATAAGAGCTTTATAGCAATAAAGTATAATCTAAATTATTTCAAAACACGTCCAAAGGACCACACAAAATTAATTGGACGGATTTCGTAGTCGACACCGATTGCATTGCCGTCACAGACGATACTTCTTATAATTCGAAACATAACCTTAAACTATCATTTCTATTACGACTTTACACTTCTACGAAAGCTTTCAAGGAATTTATTTAAAATATCCTTCTACCGATCAATACCCGAGAACCCTCGTAAAGTACTCAGTGCATCTATTTACAAATGATAAAGAGAGGCAGACTCAAGTTGTGCCAGTAATTTAGCTTTCAAACAAGGCAAAAGGAATAAAAGTGAAATAATAAGAATTGCGCGTGGTTTATAACTTTATAAGGGAACGTCGTGTACGTACATAATGGAAAGTTGCAATCGAACTCATTACTCCAATTGTATGTGGCTGCTCGTAATGAGGAGGTGACATCGTAAAACCGTACATTGTGAAAGAATATATTGTTATTGTCTTGCATCAAACTTATACCACTGATTGACACGACGCCGTAACGAGTCTGGCGTGGCGTCTGTGAGATCACTTAAGTTGATTAAAGTCAAAATACATGGCAAAAAATATTTACGAAGCTTATTATTGTCGTGTGACTGAAGTCGACGCATTAACTCAAAAGTCTTAAGACGAGTTTGCTAATTTTATCTTGACGAATTCTTTACATTATGAATCAATGTGTAAGTAAAAACTTAACGATCTATGTTTTCCATGGTGGAAAATTTTCAGCAATTCACAAAAAATAAATTCACAATAAATGCGCGAATTACACGCTAGTCACTGTTTTAAAAAAAACTGTCAATTGTCTCCCGACCAAGGAAATACTGTGATGCATGCCTACTCACGACAATTTTTTTTGTGAAATTGATTAAACCAACGAGACAAAGGCCAATATCAAATTACTCCTACCGATTGCCATTACGGTAATATCGCTGCATAACTCAAAAAGAACAAAACATCAAAATTTATGAGTGGATACCGTTGAATAAAGAAGCGGAATCAAAGCGCCACGGATGCCGAATGAAAGGATAATTCTTTCAAAAAATTCAAAAGATGGAGAGATAAAAAGTCATCTATTCATTGGGCACAGTATGGGGCACCCGCTGTTTTATCAAATATAGGATTAATCCTTTGAGTCGAAAAAGTTTCTTTCATATGGAACAAATATTTTGACACGCGGCTGAGCAAATAAAAGGTAAATGTATACCAGATTAAGGTCACCACTCAGTGCACAATTACTGTAATCTTTATCCACTTATCTTAAAGGATAAAGGAGGTTTACTTAAAACTTTAAATATTATAGTTACAGCGTTATCAACATCTTCATTAAATAGTAGGACCAGAAATATTAAAACTATGTTTTTATAACTTTCGCTTATTTCGCGGGAAATGCTAATCGTTTGAGAACGACACCGTCCTTTATGGCTTTTTATATTTTTTCAGATCTTTTAAAAAAAATATTTAGTTATTTATGTTAATTTGGGTAACAAGAATCATATACCATATATTTAAGTGATTTTTTCATTAATTATAATAAATAAATAGTGTTAGTTAATAGTGAACACAACGTATATTTTGCGAAAATGTGTCGTCTCAACTACGTTTAATTATGCTTAAGTTTGCAATTGAGGTCACAGGACAAAACTAAAAATCTTATTGACGGAAGGGTGATTTAGGAAAACGATTTAGGGAATCTAAAGCTTCAATAATATAAATTGTATACAATTCCTTATATTTAAAACTAAACACATGCTTGTCTCCTATACACGTCTCTACCACACTATAGGGCTGATCCGTTAAATTATTGCTCGGAAAAAGTCCTAAACTGAATACTTCTGAATAATAGTAGAATATTTGGGACCAATTAACAGTAATATAAAAGGACTAATACACAAATTCAATATTTTCTTGTAACAAATGGAATAAACCGATAGTGATGATGCTTGAGATAACAAAAATTAACTCATTGCGTACAAAAAATACTGTACTTATATCTCAAATATTTATGACAAAATAACATTTTGCACAGATATTCGTGGAAATCGCTTTTCAAGATCCAATTATTATGCTAAGCGGTTTCAGCGCCCAGTTCAAGCCTTAAGCAATAATTAAACGGAGTCCTGGGATCTAATGGCATGACAGTTATCTGGGTATTGAGCGGCGGCCGCCAAGCAATCGACATAGTCGACGATACCCGCGATCCGACCTCGATTGCGTGGATGCCGTGTATTGTAATGCATAGACTTATTAAACTGGTGTGTGTTCGAATGAACGCTTTTATCTAGATATTCTAGATAATAAAAGCTTTTGTCAAGAGAAACGAAGTCATATTGCATATGTTATTTCACAATATTTACGTGCCGTTATTTAATCATCTCTAACAAATCCTTTTTTCATTGTTCTGTGAAATTATCTATTTTAATCTGTCGATAGTTACATATGGAAATGACATACTCGTAGAATGTTTTTTTCTGTATAAGGTAACATAGATTAGGTTATTTTAATTTTAGATATTGCTTTTAACATTCTAAAAACCTAGAGTTCTTGCGCAGTAATCACATACGAAAGAAAAGGGGAAAAGGAAAAGAAACGAAACAACTTACTATTTACATCTTACCAATATAATAAAGCCGAAAGTTTGTGAGGTTGGATCAGTACTTCCAGATACACTGTAATAACAGTAGGTCTCCTGTATTTTCAACTGTTATACTGTACCTATACTGTAATAATTCATTACAATTTTATTCCGTAATTTGATCAATGGATGACATTTTTTTAGTCGTCACATTGCACAGAAAGTTGTCATTGAAGTTGTCATTTTAGTAGGAAATAATGTAATTTTATAATGACAATTTCAGTCATCTGGAAGCACTGGGGTGGATGTTTGTAACTCTTTCACACACTCTTTCATACAATAACTAATGAAATTAGACACATAAATAGTTTATGACCTGGATTAACACATGGGGGCAGAACTGCGAGAATGCCTGTTGTGTAAATTGTGGTAGTTTTAAATTATAGTCTATTGCCAACAAAAACTATTTTTTATTTAAATAAACGTGACGGAAAGCTCGTCTTTAATATATATGTCTGTCTCGGTACCATGATTCTTCAAACACGGCGTTTTCTATTAGAATCGCTGCACAAACTTTCCTATAAAGCTTTACGGATTAGCCTATTGTTGGCTGAAACAACAATGAGCGGAGGTCAAGCAGTTTCCACAAACATGATGTTCATTGTACGAACAAACTTAAAATTTAAACGACTTAAGACACTTTTACGATTTGCATACACAAGTATAGTATCTATTCTCTAATATCACCGTTTCATTGTCGGTTCGCATGGAAGTATTTAATGTGAAAAGAAGACATACCAACTTTTAGTACACATATATTGGTATCGGTTTAAAATATATTGAATCTATTTTATAATTATAAATATACCCTAGAATTGTTTTCTAGTCTTTGCTTTGAAACAAATACATACAATACATATAAAAATAAAAATATCCTCGTAGCGTATTTGTTCATTCTTAATTTTCAAATTTCTATTGAGTTTCATTTTACTGTCGGTTTATTGTTTGTTTTATGGTGTATCAGTTACACTATCGATTTTAAGTACATTAAGTGCATCCCATTGTTATAAAAAATGTATACAATGTCACTAGACGATTTTTTGTGATTGCAACTGTATCAAATTGCATAAAACTTTTCAGTGCGTTACAAACATGTTAGATGATTGACTGAAGAAATTATAAGTATGTTTTAATTTATTATACAGAGTTCAATGTGTATTTTGTCTTCTGGCAGTTTATAGGCATTAAACATAACTCTTACTAAAAACGGTCAATAGACACACTGAATACTTACTAATTCATTATAAACAAAATATAAAACTTCATTTTATTACTGTAATGTATTTACATTACGTACTTGGTTACATAAATGTAAATGGGTGAGCTGTGAAGTCAAAATCAGACGCACTTCTCTCAAGATGGCCATCGACGAATCGAGCGTATATAGTGATATCAATATGCATATGCATAGGTATGCTATGAAGAGCAAATTAACACAGATCGGCGGAGAGCCGCTGTTTGTCCTAACTGTGGTACGGTCAAGTGACGCCCAGTCGAGAACAGTTATACAAACATGTTGTATGGACTCACTTGTACATCAATAACGCATTTCATTGTCGGCGAGCTTTGGCTAATGTGGATGCAATTCAGTGGATCGTAGATAGAGACGCGATAAAAGACAAATAAATGGACATTTAATCTTTGCAAGGTAGTAAAGAGTAACACTTCATTTATCTAAAGAGTAACACTTCAATAGACATAATTCATCATTGACATAATTCATTAATTACCGGACTGGTAATTTTAAAACTGTAGGTGTATTTTATACGCTTCACAAATTAATATATCAAGATATATAATATATATCAAGATACGTAGATTATATTCCTTTATGTTTATATTACGAAGTATTAAGTAATCAAAGGACTATATCTAGGTTTCTTAAGAATGTCGCTTAATTGGTAGAAGACAGAATGAAAGACTAGTAAGACCGTAACACGCTGATACCGGTCACTGACGTACCTGAGTAAGGGAATAACCGAAAAGACAGTGAAAGCAAGACCAGTCCGCAGTTTTGAGCAGATACAGATAAACTCAGAGAAGATTCATTAAACAAAAGCTAATTATGTAACTAAATACTAAAAGCTCTGGGGTTTATTACGGATATACATGGGTAGCATGGTATCTCCACTTACTATTACTCATCGCCACCTATATTTAAAAAAAAACTCGCAATGGAATCAATCATCCTAGGCCATATAAACTAAATATAGTATCGAAAGGAACCAAACTGAAAATTTCGTCTAACGAATTAAATTGAATATTTCATGCTAGAAAAGGTCAAACATAAATATTACGTACCTTATAATAACCGCATGCTTTCAAGAAAAACAAAACGGACGATTCAAAATGTTATTTACTAAAAATGCAACCTCCGCATTGTCTCTTGTATTCTCACCGTGCGATATGATGGTGACATATTTTGTAAAATTTATGACATACAGCGCCATCTACAACCCAAGAGACGAACTAACTGTTACACTCGACAGCGTCATAATTCTAGCAAAACACCACAAGATGGCGCTGCAAACAAGTGTAGTATTAAATTACTATGGTCGAAAATTGAATTGATAGATATTATATGAAATTCCTGAAGCATGGAGGTGAATTCTATCTCTATTAATATGGAATTATGTAATAAACAAAATATATTAATAGGAACAGATAAATGTAATTCTCAACATAAGTATTCTAAACATAAAATATGACAATGACCAACCTTTTGGATACCAACTTACTAACAATATGTTTGTAGAAATCTTAACTGAACTGGTGCACCCACTTTAACTTCTTAATAACATCTGATTTAGGGTATCAAACCAAGTCTAAGCCATATGATTACCGAGTATTTCAATTGAATTACAGTAAAAACTTTTTATTTCAGAGGTTAGATTCCGCCCATATGCTTCAAATACAGAAACCACAATTGACCAGTAGTACTCAAAAAAAGCTGATGTGGGAACAGAACGCACTGAGTCTTGTACCAACCACAACGGTAAATAAAGAAACTTTTTACAGTGAATAATAGAAATTGGTCACAATTTTTTTACCAATGAATTGAAAAAGAATGCAAAAACCATCAATAAAGATCTTTGACTGAATCTCAGTGCTATATTAATACATGGTTAACATCTTGGAGGAGGTATTTTCTACTTGAAATTTAATACCGGTGCCTACAGGCTGAATAATATGAGAACTCCATGGTCATATAATAACTTCGCTAATTTTGCAATTACAATCCTTCATTCACTATGATGATGGACATTTAAGTTCATGTTTAATAAATATGAAGCAATTGCATGACTTTTTAAACCACTGTAGAATTTTAAATAACATACAGGTTTATAAGATTAGATTTGCAAATAACATTAACTCAATAACCTAAATGAATAAACAGTAATATGAATATAAATTATAATAAAAATTTTACTCACTGGCTTGAGAGGCACTTTGAAACATATAATCCTGGTGCCTTCTATTACACGGCCGCAAGGTTTATATTCCAACCATCTATAAACCATAACACAAGAATTCAAGATACTGAAAATATAACTTCAATTTATTTCATAAAATTTAATATCATACTTACCTGTCAGGAATTTTCTTTGACATTTTTATAATTTGTGGCTTTGTTACTATTTCCTGAAAATATATACCTAATATTACAATGTCCAATTAATTTCCTGTTAAGCTATAAAATATGTAATAAATACTTGATCTCATACTGATTGTTTGATTGCTTAGCATGGAAAATGGAAATTTGACAACTGTGACATTAGTTACACTATTGACAGCTGCCAAATTCTAGTCAAATAATATTTTAAAATTCCAGGTAGCAAAGTTAGACTAGTCCTACATATATATAGACGTAAGAATTGGAATTAAATATGTTTTTTAACACATTGAAGTAGCAAACGAGTATGATGTCCACCTGAATGTGAGTAACCACTGCCGCCCATGGACATAATATATAAAAAACTTCATATAGAAAAGGCGTTCTATCTAATGTCGATTTCACCTCATATAAGTGACCGGTAACCGGCAACCATATCTTTCCACCGAAACGCAAGAACTGCTTCACGCTAGAAATAGGTGTGGCGGTGGTACTTCCCTGTTCGAACTACACTGGTTCTACCACCTGGCAAATGAATATATTCCTCAACTATTGGAAGTTCAAATATATACAGAAGCATTTAAATGGAAGTTAAATTGCTTTAGTAGAAACTTCTCAAAAGTGTTGTCTTAAATGTATGTAGTATTTTTTGTATGGTGCCATGTGAATGGATATATAACCAACGAAAAAAATCAAAACAGTAAAAAAGGATACTTTAACATTAAACATTACGTCTAACGTTAAAGTAAAAGAGTTGACAATTATGGCAATTAAATTGTTGATTTAATTTTCTACGCCTGGACGCCCCCGCTCATATTAGGTAATTCTATTTTCAATCTAATCAGTCAGCCACATTCTTAAAGCTGTTTAATTCATAACACACTTTGTAGTAGTGTGTCTAGTATGGTTAATATCGATAAAATTGCTATTCATATTAAATATTTTATCGTTAATATTCTGAAATTCCAATATTATCGATACCCGTATGATATTGTCATTCTTGGAATTTTATGAAGTGCTCACCTGTTTGCACAGTTTCATGAACAATAGGCTAGTTGACCTAATTTCAAAAGCTGCTTATTACTTTACCTTATTGCAGATTTAAACTAAAAAAAATATGACGTCACAACAACAACAATTATGACAGCTGTTATGTTGCTATAAATGTCATATACAACAATGGCGTTTGCCACGGCGTGACGTCATGCTTCCTGAATGGTGTTCACTGTCACGTGACTAAATGTCTATTTTTGCGGAATTTGTTTCCTTAAAATATTAATAATCCTTATTTCTTATAACAAATAATTTAGTTTTTTTGTTATCAATATAACATGAACAATCATTAGAAACTACAGTATATCCGATTCAGTCTTAGTGGACACAAGCCTATTTGACTAGATCAACAATATACATTCGAGATCCATTCAAGACTAATCAAAGTCCTTATTCACTGCAACTTTATACTTAACTGTTACGTGTACGTAAGTCATAGTAGCATAAGAGCTAGTGAACCATCCGAGTAACCCACTTCCCACAAAGCTAGATTGTTTTTAAATATTGATTTACTATCGCTTAATTAAGAAAGTGCCGTTCTGGCAGGCATCCCCCTAATTGAGTTTTTGAGATATCGCGTTCTTTCCTTGAGATGCCTACATCGAGTCCGTCCCCTCTGCCCCACATCACTGGACCGCCTGCTCATCTATACTTCTATACTAATATTATAAAGAGGAAAACTTTGTATTTTTGTAATTAATAAACTCAAAAACTACTGAACCGATTTTAAAATTATTTTCACCATTAGAAATCTACATTATTCCAAAATAAGATACAAATAGTTTTTCGAAAAACTTAGATAAATATCTTAATATTTACCAAAAAAGAACCGGTTAGGAATAATTTTTTTAATTCCGTCAAATTAACATGGTGTCCCTGCTACTTTCTTTAGCTATCACAATCGAGAATCGTTATCGGGAAAGTAAAAATGTTAAAAATGTACGGGATCCCGGACTATAAAACATAGATTAATAACGTCATCATCATCATCACTATCTACACGTGCTGCACGAAGATATGCTAAGCATCAGTCCATTATCATCGCTGGGATGCTTGCGTGTAATGTCTATGCCGTTTTGTGAAATATAAATATATCATTATAACAACAATCGATAGTACGGCAACACTCATCAATACTTATGTAATGTCACAATAAATAAACTTGTCAGTTGTCATTTACACACGTCAAACTATTAAACTCAATTTCACACGATACATTGTATTGTTACACTTAATTGACCATTTAAATGTAAAATATTATTCGTATAAAGTTAAAATAAATATATAGTAAAAAAACATATTACAAAATAAATGACATGACTCTCATTTCCCGGCACATCCCTGCTTCGTTATCGGTTGCTATAGAGACAATATGAAAAGAAAATCATGTTTGATCGAAGCTTTCGACGCTGAGAAAGTTGGTGCTGAAAATAAAAGCAAAGTTTTTTTGTGTAGTAATAATTCAGAGCAAAAAATGTATAAAAATACCATTTGGTACAAATCTCTGCTTAACGCAGAAAAAGCTTGTTTGAAGGACGATAAAATCAAAAAGTTTCACTACAAGTTTGAGGACGGTAGAGAAATGGTTGAAGAATACAACGTAGACACCCAAGTATTGCTACGTAGATCCTGGAAAGTTAAAGGAAAGCTCGGAGGAGAAGGTAAATGGAATGTGGAAGTGGGTGACCCTATCCCTGATGCTACTCCTAATAATGATCCAGTTGATATAACAGAGTGTAAAGATCAGGTTATGTATCATGTTTGTTTCATAAATGAGAAGCTTTGGTTTCTTTAGAATGTCTCATATATTTGATCTTCTAATAACCATGTTATTAGAAGTCATTATGAAACTTCTTTTGCACATCAATCACCTACTAATACTTCACATGATGTCTGATATAAACCAGAATACAGGAATGTTTAACACTTGTTGAAAGGCAGATAGGTATAAGTCTATACATTTTGAAATTGATAATATTGTAATTTTTTTCATATTTACAGCCTGTTGTAACCAGACGTAACACAAGAATTAACTTAGAATGGCGAATTAGAAATATGCCATATCCAATAGAAACTTATTCAATCAAAGCAAATGATGAAGAAAAATGTGTTGTGGTGAGCACAACTAACAAAAAGTATTTTAAAAAACTACATATACCTGAACTTGTAAGGCTGGGACTGCCTGTAGAACAAGCTAATGTCTACTCAACTCATAATTTTAATACTTTGGTAGTAGTCGTAAGTACCCTACTTTTTTCACAATAGTTTTATCAGGACCTCTTCTTCTTTATTAATTGAGGAATTATTTGATAGTTAAATTTCCTTTGAATTGGAGTATTGAATTTAACAGTGGTAGAACTCTTTGTGGTGCAACTCCAGAAGCACCACTGCAACACCTATTTCTGCCTAATAACAGCAGTGTAACGTACTATTGTGATCTGGTCTGAAGGGTGTGGTAAGGGAGACGTACTTTTCCAAGGCATTCCATCTTAGTCCTCAGGGGTAGGAACGCATTTGTGGTTAACCTTAGGTGAGACTTTGATCTTACCTAGGGTTGAGTACAGATGTCCATGGACGGCAGTAGCCACTTACCATCATGTGGGCTGCATGCTCGTTTGCTACTTCAATAGTATAAAAAAAAAAAAAAATGAAATTAAAATATAATACACAGACATATTTTTAACAAAATGATGTTGCCATTCAGTATATTATTTCAATTTAGTGTATTCAAGTTTTAGGGAAATGTGATATGTATAGAAATATTAACTTAATTTTATGGTCCCACCTAGCAATTTGTATGGACTATACGATTAAATAATATATGAACTCCCAACTGTAATGTTTAAAATAATAAAGTATTTCAAATAAACATAATTGAGTAATTTGCATCTAAAAAGCAGTTATCAGAATATTCTAAGAAATTGGATGCTGTACGATAATGTTAAAAAGCTACTAAAAGTTTGGTGAATCTGTTTTGTTTTATGGCAGTATCCATAAGTGTCCAGGATACGACAGGGAAAGGGTGCTGTCCTCCCCTGAGATCCAAAAAACATCTTCATCATTGCATTTCTGCCATTTTGCATCATTAGCGCTTCATCCACAGCTCCATTTATTAACTGCTTCCCCTTCCCTGGGGACATTGGCTGGGTGATGTTCCCAGCAGACAGTACCTACATAACCAATACTTTACAGAAACATTACCATGTTGAATTTTCAGAGATGTGTGTATTTATTTGAATATTTTACTATTACAGTACAAGAAGCCCCAGCAATTATTGGACATGGAAAAGGAATGGTATAATGAATTGCAAAAAGTCAAACCTATCAAAGATATACCAAATGATTGCAAAACTCAATAGATAACTAAATACAAATTGAAAGAATGGAATTATTATTACTTAGTAATAAGTTCTTGCACTTAATATGAAGCCATTAACTTTATTTTAAATTATATATATTTGAAATAAAAGATGTAATAATAAAATTGTATTTCATTGACAAACACATTAGTAGAATAGATCTGTACTGCCTATTATTAAGTTGTACACTAAATATACCTCATGTATTTCAATGTGTTATAATGCTCAGTAGAGGAAACAGGTCTTTTGTCTTAATAATAGTCCTATGAAAAATAATACATTTACTGGAAAAGACAATTCACAATCACAAAGATAACTCTTTATGAGTCCAAAGAATCACTGATGTCTCTTTTTGTCATATGTATTACAAATGATTAGACAAAGTGTATAATATTTAAATTGCTGGTATTGATATTTCTTAAAATATTTGGAAGATTAAAATTTAAACTTCAAAAAAACTGTGTTAATTGAATCTTATTTGTACAAACATAATGCTTATGATATTAATTAAATATGCAATACCAGAAATACATAAAGCTTTAGTCATCCATTGCAAGTGCCTTTGCTTGTTCTTTTAATTCTTCTTCATTCTCTTCTTTATCTAATAATCCTTTAGATTTTAGATATTCTCCATACTGCTTAGGTATGCCCATAAAAGTTTTAATTTTTGCTCTGAGTTGCTTCCAAGTTTCTTGGTAGTAATTCTTCTTGTCTCTTTCCATTGCTTTGTAATCATGTCCATATTTATCGAGCAGGTAAGTGATAAATTCTACTTGACCCTTTGGTAACCTGAAAAGATAATTACATTTTAGGTGTATGATAATAAATTTAATTCAAGTGATTAAAAAAGATCCATTGCCCAGACGTGGTCTCCATTCGAGGACTCTTCTACCCTACTGGTTGTCTGTCCTACGAACAATGTAGCCTGCTCATTGCCACATCAGCTTACTAATTCTAAGACCTATGTTGGTAACTTTTGTTATCCTATGGATTTCAACATTGCAAATCTGTCGTGTAGAGAAATACCAAGCATAGCTCTCTCCACAGCTCTCCGAGCGACTTTGAGCTTGCATATGATGCTCACAGTAAACGACCACGTCTCGGCATCATATATCATAACTGGCAACGCACACTGCTCAAATATCTTCGACTTCAGGCTCTGAGATGTATTGGATGAGAAGACAAGACATAGTTTCCCGAATGCTGCGCGACCGAGTTGGATTCTACGAGTGACTTCTTTCTCAAGTTGAACTTACCCATCTGAATCACCTGTCCCAGGTAAATGTATTTGTCAACAACTTAGAGGTTAGTGCCGTCAACAACAACTGTTATGGGTGTGACATGGACGTTAGACATGATCTTCGTCTTGTCCATGTTCATCTTAAGACCCACCTCTTTAGACACACCTGAGAGGTCAATGAAAATGGTGTTAAGGTGCTCAGCGACTCTACCATGATGACTATGTCGTCTGTGAATCTAAGGTGAGTGATATATTTGCCATCGATGTTAATGCTGGTAATAATGATGTAGTGGAAAGGATTCACCTTCATCATCATCAGTTTAAACATCAGGATACATCAGTTTAAACACATCTTACAATGCAGCGGTAAACAGTTTCGGGGATAATACATTCCCCTGTCTCACACCCTGCTGCAATTGGATCAGGATTGTTATTCTGTCATGTAATCAGATTGACACTGAGGCTGCCTTATATATACACTTCAACACTTTGATGTACCGATAGTCAATCTGGCACCGCAGGAGTGACTCCCACCTGCTTTTAGCAATTCAGTTATGATTGCATATTCACAAAGCACTCGTTTGTTTTTGAGCTGTTTGAGAGCTAATCAAATCTCGTACAGACACATCCGGCATGTCTTTAGTATAATGTTAGGATGGCGTGGCTCTCTTGTCATTGACAGGTGTCAAGAGTTCCACGTGACTTTGATATTCAGCTGTTGCATTATGATTTTACCTTTTAAAAATTAGCCTTTGTTATAAAGACGGATGAAATCTCATGAAGAAATAATACAACTCACTTGCCATCTGCAAAACCTTTACATAAGTTTTTCAAGTTAACTTTTTAGTGCTTGTTGAAGAAGACATTTCCTCCAAGTCAATTTTAGTTGAATCATTTCACTCGCACAGACTACATCCGCAAATAACAAAAGTTATGACAACAAAATAGTCATCATTTTTAACCCGTGAATACTGAAAATGCAAATCGAGAAACTGCAAACAAAGATCTTCTACTGTATTTAACATGCCTAGCTCTAAATTTATTATTGCTAATAGTCAACTACATACTACATATTGTGTTAGTTATTTTAAAAAACATACATAAATTTTCGCTCCCTCGGTGCCTTGGCTACTTTTTCTAATTTTTCAACAACTTCAATCTTCGACGGTTGTCTCTTTGTCACCACCTCTTCTTCCGTATCAGAATCACACTGTTTAACAATCTGTACGGCCTTTTTAAACGTTTCCCGCTTGTAATTAGGAATTTTTATAGCCTTGTTTGGATCATTTGCGAGACCCATATCTCTAAGGTTTTTAAATGACGTCTTCCTTTTGTCCCAGGCTTCTTTGATAATATCACTATAAAATTACAAGATATATTGTTAGATTATTGTATAAAAAAATGATCACAAAAATATGGAAACAAAGGGGGTATCTTACCATTGCACAGTGCCTGTACTGCGCTCCTTATTTCGCATTCGTTTGCGATTTAGTTTATGCAAAAATTTCTTTTTGCGATGTTGTTTCTTAATTTTCATTTTATAAGCCTAAATTCACAACAAATTTCCAAGTTACAACTAGATTTGATTAATATTGTATGAAAATGCTCACAGGTACTAATTGCAAAACAAACGTTAATTACGCAGCTCTAACAATTGAATTAAAATTCTTTGTTGCAATTATTTTTCATTTTCACTAACGCTCTTATTACTTCTTTCGATGCTCAAAAAATTTTATTTACATTCCTTGATCACAACTTCGCAACACGTGTTTTCCCTTATGTCATTGTGAATATAAAATGTCAAGTTGTCAACGTGAAAAACATATCCTTTAGTTTTTGATCAACATCACAGAGAAAAGAATAAAAGTAGTACTAATTGTGAAAAGTATTAGCTAGTATAATTAACAAATATCATCCCAAATAGTGTGATGGTTAAAAATATTTATTGTGCCTCACAAATGATAATCTAACAATGGACATGTAAGTAAAATAATCTATGGCATATAGTCAATATGGAAGGAATGGTTAAAAAAAAATAGTCACGAATTAATGAAGTAAGGCTTAAAGACGCTAAGCCAAAGCCTTAATACCATTCTAAATAAAAAATAATATTGAAGGAATACTTTATGTTATGTCAAAACAAAGTAATGTGCGTATAACCTTACTATTTTAAATATTTACCATAAATAATATAATGAATAAAACCGGTGCAACACGTTATCAGAAATTTTTGAAATCAGAAAAAGCTAAAACAAAATTGAAAGCCAAAAAAGATTTACCTAAAGGTACAAATGTGACAAAAACGAACTTTAAAGTTAAGAAAATTGTTATCAAAGAGCAGCTAAAGAAACATGGTGAAGCCGAACTTTTGTCTACGAGAAAATTGAGTGCCAAAGAGCTTTTATCCCGTTTAAATCATTTCAATACAAATTCACGCACAGATGCTCTTGAAGGTTTAAGGGAGCTTATTACGTCCTATCCTGAGACTTTGGAACAAAACTTGGGGCAAATCATCCTTGGTGTTACACCCTTAATACTGAATGTGGAAAAAGTGGTATGTACTATTAATGTAAATTTTAACACAATAAAACTGAATTCTTAATGTTTACACCTATTTCATAAAATCTTCATCATATCATTTAGCCACAGAGTCCAAAAGATTTTGTCCCACTGGGAATACATCTATATTTTTTTTTCATTTGATATCATTAATCTGAGCACTTGTATAGTAGCTTCGATCAAATACGTACTAGATTAACGATTATGGCACAAAAAACGGCAAAAGAAACAAGAACACAAATTAAATTGTGGTCTTATTTGGTTTTAGTATCGTCCAACCATAGCCAACGACCGCACGTGCGGATGGAACGCTATAATGCCTCAGTGTGCTTTTAAAATAATGAAAATAACCATAACGTAACAGTAAGATTTCAGAAGGCATGTCTTTCTTTAGGAAAGTACATGTCAGTTTCAATTTTACAGTATCTAAAGATCTTAATTTACCAAATAATAACAATATTTCATCGTTTGGCCAATATTTGACGTTAAACAACCAACAATCTTGCCAAATATTGGTTGTTCTGGAATAAGGAATGCATGGAGTGTTTGTTGTAATTTTTATTGTTATTGGTATAATTAAATACTTAGGGTTTCCGGGCTATTTATATTAAGCGACACTGTGAGCGGTTTTGAGGTTTATATTTTCGTAATAATAAGGTATGTATATATTCAATATATATTTGCAATCAGCGGACTTTTCTACGTCTTTTAAGCTCAGTTTCCTGGCTATCAGGACTTTTTTGGCGATTGAAACAACAGAAAATTTGGGTCTACTTTGACTATAACTTAATTCATGCAACACAAATGTTGTTCACATTGAATTCAAACTTATAGACAGCGAGCGCAAGTTACATTTTTATTATATATACAGATACAGATATATCGATGTCTAACTAAATGCTTTTTTTTTAAGTTTACTCCTACAAGTCTTTACTTAAACATATTTATTTAGTCTATATCTATGTAGTCTATCTTATGAAACTTAGTATTTGGCCTTCTGTGAAGAAATAATGTAATATGCATCTATATATATAAAAGCGAAAGAATGCTCATTCACTCGTGTATTGATTAAAAATTGCAGAGCGTAAACTACTGCAAGTAGAATCGTGAAGTTTTCACAAGAGGTTCCTTTTATGACATAGACTTCAGCTAAGAACGGAATCTTGATATTCCACTCCTAAAGGGCTTAAATAGGGGATGAAAGTTTGTATGAAAGTCTGTCAATTTAACTGTGAGCTCAATGAAACTTAGTATTTAGCTTTGTGGTTTAATATAAGGAAACATCTATTTTATTATTTTTGAAAAATCTACCCCTAATGTGGTCAAATGAGGGTTATAAGTTTGCTTAGAAGTCTTCAGTTTTGATGAAAGGCGAGTGAAACTTAGATTATTCTTTGTTGATTGATAAAATGAAACACTTATTTGACAGAATTGATAGTATAGCAAACTCCTGCCACTTTTTGGAGCTCCATTTGTATGCAACACTTAATCTAGTACATATTTGATCGAAGTATAGTAATTTGTGTGATATTCGCAATAATGTCCCTTACATTAGGGGACATTTATGAAGAATTGTTTTTTCCTTGATAAATTTGAGATTTCCATCTCCTAAATTATATTTTGTTTCAGGTAAGGCGTGATACTCTAAAAGTCTTAAATTTGATTTTATCTAACGTGCATCTTGAGAAAATTGACCCATTTTTTGACATAATGTCCACATATCTCCGAAGTGCAATGACACATATTGACAATCGGATTCAAGAAGACTCACTTCAATTCCTCGATGTTCTCCTCATTTGTACACCAGAAAAGATGGCTGATAATTTCCATAAGATCATTCCCAATTTCTTGGATATGATATCAAAATTGCGTGTTGATGCTAAACCAGGTCGAACATTGACTGTGAACTTGAATAGTCAGATCACAACTGTCAAATGGAGGATCAAAGTAATTCACAGACTGCAAGAGTTCCTGAATAAATATTCAGAATATAATCATTTTGATAATAACACCAATCAGCCAGAGTTTAATACAAAATATTTTGACCCACATCAACCAAATCACTTTCAGTTATTTAACACTCAGAATATATTAGTGTCTAATATACTGAATGCTAAAAATTCACAAAATTTACAAGAAGCTGATGATGGGGAAAAATTCCAAGCGTATGTAGATACTTTGATGCCATTACTTTTTGAAACTTGGCTTGAAGTGTGCCCAAACACAAAGTCAGACAAAAATATAGAAACTGTTATAAGCGTAGATGCAGCAATTCTATTGCGACATGTCCTTAAAGTTATGTCATTACTCTGCAAGCTTGTGAAAAATCTTGACAATATAAATCCTAGCAGCAATATGAAAACATTGTTTCTTCAAAAGTACAAGGCTCAACTTAGTCAGCACTTTATTAGGTCATTCCCATATGTGACCAACATTAGGTCCAAGCAAGGGAAAAGTACCGACTCTGCAACTGAAGAAGTTATCACAGATCCTAAGATGATGGCAGAAAACTTAGACATATGTTATTTATATATCATCTTCAACCCAAACGTAAATATTAAGAAGCAAACTGAAGAAATTAGCTCAGTTGTGGCCTATATTGAAAAAACTTTCAATGGTAATTGTGATGAAAATATTTGTAATATTGTTTTGAACATACTGTATACATTATTTTCTAATGAAGCCACTGGCTGGTCAAAGACATTAACTATTTTGGACACATTGTTCAGAAAAAATATTCAGATTTATTTTAATGAATCTACTCCAGATGCTTTTAAACAGAAAGTATTTGCCTTATTATGTAATATTGCATTAAATGAAAATCTAACTCATTTTCATTCTAGTGATGCTTATGGAGTATGGCTTCAAAACCTGCCAGACATATTATTAGGAAAATCTGTAACAGTACAGACAGTTAATATTATTCACAAATTTGCCACAACAAATAACAAAACCTTTAATTCAGTTGTTAAACCCAAACTGAAAGCAATAATAGAAAATCTCCCAATAATAACAATTTCTGATAGTGTTTCAGATGTAAACAGTTATCATAAACTTTTCTCTTTATTCTACTGGATAAAAGCTTGGGATACTGACTCCCTAAATTTACTGGAAACTCAGTTAATGAATAATGTGTATAAAAATGATTATGGGAAGTATATTTTTGACACTTTAAGATTAAAAAGTGGTGGCATATTGTAGGTATAATAAAAGACTTGAAGTTGGTTTTATTGTTTATTTCCATTAATTTAAAACACAAATTTGCATGTGGCTGCGTATGTTTCAGATCACCACAGATACTTAGTGAGGTAGACGCATATTTGCTTTAACTTATCCGCAATCTGCAAGCGTCTTACATGCTTCATGACTTAATGCAAGCTACCATTGCAGCTTAATAAACATCACACACATTAAAAATGGAGCAAGTTGCACCACACTTTACTAGGATCGATTATAACTTTACAATTTACAACTTTTAGTGACACCAAGTAATAATACATTCAGAATAAAATGCAGTCATATATTTGTAAAAACATAAGGGATCACACCATTCACATTTAAAATTAATTTTCAAATCATCTATATAAGTTACATATTACATAACAACCATATCACTTATTATAATTGTATTAAGCATTCATACACTATTTTATTCATTTAATAATAAAAAGGAACAAATGATTCAGCCAAATAAAATAATTAGGTAGCTATAATAAGGTAATGTTGCATTACTTAACTATAGATCTAATATTATTTCGCTACTAAAATAACATACGAATAATTTTAATTCATTTATGAAAATTAAATTTATATTTGGTGGACATTTTGGATTGTTTGAATATTTTCAAATTAAGTCACCACATAGGTCAATTTAAAAAGGCTTGTAGGCCTGGGTAATAATTCATAAAATTATTCTTTATACATAGTCTCATGGATCTCGGATGTTGTCACTTTAATATGTTGAACTAGCCCTACTAGGACCTAACATCTAATAAATACGACTACTTACAAAACGTTCCACTAATTGTTGAGTCGTAAAGTATTTAATTTTTGGCAAATTTTGGCTCAAATCATAATTTTAAAAAGTTGTATCCTTCTTAAATACCCGATCTACGAGTTCGATTGCGAATACTCCCAATCTCTTAATTATCGTGTCTTTTATATTTTATGTACTATATACCTAGATTATCATTTACAGAGGAGTTCGATATTTAAAAATGGCAAACATAAGAATTATAGCACGAAAATTAAATACAATTTTACTACTTTAGTTGAACAATATATTGGGAATAAAATAAATATTTGTTCGGGCTTTTGAAAACTAGCTTTAGCTTTCCAAATATAAGACATTTATGTTTGCTTTCAACAGTAATCCCATGTACTCAAATGAAAATTAACTTATGAAAATTATTCAACCTTAAGATGGATTACTAAAATAAGATATATTATTGATACCTCTTACAATTTTATCATTTCTGTGACTTGACATGATTATAATACTGAATGTATTTATAAATGAATTATTGAGAATATGTTCTCATAAATATTATAAATAAATTATACTATAATGTGCATTATATGCTTATTTGTTGAATTGGTAACTATAATTTCAGTTCAATTTTTAATTGCATATAACATCGACAAGAATAGTCTAATAAGGCTTTAAATTAAAATGATCACATTGACACTGTATTTTTGTATTTGGATGTTTGAAATGATGTCGCCTTAACCATATAACAAAACAACTCATAATTACCTACAATCGAGCCCTTCATAACAAATAGCTCCTATCCCATGATCATTTATAGTTTATATACTCAAAAGTTTCGTGTCTACTACACGAGTAAGTATATACTTTAATGCTAGCTGCTCAATCAATAAAGACATTTTAAAATTATAAGCACTGCATTTCGTGTGTGCAATTTATTAAGGCATTTTAATTTAAACACTGGATAGAACTTCAGAATATAATAAGTCGTAAAAGATAGGGTCTGAAGTGGGCCAGTGATCGATCAATATTAAAGATAGCCATATATATACATATACATGATAACATACCTACAACTATTGTGATAATATTTTACTATTGAGTTTTCCTTTTATTAGATTTTTTTGCGCGAGGTATTGTAGCAGAGGCCGACAGCATTGCCTGAAAATAAAACAAATAAATTGAAAAATAATACAAAAAAGCGATAAAAGCAAAAATGCAGCAAATATACAGTATTTTATGGAATATATGACATGTCAATTCTTTGTGTGTAACTAATCTATGTATGTATAGCATGTTAGAAATTACACAAAAATAATTATCAATTCGTTAAATTTCAAACAACGAACGCTTATGACTTGTTTTTGTTATTTTAAATATTATTTGAGTGTGAAAATTAATTTATTTTGGTCTGCAATATTTTTTTAGTCTCTACTACTACTACTCTGTATCTTTTTATTGAATTAAAACATATATTTATGTTATTAGTAAAACATACCTACAAGCATGTGAGCTAATACAGTGTACGTTGTGAAATATATACGAACGGGATTAACACGAAAAATAAAACAAAAACATGATAAATTAATTCCATGCAAAACACCACACGAAATTCTAAAATAAACATACTGTTTTTCTTCTGTACTCCTAATGATAGATAGAGAAGGGGATTAAGGGTTTACACATCTGTACTTTTAGATGTGGTCGGTATTTCCTCGTGCGATATTGGTACTTTATACTCTGGGTGACTTTCTAATTTTGCTTCGATAACCTTTTGAAGAGCATCACTCTTTTCAATGACATCTTGTGCAATCATCTCTTTATCCAAATCATCTGCATCTTTAAAACTAATCTGGTCATCACATAATTCAAATTGAGTGGTATTATCTTTAATGGATAAATCAATGCTAAAATCAATATCATTGCAGTTTTGGAATTCTTCGAGGATCTTTTCAGTAGAGGATCTTCGACTTTTATCCCCTGAACTGCTAGAAGCGTCATCTACTTTCGACTCCCTATGCCAAAATGCTAATTTGCTCGGTAACTGTAATAATTTTCCCAGCCCAGAACCATGGCTTTTATTCGACTTAGTTGATTTTCCCTTATGATTGTTGCCTTTTTCTTCTGTAGCTAAAACATCAGTAGTTAAACCTTTAGATATGTTATCCTCTTTCAAATTCGAGCTCGAAATACTTTTTTCTAAATCTATAAAGCTTTCTTGTTTTGTCAGATTATTTGATTCGTCTGAAATGTTAGCAGATTCTCCTGGTACAATCTTTTCAGTTGGTAATGGGATAGGTGGTAATGGAGCTTTGTTCTTACCATACTTTCCTTTGGAATTTTTTCTACTACTCTTAGGAGAATTTTCAGGAGTACCGAATGAAGCTTCATCGTCACTTTCCGCAGAATAACTATCATTTCGAACTGCGTCTATACTGGAGTTTTCATCAAGTTTATCATTACTATTATTTATTTCATCAATATCACCATATTCTCTATCGGGAGTTTCGTATATTTCAGGATTCGTATTACTCGTTTGATCACGTATTTCTGGGTTTGTAGGGACATTATTCATAACAGGGGTTGATTCGTTACATTCTTGGGGTTGATTTTCTATTGGAATGTCGTTTACGTCTTTAACCATAGTTTTGTCTTCACCTGATGTACTTTCATTATTTTTTACAACTTTATCAGATTTATTTTTATTTTCTTTTTGGACCCGGTAGTCTATGTTATCACTTTCGTCAATAATTGGGTAGTTGCCTAATACTTTGATAATTTTTACTTGATCTCTTACATATTGATATATAAATGGAGGGTCAGTATGTGACAGGAATAGAGGAGATTGAAAATTAACGAGAGAGGGCATATTCGCATAATCAATACTATCGTCGTCGTGTAGCTCCTCGATGGTAACTTCGTTATCCTTTAAATAAAAAGCACTAAGTCTAAATCAAAATTATGAGAGAAATAATATAAACACTAATAAATGCAAAATACAGACTTATAAATGTTTGACAAATAATAGTAAATTTTAGCGTGCATATATAAATAAATGAATATAGCAATGTCGCATGCATGACGTGATGAAAATAAACATTGTAAAACTTGAATATATCCCGACTTTTCGAGTAATCAGTTATAGTATGTATATATCATTGAATCTATATTTTGTCAATTTCATATATATTTTTAACATTTATTCTATCTATCTACATGTGATATTTGAGTAATAAACGTGGTTACACCTTGTTATTATCATAAAAAATCTTATTCTACTGGTTTAGATACGTTCATTTACAAATTTTAAAACGTTTTAAAATTGTAACAACTATGTCAGTTTTATCATTCTATATAAATATTGTGAACATTCATGATTATGTCTCCATTATTAGTTCATTCACATACGTTAAAGCACCTTGCCTACCCTGCCATATCAACTGTCGCATCACAACTTTCCTTCTGGAGCTTGTTTTACCAATTCTTAACCAATTTAACGAACCACATTCCATAAGATATAAAAAACATCAGCTAGTTAACTTATCAATAAAGTTAGGGCTAAACGCACTTATACAATCAATCTTATATATCTAATATTTTTGAACATAATTATGCATTATATATATAACCACAGTTTCATAGTGTATTAAAATATATATTATCTTAATGTAATTTATGGACACCATTTATTTATATTTACTTATTGCAATACAATAAATTCATGTCAAGTACATAAAATTTTACACAAATGCAATTAGCCCTAACAATTACAGCAAATACGTTCAATGGTTTTTACAGCGCACCCTGGTGTGTGAAATGTGAAGCGTGATTCAGCGGTTTACCAGCGTATAACCTGAGCTTTGTTTAAAATATCTGTATTTTAAATATCTTATGAAAAAAAAAACAGATGGAAATTTTGATTCAGCTTAAATGGTGAAAGTATTTAATTAAACATATTTTTCCAATCTATACATTTACACAACAAATAAAATTGTAATGTCAGTCAGAAAAAAATAATGACTCATTTTTTAAAATTCACATGTTAATTTATGTGAACCGTGTGCGAGGAGTAATCTGCTCAAGTCTATAGTTTCTTTTTCATAACTTAAATTTTATTTTTAAGCGCAATCACCACAACCTATAGCTTTAGCAGCATTGAGTTTTCGCCTCCCAAATCCCTAAATCAAAGCTCAGGCGTACTGACAAAGGTCCCTTTAAGACCCGAATCACCTCATCTACCCTCTAAGCTCTTCATAGCCTTAGCATATCTTTAACCTACCAAGAAATAGACTTTGGGTCAAGTATCATTATTGAAGGTGGCAAAACAAAAATATTCCTATGAGTTAAATTTATTTGTTACATAAACTGTTACATCAAGTTGCCTAACTATCAGTTAGGCAACTTATTTTCTTTGGTAAATATTCCATATATTTAATACTAAACCCAACGTCCATTTTATAGTCATATCGTCGGCTGCAAGAGTAATGATGCTAAATTCACCTTTTATTCATATTTTTTGATATTATTAAAAGTTCTTACAACCATATAGGGGATCGAAAACAGTTTTAACTTGAATATACTAACGAGACATTCAGTTTTCAAAATTTTCTATGAATAAAGTAAATTATTTCACTTTACTATACTTTAACCCATTCATAAATCCTTCACTAGACACTGACAGTGTTGACAGATTATGAGACCTCGAACAATTTGGCAGCAATTGGCATTACCACTCTTTAAGCCGTCGATAAACCCTTGCCAAGGGAATGACAGTGACAGATAGTAGATCCCCAGCAATATGCGTTCGGGCGGCGGCAGTGTTACCAGACCTCTAATAATTTACAACCCTTGCGCGGTAACTTGAGATCTAAGTGTGATGACGTCACAATAACGTGTTGGTACGAAAAATAAACATATTGTTAATAGACTTTAAAAGATTGTTAACAACGAATTTACTTTATTCAAATGTGTGGACTTCGGATGGGGACTAATATACCGCATGTTCCATAAAGTTATTGCGCATGGTTTGTAATCTGGGCCTATTTCCTGTCACGCGGGATTATGTCCGTGTGCATGTCTCATTTGCACAGAAATAGTATCATTGGAAGGATGCATTTCGATAATTTTATACAATAATGACGTAAACGCATTTACGTGGATGTGTACCGAATGAACTATGTGTACGCACGCGATCACAAATCCGCGCGATAAGTTCCTCAAGCTGTCGTTAAACTATTCACAAGTGACAGGTAGGATATGAACCGCCTAGTAACCTCCGTACGGCGGCAGGGTTACTAGTAGCGATGTGCCAACTCGGAAAAAAAATCACGACTCGATTTAACTCAAATTGAAATTCACATAACTCGAGATAAGTGGATACAACTGCGTAAGTGATTTGTTTTGTTTTGTAAACAGTACTTAATAATTCGGAAAGCTTACAACAGTAACAACCGGCACCGAAAAATAACCTCACATTTACAAGAAATATACAAAGTTGTGACATTTGATTAATAAATATAGTCATAAATGATCGGCAAACTTCACGCCACGTTATCTCCGTTACGCTATACGAGTATTCAAAATTCGAGTTATGGAAAATCCAACTCGAGTAAACTCGAGTCAACATCAACTCGAGTTAACGAGTTATTAAATCGAGTGGACACATCACTAGTTACCAGACCTCGGCGGCGGGCGGGCGCTTGATCGCGGTGACGGCGGTGCGCGCGGAGCGGACGCGGCGCGCGCCCAGCGAGCCGGAGCGCGCGAGCGGGCCCGAGTTGTCCGCGCTCGAGTACCCCGAGCTTATGTCCTCCGTTGATTTTATATGGCTGCAACGATACAATACGTGTAACAAACAGGACTTACAATCCGACTTAACCTAACACGGAGTCACGCGTTTTTAAATTTTCAAATTTTTATTTTTGTAAAATTTAAAATCGCTTAAATTTAAGATTTAAAATATACTTCACCGAGGAGTGCATTGCTCCTACATAAAATGGAATAATAAAAATATTACAATATTATGAGGAAATTATGCAAGAAAAAGTCTATAGTAATCAGTTAATCACACTATTTTGATAAATTAGTGTTTTGGTGTCTAGAGTGCGCGAGCGGGGTGTTTCCACGCTCGAGTACCCCCAGCTTATGTCCTCCGTTGATTTTATATGGCTACAACGATACGTTTGATATACAGAAATACCCCAACTTACGCGAAGCTGGAGTTAGGCAATTTTAGAATTACAAATTTTACAAATTATACACTCCAACGAGGAGCGCATTGCTTCTACAAAACATGGAATAATAAAAATATTACAAATAAACGAGGATTTTTTAAGAGAAAACAATATTTCAGTAATCAGTTAATCACACTAGTCTGTTAAATTAGTATTTTGGTGTCTATAGTGCGCGAGCGGACCGGAGTTGTCCGCGATCGAGTACCCCGGGCTTATGTCCTCCGTTGATTTTATATGACTGAAACGATGCCATACATCTTACTAATAGTATAATCCCCTTTATACTATTAGTAATTTGTGAGGATATATTTATGTTTGTTAGTCTCTTACGCACAACGCACGCGTTAGGTTCTCCAAGGTGTGTGAAGTCTTGGTAGACTTTACATACTTCGCCCTTGGCCAGCGCGGTGAACTATGGCCTTTACCGCTCTCATTCTGAAAGAAGACCCGTGCCCAGAGAATGGGACAATAATAGGTTCACGATGACTGAGACAAGCTATTGTACAGATCTCAAATTGTATAATGTATTTTATAAAGATCTTATTTGTATTATAGTTACCTAAAGTCAGGCTCGTCCATTCGCGAGCGAGCGGGCCGCACGTCCACGTCAACCTCCGGGAAGTACATCGGCGAGCGGCTGTTCGACTCGGACGCGCTCCGGCGGGTCGTGAAGCCGCTGCAATCGAAATATCGATATTGAAGAAAATGACGAATGAGAACTCTTATTGCCGACTCCGCGTCGGAAATTAAATGTTGGTTTATATTCAATTGTAAAAAATATTACACGAAAAATTTCTACCCGTTAAACGTTTAAATAAAGATTTTCTTATAAAACTGTTTCGGGCCAGAAAATCCTCTTTGTCTTTATAGAATTAAGGTGGTAACCAAGCATAGCGCTCGTATAGACATCCGACACTGGTTACTTTATATAGAATAGGATTTCTTGAAATCGATCAATGCATTGCAACCTACTCAGGAAGTAGGTCAGCCGAACAAATATTTCCGTATCTCTTAATTTTTACACAAATAGAACTATCATTACAGGTTTAAAATCAATGAGATATTGTGGTCCCTAAAACAGTGTCACATAACACAATTCACATAGTATTTTATTTGTGACTTCGTTCAGAGAGAACGAAAATAAATCAAATATCTTGGCAACAACGTTTAACAAGTAACAGAACTAAAGGTTTTGATTAGCTTTGAAACCCATATTATGTGCATATAAGAACCAGTTTAAAAATTACTTACGTATATTATTTTAGCACAATTTGTATTGATACGTTCAAGTGACACTTGACAAATGTGAGCATTTGCTCTGTACATTTGTAAGCATTTGCCTTTTGGCTTACCATCTGAGGTTCTAGCCAAATGGAAACAGGTGAACTGCATGCTACAATCACGCTTGAATTATATTTACAAATGATAAAATTATAGACAAGGCTAAACCAACTAGAACATCTCCAACTTAATCTCATCTTTTTAAGCAATCTTGCAATCAAATGATTACAAAAAAGGAGGCAATTAGCGAGTTAATAACCCATTAGTCACGGATAGATAGTAAAACTAAGCTTAGGAAATAATCAGCAGAGCGTGTATAAAAAGCAGCATTATTATTAATCAATAGAAATGCGTGTATATCGTATCGTATAAATTAACGTTTTACGCCAGTGTTCGGTAAATGTAGCGTGTAGGGAAGCCGAAATGTGTTGAATGGAAATTAGTTACCCAACCTCGTAATAAAAGGCATAATGTATCTACATGTTGCCCCTAAAGACTAAAAACGTGTCATATTAGTATTTTTGCTTTACCATATATATCGAAGAAAACACAGTAGCAATATTTTATTGCGTTGCAATGTAAGAGGGCTAAGTAAGAACACCTGATGTAAATTACGTTCCCTATTTATTAGAACACAGCAACTCTTGACATTGATATTATAATACAAGAAGTTATCGAAATCACCTTTATACCCTTTATTTTCCTAAAATATTGCGATGCCTGGATGAACTTAGACAAATGGAGTTATTTTAATCTTTGAATACATATATTTTAAAATATAACTACTTATATCAACTCGTTAAATCAGTGCCTCTAATTAAACGAGTTTTGCTATGGACAAATCAGACTATATCGAGATGTCTGAGATAGAGTCTGATTTGCCGATGACAAAATACAGACTTATATCCGTTTTCAGTAGGGACACAGAATTCATTAAATGCACAGAAATATTAAGTACAACCGGGTGGCTCGATTATACCGAAACAATTCATTGTTAACCTAACCTAACATCTACGAAAAAATAGGACATACGGGTGATAAATTGTATAACTAACTATACGTAAACTATACGTACGTTTTAACGTTCCGTCGTATGAGCCTCGGTTCAGCGAGCACGTCGTCCGCCTCGTCCGAGCCCCGTTCCTCGCGAGGCTCGCACTCGCTCAAGTCGGAGAGACTGTAGCTCTTGCGCAGTTGCTGCACTAAGCCGCCACCGCCCTGCGAGTTAATATTATTTATAATTCTTCAAGCTCAATTTTCTTAAACTCACGCAGAGTTTAAGATATTTGAGCTAAACGTTAAAATGCTTTCTTTCTATTGAAATAATTCATTTTTATTCGTTGTTAAAGGTATGATAATATATAGTCCAAATTGTATTTCAAAACAAATGAGAACCTTGTTAATTTGAAATAGAAATGACAAGGTAAGTTTTAATTAAAAGTAAACATTTCTGTTTCAGCTATTGGTATTTTTACCTGTGTCAGAATTTGAGCTGAATTAAAAAAATAAAAAATAAACAAATGAACATAACGTACAAATATAATTATTTCCAAAAATGAAGTTTTATGTAAAAATAAAAACAAACTATTTTATAGTATCGAACACTATTTTCAGAGTACATAGAGATAAATGGAAAATAATAGGTATTTAGTAAGTTAACTGTTGAAATTCATTGTTTACTTCGAAGCATTGAGTTTTTGTTAACCTTTGGGCTCCTTCAGTATATTAAAAGCAGTACACGTTTGCAAGTAAATCATAGTGCTTATTTTAAAATGGATTGTTGAAAATTATGTGAATAATTAATCGTTACATAAATCAAATAAAAATTGTTACTTACTTGGAATAGATTACGTAAGCTTCATGTTTTAAAGCGCATGCATTTTTGGAAGTGTGGTCTTTTATAAATATATTTTCCTAATGACGATAATAAAAAAATCACGACCATTTACTAACATTTATTTAGAAGATAAAATCGATTACGCTAATTCAGTCACTCGTTACATTAAACCTAAGAACACAACATACATAGTCGGTGATTTCACAAAACTTAACTAAACATGCGCCATAAAATTCCATCTATAACATGCCATTTGAAGCAGCATACAAAGTTATTGAGACTGGACATTTAAAATTAAAGTAGCAAACGTATAAATAGTAAATGTAAAAAAGGCTTTGTAAAAACACCATTGTTTTAGGTAACTTTTTCATTTTTCATTACTAGTTTATAACTATTGCTTTCTTCATAACTATCGCTTTCTGAAATCATATATTTATGGATACAAGTATACATCTTTGTGTAGGTAAAGCAGACAGGTTTCAAACCTTCGTAATCCATGAACTCACTGTAGATTATTATTACCCTGCGTAGCGAAGGTACCTGATCGAAAACTAAGTATTCTTGAAAATAGTCAGATTACTCAAAAATACATAACGAGATAATCTGTTTAAAATAAAGATTACTAAACTAACTGTATTGTAACTAAAAAAGCAGTAGAAAAGAAACTGGTTACAGACAGAAAAGAAATATGTTTACTTTGGTATTGGAAAAGAACTGAAATTATATCGAAAAACAAAACTGAACTTATAAAAGGAACTAAAACGAATACGTCAAAATTTATGAAATACTCGATAGAGCAAAAAAAAAAACGGTAATTAATTCTAAACGTTGTCTAAAAATCGTCTACGAATCACAGTTGCATTACGTCGAGCTTTAAACTCCTCTTAGTCGACCATTATTTCTTTCTCTTTGGCAGCTTGACTTCTAGTTCGACGCCCTCTAGATTTACTTCGAGGTCTCTTTTCTTTTTCTTTGTCTCCTTTGCGTTTCCGGATAACGTTGCCTCGACTACGGGCAGAAGAGTTGAGTACACCAGGGTCATAGTCAGGGTCGTTAGCATCTCCGTCTCCAAGTAGATAATCTTCATTGTTTTGCGGTCTATCAAGTTCCACTATTTCGACAATACCGGGAAGATTTTGCTCTGAACGTTGGTATTCTAGGTCTTCGTACGCCTCGCGGTAACCGTCGGTTACATCGCAGTCCCTTATGGCTCGCCTAGCGTCCTTGTCCTGTTCGGCGCTCGGCAGATTCAAGTTCTAAATGAAGCAGCAACGGAAAGGAAGTTTGGAAAAGAATGGGTGGGTGGGAAAAAATTAAAAAAGCGTGTTAATAAAATTAAAAATACAAAAATGGAATTAAAATAAGCGGCAATGTGTTCCTAATAAGATTTATAGGTGAGGATAAAAATAAAATAGCTCAATGTGGGTGTGGACATGCTTGAAAACAAAAAACGCGATTTCATTATTTGATGCCTTCTATTGTAAAGCGGGGAAAAGGCTGACGGTGGGCATAGAATAATAGACTAGAGGTGTAATACATACCTACTACGAAGATAATGTAATATTCGTGATTTGTTAATTGTGTTCAAACATGCCACACACTGTTTATGTAAATTTAATGTGAAAACAACAGCGTGAACAAAACAACATTTACTATTGACAATAAAATTAAGAAAAACTATTTGAACTCGTGTAATATTTTGTTAAGGGTTACACCGTAATCCTTGATTTTATTCTAAATTGACTTAAATAAGACCCAATTGGAAACTGAAAATTTGTTGGAATAAACCTTTCGTACAAAACAGAATTGAAGGTCTTATTTTAGTCTTAAATGAGAAACGAGGCATGCCATTAGATACTTAAGATGTAAAATAAAATGGGTAAACTCACTTTAATAGCAGTTTGCATAATAACGGTAGTGGCATAGTTGACCCCTTTTGTGCCCAAATTGAGCACAGTATGGTAACCTTGATCTTTGGCTTTTGCTATGTATTCGTCGATTTCCTGAAATAAAAACAAAAAAGTGTGTGTCAGCTCCAACGCACGACTGGACTTTACTCCTTAAGTACGAATGTCTAAACAGGCGCAATAAAATTAAATTTAAATAAGTTTCAACTTTAAATAGCGCCATCTACGCGACGTATGAAAAAACTTGTAGTAATATTCAATTGTTGTAAACAGCGCCATCTATACGACAGCTGAAAAAGAGAAAGGTGCGCACAATAGGTCGCGCACCAAAAACGTAACGAGGTTTTAGAGCACCAGATTTTACCACATATTTTTCTCATGCCGGGCGCCTTTTATGAAAATCGACTTTTAATGAGGAAATTCCAAAAAACAAACAGGTAGATTCCTAGCGCATTGGTAGAATATTAAACAACAAATAAATTTTCCAAGCCAAACGTTATAATAAATCAATAACATATTCCTCATATAGACGAACCAGAAACCACAAAACAGATAAAATGAATTAGTCAAATGCTCAAATTCAGTTGACGCTCGACATGAATATAAATGAGTTGGAAGTATTGGAAACAGTACGTCAAGATGAAATAAATGAAATACGACCAATAGCAACGAGGTTTCAATGAGTCTCAAGTACTGTTACGTGGGTATTGGGTATTAATAAATGGATATTACCTATGACAGTCTTTATTTGATTTACTTATCGCACGTTACTTAATATAGCAATTAGTTTTTCTACATGCGTTTTAGCATAGAAACATTAAAGGAATAAGCTTTACGAATTTGTTTCATCTACATTAAATAACAATACCTCTAATCAAAGGGATTAAATGTAAAATTAAAATTAAACGTAAAACGATCAAGATTATAAAAAAGTGATTCGTCGACTTCTTTGAAAACATCAAAGTTAACATCGAAGGATGGATTAATATAAATACAGATCTAGTTCATCGGCACACGTAAATAATGAACTTCATAAGGGATATCCGCAGTATCGAACAGAATAAAAATGAGACAGCTTTATTAGTACGAAGGAAATACACACCAAATTAATATGGAAAAGTTCCATTATGTATTCAATTCACAACACATTTTTCAAATCGTTGGGGAATTCTTATATCAAGAAGAAAGATAATATGTAACGGCTCTTTTGTTATAAATAGAATAAGCTTAAGACTTAACACTAAAACCAAAAGAACTTTAGAATATGAAGCAAAAAATTGAATATAAACATAGTAAAAATATCTATTAGGGTATTTAATAACGCTTTCTACGTTAATAGAACACCAAAGATTTCTGCGCGGTGGTTGTCATGAGCGCATATAAAGACGAACAATGACTCATAAATTTTAAAGGTCACTCAGGAAACTGGCAACTGATAGCGACGAAAGGTTTTCGACTGGAGATCATTATTACCTAAGTAAAAATGATACGTACAACTCTGGTATATTCGTGTGTTCAAGCCAGTCGCTGTGGTAAATGTGGGAAATATACAGCCAGATTTGAATCTCCAAAATTTAAAATGTGGAATACTTAAGGCGATTTAAGACAAGAATAATATAAAAGTCCAAAATTACACTAACCTGTTCTCGCCTGCAAAGTGCCGGGTGGACAAACTTTCTATAGAGTATCGAGGAACCCTTCGTAGCGGGCGAGAGCAACCACAGCACCAACACGATTTTCACCTCATAGTAAAACGGGAACCACGAGAGGAACACGTCCGTGAATGTCTCTGTGCATGTAAACAGCGCGAACACTATCCAGTACATCATCCATTTTACCTGCAACATTTAATTGAACATATTTATTACTTTTATTAATAAGCGAATGAGGTACAACTCTTCATCTTGTAGGCACTACAATAAGAGTGCCATGAGTGCTTTGTCTGGTTAGATGGCTAAGTGACCCTTCAACGAGGCGGGCCAACATAGACCTCACGTGTTGCAAAGCATATGTCGCCTACGTCAGTTAGGCCTCTAACCCCTTCTATACACTTACCATAAACTGAACTGCATGTACATTTGCTACCTCTATGTTTAAAAAAAAACAGGTCTAATATACGTAACAAAGGACCAAAAAAGTTTTGGTCCAAAAGTTCTGGTCCAATATTTCTATTTTGTGAATCAGACTTTATTATGGTAATCCTAATTTCTGTAATAAAGTTTTGCCCTAGACATATACATAAAAATAGGAAAAAATATGTTTTGCAGACAAAGAACTTGTAACTCGCGGAAGACTTTTTGTCTATGAACGATTGAAATGGTATTCACATAAAAAGTAAAGTGCCAATAGATTTCATGTTTTTTGCAATTGATTGGCATTAAATTACGACGCACAAGTACCAATGCTTGAAAAGAATTGTAGAAATGTATTTCATTATTTGAAGTATGACCTGATGAATTCATGTCAATATCATATGTTTTGTGCTTGTTTCGATGTACCCATGCCAATGCCTTATTGTTGACGTTATAGGTAACTAATAATAATACAAAATTATTCAACAGATGTATGAACATTTGGGCAAAACAATAGAAAATCATGGTCTAAACACGCTACATCAATTATATACAGGAACCAGAGACGAGGTAAAGGACACAATAAGAACTGAAGCGTTTCAAACAACTTGAGCGTGCACCCGCGACAAGGTCGCAATAAGCGGTGTTAGATACGGTACACGTATTCCCTTTACGGCCTACTATAGTATAAAATAAAACAATAAATATATTTATTACTATTTATGCCTTGTAAACAATGTTTTCCAAAAAAAAAAAAAATTCGCACTATTTCTCAAAGTAACGGAACTTTGAGAAATAGTGCGAATTTTTTTTCGCTACTCTAAGGTGTTTATTATTCAATCTCGGTAACGAAATTAGGCAGCAAAATGAATTATTGTATTAATTAATTTAAAGATTTACATTATACAGAAATGATACTACTTACGTATTCTTTTAAATTCTTCGTCCGCACAGCTTTATAAGATGCATAAGCCGGATAGAGTGTTCCAAATACCAATCTGCAAAATGGATACAGGATCAGGTAAGAGATCATCCTTGGAGCAAACAATCCGGTCACCACAGCTAGTACACCGAAATTAGCAAAAGTTACACTAGGGATGCATTTGCTCAAAGCCACCCCAAAGTTCACCGCGAATCTGTTCCAGACTTGTCCTTTCGGATTGTCGAAAGGGAAGTCATGGTATTCGATGTACGTTTCGTCGACGCTCGGGTCGTATTTGACAATTTCGCTGCCTAAACAATCTGCGGTGACGACACGAGCGTATTCAGCCTCGAGCCTGGTGACAATGTGCCGGACGCTGGACAGTCCGAGACTTAGCGTTGGTAAACGAGGGTCGTCGTCACGGTTACCGCGCGCGCGGTTCAACTCCATGGATACGGGGATAACACATCTAATAATGATTATTAACACTGAATTTATGATATCTATGCCTGTCCGGGTGTGCTGATTTTGCACTCACTACAAATAGATGCGCGCTGGCTTGATGTTCTATTAAGACTGGGAGCTAGTGATCACTCTCAACATAATTTGCGTTCTATAAATCAAGATACAATATCAGTGCGAAGATTCAAATTACATCTCCACATTATAAAATGCAATATTTACATTTGGTTGATTGCTCTTAAAATTAATTGTGAATCTCAATGGAATACGAGCTCAAGATTAACATCAATTATAAGTGTGTGTGAATTTCGCTTAGTTGTAATTGGCACAAATGCATGAGTAAGCAAATGTGGGCGAGTCGACAACAAGGATACGATGTTGCAAAGAGGTTGCAAAATATTTTACGCTGAAATGTGGTACATACAATTCTGATATTTTAAGTTCTAAACATAAGACGATAAATGAAAACATTTTTCATAGTATTGTTTTGATACGTTTTATACGCGACATTTAGAAGCAAACATAACATTTCCAGCAGGTGTCATTGCCACCATTCATCATCACATAATTTACGTATTTTTACATCATCCGGTCGGTCTATTTTAATGTTATCCTACATACACGTTCAGTCGTTCACGGCCCGGTAGAGCGCAAGAGTGCGTGACATTTTAACGAGGAAGGCTGCTGAAAAATATCTAAACTACATATTGAAGTAGGCGATGCTATTTGGAAACGTAGAAGTTTGGACGCGTGCATGACGATATTGCTGCCGAGGTATTATTGTACGGTTAAAGTAATGATCTTATTACCTAAGACGGTAATATTTTAACAACATCACCGTCTTCAAAGACTAGTCTAGGGTTTCTAGCTGTGTTGTGCATCGGACACACAAAAACGAATACACATACATTCATACATATGTCTGGCAGGCGATCGAACCTGAAGCCCACTGTCAAACTGATATGGCGAACGTCCCGCCACATGGATTTTATCCATATGAAAAGAGAAAAGATGTAACCTATCAAACTATTGAACCATAGGTATAATTTCAATTACGTGCAAGAATCTAGATGCCCAATAAAAGAAGGAAACGAGCAATGCAAGCGAATAGAATTCAGCGAATGATGAATAATAAATTGCCGGACAGCAAGGCGTTCATTGCACCAATTTATATAGCACTACCCTTCTTCCTACGGACACTTAACTATTGTACGGGAGAGTCGAGGTTCCCTGGACGTGATTATACTGGGCGACTTTAAAAATAAACAAGACAATTGTACAGCAGATGCACTTACATGTTGGTATTTGATATATAAGAACAATCACGTATTGTTTTGCTCTGCTGCAAACAATGCAACGTAGTCACTCGTCGCTTCTTGTTCGCTTATGCAGAAATAAATTAACGTTTGAGACTATTTGTCTCTATAAATAACGTCGCAGTCGCTTCTATCTTATGGAATCGCTAATATTTCACTTAAAATATATTTTAGCATCTTAATGTGCAAAAATGTAGCACCATTAAATAGAGTAAATTAGAAGATTTTTCTCAGCATCAAAAATGTAATATTTGTTTATTATCAAAGTTTAGTATGTTCGATAAAAAGCCTTTAAACAAGACGTGTATATACCTAAAGCCATTTGCTGGAATTGACCTTAATGGTTTCCAATGTTATTAAGATTGGCGGAGTAATTGCATATAGAATCCTAATAAAAGTAATCAAACGTATATTTATTCTGACGACATAGCTTATTACGTACTCGTATAAAAACTTAATAAGTCATTATATAGATCAGTAAGATCTAATTTTAAGATGGAATAGCTATTGTGTTTCGACTCCGCCATACCTATTTCTGCCTAATAACAACAGTGTGCGAGCGATGTTGTGGTCTGATTTGCAGAGGAGAGTAAGGGAGACGTACTTATCCGAGATATTCCAATTTAATTCACGGTGGTAGGAATGATGTGTGGCCGACCTCGGGTAGCGATCCTGGGATTGATTGCAGATATTCATAGACGGACTACCGGACCAGCTACTAAGCTATTTACCATCAGGTAGACTCCATGCTTGTTTGCTATATCTTTATTATAATAGTTAGGAAAGCTTATAAGATAAAAATATGTTATCCAACAAATGCATCTAATATGAAATTGTCTTTTTTTCCTAAATCTGCCCTACATTTGGGTGTTTATATTTCACAAGTGTGCCTGGTGATTGGTACACTTGTGAAATATAAACTCATATGTTACAAAATTATAATGTGAGCTTTAAATTAATAGTATTAATATAAAACGAATAAGCACTCAGCAACTTGAAAAGGATGGCTTAAATGAATGTGCAAGATCGCATTTTATAGAACGCCTTAAATACTTTAACATGAAATTTTAACATTAAACAACGAGAAATCGCTAAAAGTTCAGTACAGGTTTTAGGTATAGATTTTATACTGAATCTATCAACAGTTTGTTATAGAAATCATGATTGATTAAGTCCCTATAAAATATTGAGGCAGACAATATGGATACCACAAACGTTCGTTCGAACGTAGCTACCTACGGTCTATAAAAAGATGTTCCATTTAGTTTAACTGGTAAAACGTGTTCAGTTATTTCACGTACGTAGTCATCGTCATAAAATATTTTATTCGGGCCTATGAGTCCGTATAGAAATATAGCTCTCCCGCGATGGACGCATAGCATATAGGTCAAGAACCTCTGTCCGGTTGTCGATGCATCCAAAATGCATGCTGTGTGATGCTAAGAGCTTTACGTTCACCTACTTATACATAAGATCGTAGTAAACTTATTTTGTTTCCACTCACGTTGTGCATTTTGGTGCGTTATAATTTGTACAGGAATTCGTTGAACAATGATTATGTGTCATGACATGAGTAGAATTTTGTGTCAAAATAATATTTTGACTATATTTCCACATAAAGATTACCAAAACTTCGAATGAATATTATTGTATACAGGCAGTGAAAGATAAAAGCCAATTGATAAAAAGATAGTTCCGTATTATCCTGGACGATAAGGAACAAAGCTTAGTACGTTTCATTGAATTATTCGTAAATCGTGGCATAAATTATACGTTTGTTGTTTGTTTCCTTTGTTTGAATGTTAATTAATTGATTAAGTACTTAGTATTGGTCAGTGAATTTAAAATGAACATGTAACATCCTTACTGGATACATAATTATCTTATATCATTG
Organism: Cecropterus lyciades; assembly: GCA_002930495.1. Taxonomy (NCBI): domain Eukaryota; kingdom Metazoa; phylum Arthropoda; class Insecta; order Lepidoptera; family Hesperiidae; genus Cecropterus; species Cecropterus lyciades. The sequence goes on along the minus strand of MOOZ01000102.1, from coordinate 53,859 downwards.
TAAAATAGTGCCGTTAAACTACGATACATTTTGAAAAACTTTTTTGACTCAGATGTGAGTGAAACTCTCAGTTCTATTCTTTGAAATAATATCAATTCAAATTCAAAGTTCATCTATTTTAAGTTAAAGTTTTGTCCTTAACATATTAATTTAGAATTGAAAACTTGGTGCTTTAACTCCACTATGGTTCATGACCTTTTAATTTTAATTCCAATCATTAAAAAGATAAAACAAAAAGCATTGTTTAATTTTTCACTGGCTCATGTGTAAAATTAGCGACTTTGTGTTGTGTTATTATTCATGCAAAGCAGCGACATATTGAAGAAATGAGGTATAAATTTGTTACATCACTACAATTCAATACCGTAGGCTATAGAAGGATACACTAATTTTGCCTTGTATTTAACAATGAGTCGACACCAAAAAATATAATTGAAGTTAAAATCGCAGACAATATGAAAGGTATGGTTGCATTTCAACACAGGTGACCGACATTTCTAGCTCCTAATACGGCGATGCTTGCAGTTTCGCGTCATCCTCCAGGGCCACAAGTAATGTGGGCTCGAGCGTACAGACCTGTCTGTCATTTGTCTATATTAGGCATGGATACTGAATATTTGTGCTCATTTCATTATTGATACAGACTGTATGTTGATTGTATATTATAGCTACTTTTAGCTATATAACTATTTTGTTCACATACAATATATAATTAACGTTATATATACTTATTACTTTATACGCTTAGGAAAACAATGGATAATGCACGTGAAATTATAGATAGAACTATGTAGAAACGGGAACATGCTGACGGCCTACCAGGTTAGCATAAAGACAGGACATTAAACGGATGCGTCTAACCAGACATAAAAACAATTTTATACACGAGTCGCGTTACATATTTGTATATGTCTACAGTAACTATGTACATCAGGAGATCTTCTAATTTTGTGTAATGCATGTAAAATGTATTTCTAACTTCGCATTATTTATTCAAATACTACTTCAGCTTATACATATTTAGCATTTAAATAAATACTAATTAATAAATGATGTGAAGGATTAAAATAAATCCGTGACTATGTCTTATTAATATTATTCTTGCACCTTACTATCAATCATTTCATTATCTCGTTGTACTTGCGACGTATTATTTGCATAATATGAGATAGGTACTCATCCAATTTGCTCTTGTTAACAGTAGAATCTCAAATATTGCACGTGTATGTTAAGAAACTCAATAACGCGATATTAAAGCTTCCTGTGCAGCCAGTCACGCGTTCAACCACACATTACAATTTCAAATAGCCGCTGTTGAAACTTGCCTACATCTACGTGCTTTAGTTTAGGGAAACTAAAACAATATTGCAACAGTAATACATTGATTACGCAGAAGGAAACTGATAGACTGGCATAACAGATAATGCAACGTTGCATGTAAATTTAGAGTAACGAACAAGTAACATTGTTAAAAATTATAAAACAAAAACCCGACTGCTTATATACGATCGATTGCCTTCAGTTTCATTTCAATGTTTTTAAGCAGTATATGTTATTTAACGCTTTTTATGTCTTTTCGTGGAAATAGTAACAATAAAGTAATTATCAAAGATATCAAATGAAAGCTAGCAAATAGACCAACTATTTACTAGCTTTCGTTTGGTATCCAAATTGACGTGAAAATAAAAAAAAATCGTCCCTTCCCCCCATTTTCCACTATTTATAGGCGCCATTTTTTTAATTACATAGCTCATATCACTGTCAAGCCGTTTGGGTACGTATGTATCAAAGAAATGGACATACATACGTACAAACATAGATTCGAAAAACATTACCCTCCTTCTAACGCAGTCGGGTTAACGTATTGTGTTGGAAGTTAGGGAATCTGCTTAGTCTCGTGTACAGTACATTTAATTCTGCCTTATAGCGGCAAATTTTATGTGGCTGTGTTCCGATCTAATGGTCAAGACTTACTGGAACGATCTTATTAAATCCTCAGGCATACCGAATTAGCGGCCGCCATCACGAATTTCAAATTTATGTGCTACAATGACCACCTAATATCAGGTGGACTGCATGTCTCAGTTCAGTAATAGACTAAAGATATATTGTGAATTGTAACTCATTCTAAGTGTATTTCGAATGCGGCAAAGAACTTGTGTTACGTTACGTTACTTGAACGCATCATCTCATCCATGATCCGTTTTGTAATAATATAAATACAACAACGCTTATTCTCAAGTAGATGTATTCAAATTATTTCAGTACAAATGATCATCTGCTTAGTTATTTCAGATAAATGTAATCGTTTAGCTGTCAGGCTGATGGAATAAATTATCATCTTCATATGTAGTTGCAACACATGAATTATATTACGTGATGAGGTCGTTTATATAGTTTCTACTCACGACATTTTAGGTGATTGGCATTTTTTGTTTACTCGTGACCCTGTGTTGTGATTGTAAGATAATTGCGACTAAATGTAAACACAAATCAATGTCAACTAATGATGAATTAAATTGTACAAAGATTGTAACTGTGTACATACAACTAGATGCTTCTTAAATTTTTATTGCTTTGTTATTTAGCAATTCATAAAATAACAAAATTATTCATTGCAATATCCCGCGACCACAATTAATTAAAAATTGTTACGCTAACTTTTAACAGTAATTAGTACTTTAGTAAGTACTTTAGTAAGTACTAATTACCCCTAAAAGTTGATATACTCTTTTAAGAGTTGGTATTAACTCTATCGTACCCTACACGTACAAGGTAATACGATATTACAAATTCAGTGGCCATAAGATAAGTAATTATGATGGTTGTATCTATTTACGCCTTTAACCTACATTTGTGAGTTCAGCGTTCCCTACATATCGAACACGTAAGCCGACGTCGGGAACTAAATCCAATCATACACATATTTACACTGCTTTCCTTACAGTGATTCATGCATTCCTTAACGGGATTGGTCTGAATCTTCATGAAATTGTAAAGGTGTGAAAACAAAGAAAACCTATTATAACTGTATAATATATATTTACATTAAATATGTATAATTTACATTCATTTTAACCAAATTAGATATAAATCACAACCACATGATTCTCGTAATATATTGTTATTCGTATATCAAGCTTCGTCCGCGAAGACATTGTTAAATTGTACAGAATACGTCACCCGCGAATCTGGGTAAAGGTACGCGTTTTACAGCCGAGGCTGCACCTAAAAAGGCAAGACAAGCGGACTCAATAAGAACATAATATCTCGGAGTCAAGGTGTACGACCTCCAGACGCGCGAACAGATCGAGCACACTCGGAACAGACACTAATAACTGGTAAGCGAACACCGATTGACAATAAATGAATCACACAACAGTTAGGTGTCAACGCACTTCACTCGCGTTGCATAGAACAACGGTAGCGCGAGCGCCACCCGCGGTCGTCAGAGACTCTACTGCACCAGAGGCGAACGGCCAGCGGCAGCCGGCACCGAAAATAGCACCCGGCAGTGCAACAAGGCACCCTAATGACGAATGCCGGGACGACAGTCAGCCCAACACTTCTTTGTTTCAAGTACCAGAACGATTTATTCACAGCAATCGGTTGCAAATGCGCAGCTACTCAAAACGAATCTTCAATCAAATTATTATAATACTAACTTGGAAACACTCAACACTTTGTAACTGTGTTTTTATAGACTCAATTGTTATTGAACACTGATCTGTTGTGCGGTTTGACAATGTCTGAAGGTGAAAATGAGATTAAAAAATAAATTCTACAGTGCTGCCAAATTTCAGTTTAGGAAGCTGCTCTGATATAAGAATAATTGGATGTCTGCCAACTTTAAACTAAAATGTGGCTATGTGGCTAGTTAGGAACATTCTCAAAGAGTAGATTTCTGTTACAAGATCTTAAATAATGTTATTGTACAAGATACATTTTTTTTAACTTGTATTAAATATTACTGTAGGATAAACATAAAATTAAACAGTTCTATAA
>MOOZ01000102.1:12869-25278 GCA_002930495.1 Cecropterus lyciades | reverse complement strand
CGCTTTCTACACTCATAGCCCCACAGTAGGATTTTCTCCTGTGTCGTGGGTGCCATGGACACACAAAGACGAATACACAAACACCCAGACCCAGAACAGAACTAAACTCGTCATTCAGATGCCTGTATGGCCGGGGATCGAACCCGGGACCCACTGCGTGGCAGACCAGTATTGTGACCGCTCCGCCACGCGGGTCGTCGCGTCTATCTGTGTGAATACCGTAAAATTATATTATATAATTTTACGGTATTACCCCTTAATTGGCTAGCGCGATGGACTGTGCCTTAACCCTAACCATTCTTTGCGAAATTTGTGCACAGGGATCGATAATCTGATACATAGATGTAAAGTGACCCTTTTTCGGAGATATTTTTAGTAAATATTTTAGTAGGTTCGCATAAAATCTACAGGTCAAATTTTTGTCCCGTGTCCTGTTAATGTGAACACAATGAATGATTTTGAACGAAATGTGTTTCATTTTTTTAATGTACAATGCAAAACGGCAAAATAAATACTTCTACATAGCTGATACTGTGATACTGACTCTGTGGAAAATTTTAAAGTGCTTACTGTCAACGATAACTATATAGCTAGTTATGTGTCGATGAAGTTTAGACTCTTATTCTTCTTAATATATATAAATTATGTGTCGGAACAAAAGAAGGCATTGATTTAAAAAATAGTGTTTTTCCCATAGTCAGGCATATTATATGTTGGTTTATCTCTGGTTGCATATGCAGAAAAATAATACATTTTGCTGACAGATAATAACACTACATCAAATATTGTATACAAAGAAGCATTGAACAATTGAAATAATCATAATCATTTTAATATTCACTTGAAAGGTAAAAAATAAAGGTAGTTACACCAAGATGTTACATAATAGAGCATACATGTTTTGCCAAATTGGCATGCAAATAGATACGTACATATGTAGGTACATACGCGATAAAGACAACCCTCCTTTTGGCAGTTCGATAATAACTGAGACTGTACTGAGAACCACACCAAATATTTTTGATGCCCAACGAAGTGGGCACGGGTCTGCTAGTATTATATAGAAAACTAGCTGCGCCCCGCGGATTCACCCGCGTAAGTTTCGACGATCATATATAGCCTTCCTCGATAAATGGGCTATCTAACACCGAAAGAATTTTTCAAATCGGACCAGTAGTTCCTGAGGTTAGCGCGTTCAAACAAACAAACAGACGAACTCTTCAGCTTTATAATATTAGTATAGATTAAATACTTAAGTATTTTTATTTTTTTCTTTTTTATTAATGTGCTTCGTATTTTGGAAGGTGGTAGAACGAGTAGAGTTCTATCAGAAAGGTACCACGGCTACACCTATTTCTAGCGTGAAGCAGTTACATTTCGGTGGAAGGGTGTGGTTGTCGGCTCACATTCATATGAGGCGATCATCTTAGTACTCGGGAGTAGCAACGAATCTGTGATTGACTTTAGATTGAACCCCTGTTCTATATGAAGTTGCTTACCATGGGCAGCAGTGGCCACTTGCCATCATGTGGACTCCATGCTCGATTACTACTTCACTGTTATAAAAAAAAGATCACATGCAATCAGTGATGTGATCATAGTTATAATAACACGTTATGTTTTCATGCGAACTCGAATTGTTAGATAATGTGAGCACAGTGTACTGTACAGTACTTCTGTATTGTTTATGTCTTATTGTTGTCAGTGATAACGTAGTACCTACTCGGTTATCACGCCACTAACTATAAATAGTTATCACGAGGACGGCACTTAATACTGCGGTGACTAGTGTAGACAGATCAACTGACGTTACTGTATTATGTACTTGAGATTTGTGTGGTTGGTTACAGACATTTTCGTCTGATTTTACATTAATTTGTGTGGTCTCGGTCGCGCGCTTTGAACGCTGACATCTGATATCTGAGAAATATTGCTCTTAAATTATTTTCAGTCAGTTACCAACGCTGTACATATACATGTACTTTTCTTTGTGTCACCAATACAAAACGCAATAGACTAAACAATCTAATATAATTATGTACAAATTGTAAGATACATTGTGTTTTCATGCGATGGCCAAATATTCTTTTTTAATATTGATATGATAATAACTTACATAATATCTTAAGACAGAAGGTCCCTTAAGTAGGGACTAAATAAATTAACCGACTTGGTATTACATGGATCTCACAAATTTTTACGGTAGAAAAACTGAGCTGCGAGACTTGTTTTTTTTTACAGAATGTTTTGATGGAATTGAAATTTTCACTATTGCTATAGAATATTCTCTTGGTATATTATATTATTTGGTATCAATTTGGTCATGTTTACGTGTAATATGATAGACAGGATACCTGAAACTCATAAATTGCAATTCTAACTAATTTAAAGTCTAATAAAGCCGTCTATAAATTACACTGATTTGTTCATATGATATGCAACTTAGAAGATGACCTCATCATACTTCAGAAATATTAGCACGGTAACTCGACCATCTGTTGCTTGTAATTTCCATCTCGTATTATTTCTACTCAATGTTCAGTGCCAGCTTCGGTTTTCAGCCAACTTGCCAATCGTTCGAATCTTATTATAGTTATGTTATGCAAGACTGCTATGGTGAACATAGTTTGACATGTCTTGCCAGGAGAACGAAGTTCGATTCCCTCCCGGGTCCTTGCCGAAATTATGATTTTCAAATCTATTCTGAGTCTTCTTATTTTTACCCTACTTCGTCAAAAGGAGAGTAATGTTTTTCGAGTGCATGTATGTCCATTTACTTGGTACGCTCTGCAGCCCAAACGACGTAACGGATTTTAATATATGAGATGTCGATGGATTTGTCTCTATTACTAGAGTGAGAAAGGCTATCAATTTTATATATGATGTCTGTGAGAGAAAAAGGAGGAACGGAAGGGGCGAAAAATGCAGTACTATTTAATTTAGTGCTGCAGGTGGGCACGAACCAAATTCAGAGAAAAAAGTATCACCATAATTACGATCATCACCACGTCTGCACGTGCATACATATTATGCTTATGTAAGATGTCGCCTTACCTTACCTTACTTATTTTTTAAATTATATTTCAGAATTGTAGTACTTTTTCCTTTTCAGTTACTTATCGTCATGCAACGGGCTTTTTGTTTTTATAATAATTTGTTTATACATTGAAACTTGGTTCATACGCGTCCATTGGCTACAATACTATTATCTGAAACAAAAAAAAAATATATCATTTATATATTTATTATTGTGTACTTTTCCATCGTTCATTGCATTTGTTTTAGCTCGTATACGACATTAGCTACCTCATTCATTATCTTCAGCTTTGTTTATTAAATATTAAATGCATGAATGTTTGAACTCGCATATCTCCGTTATTGCAGTTGAAGGAAAGCAAAGATATTGGAAAATTGCATAATTCGTAATTCAAAAGGTCAATTGTTAAGTATCATAATTATGCAGTTAGTGCTGGTATTGCGGCATTAAGGTTAATGCTCAAGAAGAAAATCATCTCATAACCATGTCACTTTTGGGACTTTAAACGAAAAGCTTTTCCATCTACACAATATTCGCATTAGCGATCACATTACTGCAATGTTCGTCCTAAAAGGACGCTTTCGAAAACGCGTTCATAATGGACGAACTAGTTACTGTTGTGCAATACGACTAACGGGCGGTCTTTTGTGATACCGGGTTCACGGCAACCGGTTTGGGTTGATGTTGAGAGTGCTCTCTTACCTCTGACTGTCGAAATATAATCAGTATATTCCGTATATAGGAGTATTCGGTTAATAACAGGCACCTCGTGCGCGGCGCTGCCCGTGAGCATCTTGATATGTATTTTTTTAATTTATCGTCTTATTCCAGTTTATATGAAATCGTCTTATTTCAGTTTATATGAAAAATACTTTAGGGTAACACAGCAAAAAAGTATTATTTATTCTACTCGTATATTTGTAAAGTCCTGTTGAATTCGACTTAGTGCACACTCTTTTAGAAACGTTTGTTTATGTTTAGTGAATGTTTGGATTGACTGACTTGTAACATTATTAAATACCGTAATAGAGATCACTCAATATTTTACAACTTAACTATCACTAATTTTCAAGTAAATGGAGATGGCTTGCATTTATTTAATCACACTGTATTACTAGAACTTGCTAGTGTATTTAAATTTGAGTTCGACATATTATCCATTATCTGTATAGGGCACCTTCAGATTACCCAACTACTTCACTAAGCTATTCTGTTTATCTAAATTGTTCGAACAACTTTTCAGCTACCTAAAGACCTTACCGAATTTAATGTATTATTTAAATTGGTTCTAAACGTATTAATTATGTATATTATTATGATTGGTGGTTTAGGGATAAGAATAGAAATGTTTAGTAAATAATGTAATGAAATACATTAAGTTTTAGTACATTCCTATCTTCTTTTCTATCTCACTGATGGATATCCATTCACAAAGAAAATATCATTAGGATCATTTTCTACCACGATGGAAACGAAAACCATAAATGTAGCTTTCGTCACTATATTCTCCTTCGTTTGTGAGTGATTTTTTTAGGGATCCGTATCCAAAGGTTAAAAATGGGACCCTATTATTAAGTCTCCGCTGTCTGTCACCAGAATGTATCTCATGAATCGAGACAGCTAGACAGATAAATTTCCATAGATGATGTATTTCTGTTGCCGTTATTACAACAAATACTAGGAACAGAAGGGGGACTGCCCATACAACATACGTTATTGCCTTTTTTATAAATAATGGTACAGAACCCTTCGGCCGGTATTTTAAAATCACGCTTGGTTCTCAGAGATCCGAGCTTATATTCGCCTATTGACCCTATTAAATCATACCCGGACCTTTCGGTCTCAAGCCGAATTTCATTTGGCTATTCTCAGTTTAATACATTCTTGACTACTATTTCCATATATCTTGTCTCTAAGACATAACATGTTACTGTGTGAGGATGGTTACGTCACATATTTGAAAACGAGTAAGATACTGTGTTTATTTATGTAATAGCAGTTGTAAATGGGCATGCAATCCATTTGATGCTAAGTAGTCGATTCCGATAGATATCAGTAACCAGCGTCAACTGAACAGGACTTCTATATTAAGTCAATACTAAATGAGTTACACAGATGTGCTTAGGGGTGATAGCACCAAGGCCACTAATATGTATAAGATCCTTAAAATGTCTTATATGTAACGTTATATGTCCATCAAATTGTCATCAATATATTATTTTATGTTCGTTAATTATCGTAGTTATTTCTATGAAATACTCTCGTACGACATAGTGACTTTGTTTATTTTTGGTAAAGTACTCTATAATTACTTCGATAGTTGATCGGTTCAGAATCTGGAACCCAACGACAGGATGTTATTGTTGTTGTTGTTGTCTTGCTAATGACTACAGTAATTGCTATGATGTTTGGCTAGAACTTTAAATGAATGTCTCAACGTACTAGGTACGTAGCATTTAAGGTATTCAATTCAAAACAAAGTTATATTTACATTTGTGAAATACCGAGTAGTTTATTTATTCGCATTACAATATTTTTTATGCAAATATGTAGGATAAATTATTAATTAATACAATAGTTTTAATGTCATAGAATACAAAATTACCTATTGTATATATAATACAATAGGTACTGCTGAGCAGGGGTTTTAGATCTTACATATAATTAAGTTATAAGTAACTAACGTACCTACCTAGTCAAACAAGAATAATTTTGATAAAATTTTATTAATAAAATTTCTTTTTAAAATTTCTTTCATGTATAATCAATATAATCATACAAACAGTGTATAGTTTTTAACAACGCAAAGTTTTACAATGAATTACAATAGATTTGTATGTAGGTAGGTACTTGATTTCTATTAAATTGATTATTACTAGTAATTACATATACTCGTATATACCAAAATATATTGCACAGCTACTTATATGTAATTATAAATCAATCAATAAGTACTTATTCAACTGATCTTACACAACAATATCATAATTATCTTCTCATGTTAGTATGTTCTATTCTATTTAACAAGTGATGCATGCGAGTACGTAGTAAACACTTCATTTTTTTCGATACCATGTGAAGCACATATAGTAATTATGTAGGTGCTTAGTTATGTATCCCAATGATAAGGATCCAACACACCCTGTTAGACATGTAATTTATTCAGAATAAAATAGTGGACGGACTGGTCTAATTTTAGATCTCAATATTTTTAAGGCCGTCATTTTTGTAACAGAATTTGGGCGTTGTTTACACACAAATACTTTTGATGGTATTTAACAAAATCGTACACTTGACTATGTACGTAACGTGTTAAAAATCATTATTTCCTTTTTCGTACTATGTAGTAGTTATAATCTATATCTTTAAAAGTATAATAGTTCCACTGATAATTAAGTAAAGTGGCTTATAATAATGTTAGGGGCGAATATCCTATTTTTCCCTTATCATGCGAGCGAACATTAACAAGTTTTTGTTGTAGTCAATGTTATCTTCTACTTACTTAATATTATTAGTGTTCCCACGCGGCTATTGACACAATCTTTAGGTAAAAACGCTATCAAAATATTTAAAGACACCACCCTGTTTCTGCTGAGGGGAAGTATTTTGATTCAAATGAGCTCATGAGTTTGGAAAGTCATATGGAAAATTTTGATCTTGTGTTTAGTAGTTTAGATTTTTGTGCGACAAACAGCACGCTAAAACAGCGGCGGCCTTGTGAACTCTCATTGCAACATCATCGTTCGACACTGGCAGGCGTGAATGCGGTCGTTGACCTAACGTTAGGCCTTGCGGCTTTGTCACTTTCGTATAATTAGAATAGTATGGGCATTGGTACCTAGTAAATATTTTGGACGCTGGTTACGCAAGTCTTGGTCGGTCTCGGTGATGTAAATTATGCTAATGGTTCAGTTTTTGCGTCGTTACTAAACATAGAGTGAAATTCTTTTTTATATTAATTCTTACATACTGAATCTGTAAGTGAACACGATAGTGTGTAGAAGACTTGCATTTGATTTGATTATGTTATAAAACACTATACGAGTATTATATGTTGTTCAGGCGTTATGCGCGCCTCTTAGTTAAAAAAGGAGAAATGTCAATTGTCATTCGCTAACGTAGCGGTTATATTTTTTATTCATTTCGCCTTTCCGGTCGTCATCGACGACACATTGTAACTTTGTTTAAAAAGGAATTATAGTGGTTGTCCTAACTAATTGCCTTTTTTATTTGCCACCTTATGTAACTAAATACATATGTATATTTTAAATGTCTTATTTATAAAAAAGTGAAATTTATGTGAGCATGGTTTCCCTGTGTTGTAAATGTCTGAGAAATTCTGACTGGAAACTACTCAAGTTCTCTATATTCCATCATAAAAGAAAACTCACTTGTGATTTCACACAAAATGTTAATTTCACAGTTTCTTATCTTAATTTCAACTTTTTTCTCAAACTAATTAAAAATGTATAACACTCAAAAACAAATTTTATATCATAATACAGTACACTATTGGGTACGCTACATAAATTCTGTGTGGAGATGAATCTATTCCGTTGTGCGAAAGAGACACTAGGCAGACGAAGATTAAAACTCTGCCGTGTGGTAGCTCGGGGTAAGGCACGTTTACATCCAACCCCAATTTGAACCTGCTGTAGCAAATGAGCGGCTTTCAGAAGTAGGTCAAAACACGGAGGGCTGAAATTGGGACTCGCCCTCGGGTAGTAATCGGGCTAACCGTGCTTAGGGGTGACTTCGCTCACAGCGAAATAGAATATTGAATAATTAAGTGGCCCTACTGTCAATTGGAGTCTTATGTGTGTGTTTTGCGTTATTACGTTATAATATAGTAGTAACAAACGAGCATGTAGTCTATCTGATAATAAGTGACCACTGCCTTCTATGGATATCCGTAATCAACTCTACATAATATTAGTCTTACCAGAGGTTGGACACAGATGTGTTGCTACCCCTGAGAACTAAATTGGAACGCCTATGTATGTCGGTCTTACGATACTTAAGGCAACTGTTATTAGACAGAAATAGATGTGGCGCTGATTCCTAAGGGTCGAAGTACAAAGGTTTCTACTACCTTTAATGTATTTACCGAGAAATATTTGACGTCTGAAGTTTTCGCGTGTACCACTTGAAATGGTAAATATTGCTTTAAATAAATCGGTTAGCGTGTCTGCGGTCGAAGTCTCATTTATTCAAGTAGGTAATACCTAATCGATTCGATATGAAAATGAATTTTTCAGTTTGCCTTGTTGTATGTTGATATTGACACCAATAACCCGACGTGCCAACCGTAACTGCATCGGTGAATATTTACGAACGCACGTTACAGTTTTGTTGTGTTTGTATTGTTTCTGCTGATTTAATAGAATATCAACTCGGATATTTTTACATCACCATTCTTTGCAACAATGATTTTATCCCAATAAGATAGTAAATCGGTGTGGGTAATTTAAAAACATTAGAAAAGCGAAATATGTGGGAAATATTGATAAACAATTTTTCTGTATTGTAAGTGCCTGATAATGAGTCACTATAAAAACATTACCTTCCTTCTGACGCAGTCGGGTAAATATGGACATCTGTACGCATCTTAAAGTAGAATATTATATTTCAGTTCACGTAAGGTCTAACTTTGCTTTACCTCCGAAACTAAGCTGAAATACCTCATTTATGATTTACTAGCCGACCCAGCGAACTTCGTAAGGGCGGGCTAATCAATAAATATAGTATTAACAATAATTCTGTAAAATGTATCTTTCTTCTCTTATAACAATCTTTCAAGTCTAAAAAACGATACATTATTCTATCAGCTATATTAGCTATCAGTAATTTAGTTTTGCAATGTATTACCGTGAACTGAATCAGATGTCAAATTTAATTTTTGTTCGTTTTGTGTCCTTTACTTTTTCTATGTACAAAATGTCATTTCTTTTTAATTTATTTTTAAATTTAAAGATGATTTGACTATTATTCTGCTATGCCGGGCGGAGACAAACCCAACAAATAAAAATCACTAACATTGGGTTAGTTCTTGAGTTAGAAATATTGTGACTAGCATTGTTTTTCGAGCTTGTTTAATCAGTGTATTCCTTTAGGAATCATTTTGATTTAGCACACCTCCAAATACAGTAAAGTAAATATTTCTGTTGGGAGGGAGAAATATATTATAGGATAGGTGCCATTGGTGATACAAAATGCAAACCCAGAGTTCCTATTTGGATTTACATCCATATGACCCATAAAACATAGGATATTTGGCTATAACAGAATTCAATGCAATGCATTTTATGTTCAAAAAGTGGTGCAAAACGGTTTATGTTCAAGTTTCAAGGGAAGGAGTCAATTATGTATTCCAAGCGTTTTCATTCCGAGCGTCCCGCGCTGAATTATTCATTCTGCTGCGCGACTTGATGTAACACTTGTTTCAGATTTGCGTGGTGTTCCTCATAAATCAGTGATGATTTCACCTGTAATCACATCAGGCCTTCACGAGGATTTCATTACCATTTCACTTAAACAAAATGGACGACTGTTAAAGGGTCGGTCAACGTTCGAAAATTAAAGATAAAATTACAATTTATCATTATTTCCCGTTGTTATATGTAATACATAAATATGATAAAATAGTAAAATCTACGGGATTCATAGTCAAGAACAGAGAAATCTAGTCACTTATTTGTTAAGATGAAGATCTGTTGAGATTGTTGGCTCTACTGCATTATTTGTGCGGTAAGGCAAAGCAGATTCTATTTGACACATGAGGCATTCAATGTTATTATTAGTCGTATGTGATAATAATTCCAGTGTTGAAATTGATTTGGTCATAACTTTCTTGCATAGTAAATGCCTCTTTCATTATCATACTAGAATTTATTAGACACTGATCAATATCAAAAATCAATAAAAATTTGAATATAAATTGATCGACTTCTCCAATTTTCATTTTAACTGGATTCAAAAAAGTGATCGGACGACAGTTGTTAACAAAAAATCTTTAACGGGTCATAATATTAGCATACATTGACATGTGGTTAAAATATTAAAATGTATAATAATTAAAGTTGCATTATAATATATACCTAATAACATATACTTAAACGTAAACGTATGGGTTACATAAACTGACATTTAATAAATTATGCTACATTTTATAATTTATTTTATACTAGCTGAGCCCCGCGATTTTTCCCGCGTTTAAAAAATGTAACTTGACATAGTAAAGCGCGCGCGGTTTCTTAGTTTTTTTTTTTTATGCGGAACCCTAATTAAATTTTCTAAAATAAAAGTAGCCTAAGTTACGCCTTATGACGTCAGCTATCCAACAGTGAAAGTCCCGTCAAAATTGGTCAGTAGTTTCAGAGATTACCAGAGAGTATTATGAAAAGTAGGAGTACACCAATATTGTATAAAGTAACGTATCACTTTATGAGCAGATAATTGAATCTTGTTTATTAGTGAAAATATATAGAACACTGTTAATCATTACTTTTATGTGTTCTATATGTATACTACAACCTAACGAGAAAATACTATTGTGTAGTGGACGATAGACGATATACCTTTAAGTTCCACTAACACGATACAATCCATCTCGATAAGTCTTCCGTGAAACGATCGCCTTCTGACTCCTGACCTCATTGGAGACCCTAAGATAACATACCGAAGGCAGCCACTTACGCATTCATTGGAAGCTGGTTACAAACTTTCCTCAGTTTCTCTTTATGATGTTACGTTTAACATTAAGTTAATGAATCTGCTTGTATTTACATACTTTCTCTCTATAGTTGGTGATGACCTATTTTTTACATTTTATAATAGAAGTAACAATCTTAAACAATAAATTTTTAGATCAGATCACGAGTCTTTCATATAAAATAGTTTAATCGGATCATTAGACATACATAAAAAGCTGATTATAAAATTAATTTATTGAATACACGATAAAAACATGCGGTCAGAAATAGCTCGTATTCCTCTTGCTCCATTAGGTTATTAATTTGTAATTTATATTTTCCTTTATGGATATGGGCGTGTATTATAATTTTATTTATGGATCTTTTTTCGGCATTTCTCCATGTAAATGAAGTGTTCGGTAAAACCATGATAGGTTTAAGGCGTCCAAAAATAATTTTAGAATGAGTATACTATTTTAGATTTGCTTAAATGAAGTGAGCATGCTGTTATGCGATTCTATTTAAAATTTGTTTTCGTTGTGATATAATTTGTAGTAATGAATGCTTAGATGTTCTGCTATAACGTTATCTCTATTGATCTATAATAAGATAACAAAGTCAAGAACATGGTTTTTATCTATATTTTAGCAGTTGGATTTTTGCTGTAGTGAGTTGTACCTACTTTAATCACTGCAAATTTATTTTTGAGCTGAGATCTAAAATTAATTACAATAAATCGTTAAATAAAACTTTTTATAAATGATTATAAAATATATGTTTTAAATTATTGTACGCTAACATCGATTAAGATAGATGCTGCATCAAAATACGTAAAAGAACCTGTAATTTTCATCTAATTTATATGAATTTAATTACAACGAATTTTTACATACCTAATATGTTAATTGTTTTACTGCGGGGGAGATGTTAAATTCAATATCGGTTTGATTATAGCGTCGTAGGACCGTGATGTCATATTGCTTCCGATCTAGCTTGTCTCGGGATATACAAGAGATCCACTTGTGAACAGTGAAGAACACAAGCCTGTGTAACGGCTTGGTTAACTAGAATCTACTGAAACCTGTAGCATATACAAATCTAATAAAAGTATGTTTACGTGTTCAATGTTTGCGTTTAGTGAAGGCGTGGGACGTTCCATTAATCCTGATGCAAAACGTTTGTACGGCGTCAGCTGAATAGCACCCATTACAATTTATAATATCACCATTGCTCACTAAACTAGAATCCATGGCGTAGGCATTAAGGGAAATCATAATTATTAAGAGGCTAGTCGAAGGTTCAACGTTCTATGTCTATGTTTATCTTGAATTAGCTGCGCTCCACGGTTTCACCCGCGTATTAGTTACTACAAAGAAAACTTATTTATGTATTTATTTGGATAAGAATAAATATTATATTTATAAAAACAACTTCGCAAATAATGCATTATTTTGGAAGAAGTTTGGTTAGCATATAAAAAGGTACAGTGAGTTTACCTGAAAAGATAGACATATGCTGTCGCTGACTTTTTTTTAGTACTTTTAAAGGGGATCAATTCTGTCATACATAATTTTTACGATTACGCAGCGCATGCAGCGGAAGCTCTCATTAGAAAAAAAACCCCGATTTTGAAACATTATTCATTGGTGCTCCGCTCCTGCTGGTCTTAGCGTGATGATAT
>MOOZ01000102.1:0-12818 GCA_002930495.1 Cecropterus lyciades | reverse complement strand
AACACCGAAAGAATTTTTCAAATCGGACCAGTAGTTCCTGAGATTAGCGCGTTCAAACAAACAAACAAACTCTTCAGCTTTATAATATTAGTATAGATTTCGTTTGGAAGTTTTGTACTCTACTTGATAATTTTAATATCGTTTGTTAAGGTTTCCAAATCAAAGATTAATCATTACTATCGTAATCAATCCATTATTGTCTCGCTGGTGATGTATCATGAGAAAGGTTAAAGACTTACTATTTCTTAAAGTGATTACGCCGTATTCGATTACGCCATGTGGACGTTAGAAACACACAAGGGACCACCAAAAGACCTAAAGAAAATTATACGAAAGCTGAAGCGGTTTTACGCATCAATCTTATTTCTGCTTTGTTGGATGTGTCCTGTCTATAACAGCCCTTTTAAAAAAATGAGAGGTGACTGGAAAATAAATTTTAGCGGTAGAGAAAATAAGCTAGAGAGCCACTGTGTTAGGTTATAGCTGTCCTATATACTAATTGATACAGATCGTTAATAAAGATCTCAAAGGTTACCTTTGAGATCTTTATTAACAGAACTCTCATTCATGCACAAGAAACGTACATGTATGTTTTTTTGCAACGTTAAAGCTCATTATTTCTCATTATTATAGTTTTTAAATCATATTTATAAAGTTCAGTCCTTCCTACCGTGTACTTAGTAACTAAACAGTCCCTTACGCCCTTTGGGCGCGTGAATGTCATACGAATACATGAAGAGTAGAACGGAACCGGGCCGACCGACGCGCGCCGATCGTTGACCGCAAAGAATGCATCGCACGCGCATACCCGCTCAGCTGTTTCTGTCCATTTTGCCGTTCGGCCGATGCTCACTTACGGGATTCACGGGATATTAGGGGCTTCTCTGCAACCGAATGTGGCTGTCATTTGAACTTTAGAAAATGTTATACTATTATACAGTTGTGTAATGCGAATTGTTCTCACTTTATACTATACATTCACTCTATACTCCTATCATAAGATTTTGGTTTTCATGAGATACAAATTTTGTAAACTTTACTTATAAATTTTAGTATGTCTAACAAGAATACATCCTAACTAACAGGAATACAAAGTTACAACGAATCTTACAGGAATACAATGCATTCTATGCTGCTTTTATCACGTAATAGTCACATTGCCTTTGCATTCCATGTTTTCTATCCATTACACAGGATGTCGATGGCCCCAGATTTTCTATATGACCTCGATTTTCAATAGTGTGACAGTAAACTTCGATTATATTATTACGTGATTTCCATGTTTAGATATTTATAAGAATTATACCAAACCGACACTTATCTACGTAATTTCTTGTTTATTCATTACATGTTTATATTTTTAATATTGGCAAACGGACAAATGGATCAATAATAAAATTTATTTAACTAGACAGAAAAGATTTAAACCGTTATCTGATATTGTAAAAATTAAAAGGTGCAATTGTAGTTGCTTATAACTTTTATCTTATCTATAATTATTTTCATTGTCCACAAGTCTCTGAGATTGCTCATACTTTTGATAGTTTAGATAACATTTGTAATGTTGTTATTAGCATAAGGTAAGTACCTGCAGCAACCCATTTTTATATCTCTCTTATGTTTAACACGTCCAGCTCGGGGTGTACTACAAGTGAAGCACGATCAATTCGCTCTTTAGGCTTAGTGTGGTAGTACACAACACTTTTTATTTTCCTTATAAATCCATAACCCGTGAAGAGAAAATGCACAGTAAACGCTTCTGGCCTGAGTAATAGTCACATGCAAAGCATGTCTCAGGAGTGTGTATTATGTAAAATTCTTCATGATTCGACTCCTGATGCGGATCGCCACATCTACTTACATATTTCCTCCTAATAAAATCATGGTTAAGCGTTGATGTGCGCTGGTCTGACGGTAAGATAAAGACTTTCGGTTTTTGCACCTATAGTTGACCACGTTATCCATGTGAGAATATGTCCCACCGGATAGCATATATGCTCCTAGTTGTACCCAGTCTGAATGTGTTAATTATTAATTAAAATCAAGATTATGAAAAATCTTCCTCAATAATAATTTTTAAATATACACACTGTAGGTACTTAGATTAAACCGTTAAGGACTTCATTTGTGGAAATACCACCATGAAAAGTATTATGTACTTTCAAAAATGAAATGATATCTTATTTGTTTACATACGATTCGTATATTTGTATTCGTTGATCATTTAAATTTAAACCATATTTAACTCTGTGATATAAATAATGCATATTCGATGACCTATAGAATAAAAAACGGTTGCGTTTTTGTCCGCCATTATGAATTCCTGACATTTCAGCGTCTTTTGCATCGAACCGTGAAACAGTCCATATATTTTTTGCCGGAACCACTGATTCAGAGTGAACGAAACGATTATGTCAATCAGTGAGCCAGCGATAATCGGACTTAATAGAACGCAGTCTTCGCCTTGAGGCCGTTTATTTTTGTGGTTCCCTCTGAAAATGCTACTGTTATGACATTAAATATGATGGAACTAGGTTACATGATTAAATGTTCCATCCATTCTGTTCCCCAGTATTTATTTTATATTTCAGCGGTGAGATGAAAATGTCTGCGCATTTTCAGGTAGCGTATCCCCCTCGCCCTCCTTTGTCCCGAAGGATTGAGGCCCTTATCGTGGCCGGGGCGCTTTATGAGCTACAACAGAAACAGGGCGCTTATAAATGGAATCCAGCTTTACTACAGACCTCCGTCGATGTCTCTTGAAAAAGTTGGATCGAGAGTTTACGTTACATAGGATAATTAAAACATGTCTGAATTGCAAAGTGGAAGTCGTAATTAAGGTGTAAAGCTTGTAGTTAATATGATCAAATATGTCCCTTTTAGATATCTTTC
This sequence comes from Cecropterus lyciades, assembly GCA_002930495.1. Lineage (NCBI taxonomy): Eukaryota > Metazoa > Arthropoda > Insecta > Lepidoptera > Hesperiidae > Cecropterus > Cecropterus lyciades. Next base: position 9,926 of record MOOZ01000102.1, on the reverse strand, counting down.
AATATCATAGGACCTATTGAGTATTATAATTAATTGTTTTTTTTTCTTTTCATAGCACAACATGGCTAACAATTTTAATTAGGTACTGATTTGATTATAGATATATAAATTTGGTAGTCAGAGTTTGAACAAAGCTGGCAAGGACAATGTTTTATTTAATTTTATTCCCTGAGGATACAATTATTTATACCTCTACGCAGAATAAATAAAATGATAAATAATGTTAATATTAAAGTTATTGTGTAAAATAACATTTACGAACTTCCTCTTATAGCCGTGGTCCTTAACCCCTAGTTCCTATACTTAGGGCAAGGTGGCATATGACCACGGGTATCCTTTGAAGACTAAATGTTTTTTTCTTGTTTCATACTCTTAGAGCGCTTCAGACTTTCATACTCTTTACGTAGTCAGTAGCGCTTACGTTGTACATAAAATATGTTTTCTTTTTTCATGAAAATAACAAGATAATTTCAGAAAAGTATTACTATATAATTTATTTATTTTTTATATACTAAAATGAGATAATAGTGTTAATAGTTATCCAAAAAGTCGTGACGTAACGTTTACGGCGACAGTTTGACGGAAAGTGTTAGAAAAGTTTAGAGTTTAGACTTATGGCGAATGGGGATTGAAATTAAATCACAATATTATTTATATATTTCTGGAAAAAGCGGCTATTAGTTATAGCGATAAGGCTGCTCACAGTTATGTAACAACTTGCGTGATACTAACAAAGAACATTAGTTATTATCGCATCGTTAAAGTTATAGTAAAGAGATTGAACATGAAAAATGTTTCATTTTCAAATTAAAGAAATGTGAATGGATAGCATGAACTATATCTCTAACCTTTTATTTTTTGGTTACTTAATTTTAATTTGATTTCGAATAACTTCACATTCAAATCATTCACGTTTTCTATTAATCTTAACGGTATCCTGGTATCATAGAAAGTTAAATATTTATTTAGTTATGGAGTTTACTCCTTAACAATCGATTTTCATATAAGGCGCCCGGTGTGAGAAAAATATGAGGAGTAATCTAGTGACCGAATGACCTCGTTACGTTTTTGGTGCGCAACCTATTATACGCACCTTTCCCTTTTCATGTCGCATAGATGGCGCTATTTACAATTGAAACTTACTTCAAGTTTTTTCATCCGTTGCATAGATGGCGCTTTTTACAAAAATTAAAACTTATTTGAATTTAATTTTAGTGCGCCTGTTTAGACAATCGTACTTAAGAAGTAAACTCGAGTCTTTTACTTCGAGCGGTGATGATATAATTAATGATAGTTGGTCATCTGATTATAGGTTGTACGATCTTTTTGTACTCTTCCTAAATTTCTTTTCAACTATTTAATTTTTGAATCAATAAAACATAACATTCGCGACACCCGACAATACAAATATTTAAATGATGGTTAAAATTTAGTTCTACATATGCGTGTTTGTTTATTGTATTTTGATTGTCTATGTCTTGTGGGATTAGGAGTTTAACCAAGCGCCAGTATTTGAAAAAGAGTTACGAACACTGGCATTTGTTGGTTCGAAGATAAAATTAATAGATATTGCTCTGAGGATTTATAATATGGTTCGTTTGGTAATCGTTTTTGCAGTAGTGCGATAAAATTTCAAGGCGACCTAAGTATTATGGCCAAGGCCACTACATTGATGCTATATAAAACGAATGAACTGTCGTAACGGGATATTTGTACTTGACTGTAAAATATTTAGGGACACATTAATTAACTGTTACGCATGTTTAAAAAAATCTGTAACATACAGGGGCAAGCCTCGATGCCAAATTGACTATTATTATTGTTTATTTGATTTCAAATCAGTGTTTATAATTTTTATGGCGCATTTTTTTTTGTTTATTCGTAATTAAATCTATATAGAAAGTATCTTACCTAATGTGATGTAATAGAAAGTAGCCAACTTCGCCTATGAATATTTGCAATATCAGAGGATTCGTCAATACATTCTCTTTTTAAGGAGATGTTTTTTTATACGTTTTACACGTTTTTAGAGTACCGTGTACAATGAGACGACTATAAAACTTTTAACTATATTATTGATCATAATGAAACTATTTTTTTTTAGCTGTTTGTTTTGTGAACTTGAAATATGTTCCATCCCCATCGGATGGAACCTCTAAAATTTACCAAATATTTTAGTAGTTAGTTACTAAGACAATATATTATAGCCATCGTAATATATATATAGATTACGTGTCACGTTGTTTGTCCGGGGTAAACTCTTGAACTACTGAACCGATTTCAATCAAATTTGCACACAGTGTGTAGGTTGATCCAACTTGAAAGATAGGATAGCTTATATCTATACGAATTACGCGTCAAGTTATTTGTCCGCTATGGACTCCTTAACTATTGCACCGATTTCGATTAAATTTGCACAACGTGTGCAGTTTAACCCAACTTGAAAGATAGAGTAGCTTATCTTAATATATATCAATTACGTGTCACGTTGTTTGTCCGCTATGGACTCCCAAACTAATAGGTATAAAAGTAGGTATTTATTATAAGAATGTAACGGTGACTATGTCGTAATCTGTTGAGTGGTATTTCTGTTGGATGCTTTTAGGGTTAAACGGGACCCTATTACTGAGACTCCGTTGTCCGTCTGTTCGTCTGCCTGTCACCAAGCTGTATCTCATGAACCGTGATAGGCGGACAGTATAGTTTTTTGATGATGTATATTCAGTTGTTGCTATAACAACAAATGTATACTAAAGGCAGAATAAAATAAATATTTAAGCGGGCTACCATACAACAAACGTGATTTTTTGCTTGATATTAATAACAGCAAGAGATAGACCCTTGAAATATTCGTAGAATATAGTTATATATTCATTTTAAAAATAAATATTGAAATCAAAATAAAATAAATATTTAAGGGGGGCTCCCATATAACAGACGTGATCTGTTTTGCCGTTTGCCGAACAAGTGGAGACATTGGTTTGAAAAAGAGTGTTTTACCCAACAACAAAACATTCTGCCAGATAATAACACTACATCAAATATTGAATCCAAAGAACTATTGAACAGTGAAAATAATCATATTAATTATTATTAATAAACCAAGATTTTACCTAATAGGCCATATGTGTTTCGACAAATGCAAATTGATACATATGTACATGTGCGGTGAACAAATAATCCTCCTTTTAGCAATTGGGTAATAAACTCTAAAATTTAATACTAAGAACCACAGCAAATTTTTTAATCCTCAACGAAGTGGGCACGGGTCTGCTAGTTACATTATAAAATATATCCTGATATAAAGAGGTACACAAAAATATTTGTTTGTTTTGATAAAGAAGCGGTTAGTTTTGGGAGCTCATTGAATATGGATAGCCTGTAGGTCGAATCGTCTTAAGGTCTAAGCAAGGTCAGTAGGATACTTCGGTTCAATGTTTCCTTGTTTATTGAGTTATAAGGACAGATAAATGTATCATTTCGTGGGTCTTAATGTCTATTTTCAGTTACTTTACCGATATCTCTTCCAGCGTAATTATTCGTCGCGAAAAATTTTGCGACAAATTATGAATTTATGAATCATATATTTTTATGGTGTTTTTTGTTAGATGGATGGCGTAGGATTTAGGGTACGTAACCTTAAATCGTATGTAATGATGGAGTTGGATACTACATAATAGTAAAATAGGATCTACTTCTATTACACTATTAGTATCGTATGTTAACTTGCATTTAAATTAATAATTGCAAAAAAGTTATGATACCAATATTAGCTAATATGTAAATGGCATTGTAGAACATTTATCTAACATTTTAATAGCTTCGCAGCTGAAGTTTTATAATACATAACGGTATTTCAATGCATTTATGAAAGTAATTAAATTAGCATATATATTACCATTATGACAGGTACTTATAAAATTACACGTATACATAAATATAGACATTCCGTCGGTAGCAGGTTTTTACTTAAAATGTGGTTTTACCAGGCCTCAGGGTCGAAATAAATTGAGCGCTGTCCACTCGATGAATTGCTGTAATTTTTCATACGAAACATCCATTCTTAACTAGATGCGTGTAGATCAGGAGAGTTCGACCGGTCTTTGCAATTCTAATTAACAATATTGTTTATAGGCACGGCCTGGCGTAATACTGACCGGTTAACGATTGACAATAAGTCATCCTTGTTGCTTACATGTGCGTGATGAAACTTAAACTATGTGAAAGGTTAAATTACACTATTTGTGTTAATGTGTTTAATGTAGAAAACGATTACGAAGTCTACTGTTACAGTTGTACATGGTCATTTGAATATGATTTGCCCTATTTGAATTGAATCAGAAATACTTTGCTATCGCCGAGGTTAATGTGCGACCTAAGAAAGGTACGTCTAGTTTTGTTTTTAGTAATAGTTTTAAAAGGACGACAAACCCTATTGTATAGTGTTTGTTCTTCACCAACTTGAATTAGGTCATCACATGATAAAAATATGCTCCAGGTTCAATTAGATTTTAGGACGAGACTCGTATGTATTAATAGACAAAAAGGGGTATCGTTTATTAATTAATTTATTAAGTTGAAGTAATGTCAGTATATACTTACTCTTTTAAAATGGAGCCAATATTATTTGTCAGTTTCAATATTTCAAACACCTTAAATAATGTATTGACATGAAATCTATCAAACAAGCCAGACGTATTAAAATGAATACAATGATACGTAAATAATCAAAGTTTTGATTAAAACGACGACGGGTCGTGAATAGCAGAATGACTTGCTGATATAAGGTACTGGTCTACCTTTTAAAGTTTGCGAACAAAACAAGTAATAACTTGAGACAGTTTTGAAGTCCTCTATCGCGTTTCTAGTTTATTCACGAGCGAGGGTGTGGATGACGGTCGTCTACCTCCGTCTATTACGTCTACACTCACATACGCGTTTCGCACACACTTGCTAGTTTTTTTTAAACGGCCTATCCACTGTCCTGCAGAACTAGAATGCATTCAAGATTTTTCTTTCGTAAATTGACTGATCTCGGAGTTGAATCGATTATTGATATTTTTAATATGAATATGTCACAGCGTATGATAAATTTCTCTACCCGACAATTTGCAATAGCAAGGGAAAACTTTAGTCTCGGGATGAAAGCGTATAACCGCAATAAGAACAAAAACTTTTTACCTGAATAATTCAGTTTGATTCTGTATGATAAGGTGAGATTAATATGACAACGATTAATTACATGAGATATTTAGGGGGATGGGAGGCCTAGGCAAATCTCATAAGGCTTAATATCACGTACTTTTCTTTGCAAGGGACCATGTAAAATTTACGAGGAATGTGATTTCAATTAAGTACCTAAAACATGTTTTTCTCTTGATTTTAAACAATACTTCGTGAAATTACGGTCGAGGTAAATCTCACTACATCTAACCATGAAGAAGTAAAGTCGAAAAATCTCCAAAATGACCTCACGTAATTAATGGACGCTTAACAACTTTCAAATCTAACTTCTTTAGACGTCGCGCATTCTATTGTATTGTTTGGTGGATTGCAAAAAGATCTGCTTTGCAGAATAGTGAACTGACCGCTTGGATGAATACACAATCGCCGTTCTTAGCTTACAGGGAGTATTAGCTTCATAGAAGGAAACGAAGCCTAAAGTTGACTCCCATCCATTATTTATTACCAATAATCCCAGTCACGTGCAAATCCTTAGAAGAGATTTCGTTGTGTGCATTTATTTAGTATGCAGGCTAAGTTTCGTATCAGGCGGTCTTCGCTTGAGATTCGATTTTGAAGGAATAAAGTTGAATTGTTATTGATATTTTAGATACAATCATTTTATACAAATAGTTAAAACGTATTTATTTAAAAATATTGAGAATATTGAAAAATGTATTTTCACACGAATTAAATAAAAGAGAACACAGATTTATGTAGGAGTGAAAGTTCAGACATTTTTAAGATTAGCCGGTACACAGAATAGACAGACAATTTTAATGAACCCGATAGCATGATGAAAAACTAGACGGAATTCTATTAGTTAGTTATTACTACGAGTTTATTACGTTTCCTAAAAACAATCATTGCTTACGCATTCCTATATATTGAAATATACCTATATGCACGTTAACTTTCTTTATTCTTTCCTTTTCGGCCGTTTTTTCGGAAGTATAAAGAAATGGCCGAAAAAGAAAGAACGCAATGACGGAGGAAAACGTAAGACGTGATCGTTTTAAGGAAACATTTGAACACAAAGGTTACAACAGTGCCCTTAGAACGAGTTTATTACGTTTCCTAAAAACAATCATTATTAACACTTTCGTCCCTAGTTGCCGTATACATTGTTCGTTTACTTGTCTTTTTCGGCCATCGGCATATATTAAAACGTAAACAAAGATATTCTTGGGGAAACGTTTTAAACTCGTACTAGGGGTACACGTAAGCGTGGCAGTTGAAGGTGGTAGAACTCGTGGTTCGACTCCGGAAGCACCACCGCCACACCTATTTCTGCCTAATAACAGCAGTGTTATGCAATGCTAAGTTCTGGTCTGAAGGGTGTGGTAAAGGAGACATACTTTTCCGAGGCATTCCATCTTAGTCCTCAGGGGTAGCAACGCATCTGTGACTAACCTTAGGTGAGACTTTAATCTTATCTAGGGTTGATTACAGATGTCCATGGGCGGCAGTAGCCACTTACCATCAGGTGGGCTGTATGCTCGTTTGCTACTTCCATACTATAAAAAAAAAAGTTATGTCGCGAGGTTTATTTTTGTTTACTCGAGCCGTAAGGTTGCTCTGCGAGTGCGACAGGCAACAATGTTTTGCAACGGATCGCACGACAGGTCCGCGCTGTCTCCGCGTTCGTTGACCCACTGAACCCGACGGGGAACGCTCGGTGCATGCTTCTATCGACGCCATTCGAAAACATATGTCATCGGGTTTTGGCGGGAAATGTTTTTAACGCAATAACGTTAATTAGTTAGACTCAGGTTTGTTTGTATCGCAGAATTTATCTCGAATAGTACTTGAATGGATCCAATTATAATTCTCTCGGCGTATTTTTACGCTATTGTATTTAAAATATTACGTTCCATAAAGAAGAATAAACGAAAAATCTAAAAAAAAACGTGTGGAGTGTTTAATAATAAAGTTTCACACATCGAATCATTGTTAACATTTATATTAAAATCTTATCATAAATATAATAAAGGTAAACATGGTTAAATAAAGAGTATATTATAAGTTTTAACTTGTGGATTCATTTAATTGTATTAAAACTTGTAACATACACTGTAAAACTAAATAAGGAGATTTAAGTTTCAACCATTTATTTATAAAATGTAATTTTAAAGTGCAATAAAATAATACTCATTACAAGGCTCAGCATATAATAATAAAATATTTATATTAAATTATCTTTGGTTTATCACAATTACTTTTTACCCGCGATCTGTGCCCCGCGGTTTCACCCGCGTTATAATATAGATGATAACTTTAAATTGGCATGACATTAATTAAAATAGATGGATTTTAATAAAAAACATACGAAATGTTACGACCTGAAGAAACGAACTTTAAATATATGCTTAATCCATTATATTCATGTGTGTAGTTTTAATTACATGCGATTTCAAACACACAGATAAAAAAAAAAAAACTTTATAATTGTCTAATTCTTCTATTACTCATTCTCAGTCCTCGATACTTTCTAATAATAATTTTAAATTTGATTTGTACATAATATATAGTTCAGTTCAAATAAAATTATTTTAAGATATATTTATTAAGATTTGTTAAAAAGTGTATTTTATGTGTAGTGTTGTAGTATATTCAAATAAACTGTGAACTTTGTGTGCCCACTTGTGGCGGGATAATTGAGAAACTTTTGTATTTACTTAAGAACTGTTACCTATTATCCACAATAAAATGAATTTGAATTTGAAATTATTTTTTGCAAATATGTGCGACGAACAGATCGATAACCAACTCCATGTAGAACTGAAATGCTACCTGAAATGACTTGTGTAGTATTTAAACAAAAAGAGGCTATTTTGCTAACTTCATAGTCAAAGTTTTTCAAATAGTAGCTGACTTGCTTAGGATCTCATTAAAAATGTCAAATTGTTAGGTCTGCTAGAAGTCTAACTAGATAGATAGCTACGTGAAAGTTTAAAAATACCTCCAGTGGCTTCCAGAAGAAGTTCTCGTTTTCGGTAACTTGTTTAATTTTGCCAGTGCCTCTACCGTGACCCGTGATACGCTTCCATCAGACATTTTGAACCGGCTTGACGAGAAATACGTACCTACATGGATTCAGTACCTACCTCAAACAAAAAACTTTATGTACTCATATATAAAAATAAAGTGTCTGTCATTTTCAAATGTAGTTTTTGCACATTACTTAATCGAAACTCGCATTTGTGACATATTGATTTGACTCTTTGCTTCTCTAAGGTATTGGCAAATATTATACTCGTAGAGTATCATTTAGAATTATTTTATCCAAAACCTTATGTCAATGCCGTCGAAATTGCGGGAGAAAGATACTATATAACACAAGTACTTCTTAAACAAGATGTTAGGTAACATTTCACTGGTCCAAATAGTTGATTATGTGTCAGCTGCTGCGATCCCCAGAGATTTACTTTCCACTTTCTCTATTTAATTGTGATCGATTCAGTGCCTAAATATGTACTTCGCAGTATTAATACAATGGAGCTTAATGTAGATAAAGGCGAATAAAAAAGGAAAACAAATTACAATCACTCTTACAAAACTTGTTTTGTCGCTTGATTCGTTTCTTTGTTATTTTTTTACGATATTACAACGCTACGATCGGTTTTAAGGTTTATAAATATGGAGTTCCTTCGACAAGTCTATGATTATGTTAAGAACACCAAACCTTTCGAATTGAAGATCTGTGTATGTTATCTTATTTAGTTTTTTTTTTGGTAATTACTAACGTCGGTCCGATATGCAAGTATGAAAAATATTTTCATTGACATCTCTGTATTCAGTAAATAAGCTAAAAAGACGAATCTCGCAATTTTGATGAAATGTAGGTTTCAGAATCTTGAGGCTCTAAGCGACGCGAAATTAAACGTTTTTACTGAATTATATTGTACATGCTTGTATTTTATTTCCATGTAGAGCTTTATTGATAGTAGCAAAGTCTGTGAATGTGCTAATTATAAAAATTACATAGCACTCATGCTAAAAATATTTTTATATTTTTAAAATCTTCTTGTTTATTCGAAATATTCTACAGCTCCTATGTAATCAAGTATAAAATAATAATTTACTTGAATCTATTAAATATATTCTTTTTAATTTTAACTATGGAATCCATTTATTTACGCCAGTAATTATGTACGAGTAAATATAATATGACATTTACTGCGGTTAAAATATATAGATAACACACGACAAGTCGCATGATCGTTTTGTATCTTACCTTGTGGGTTAATTGTGTCACGTACTTGTGTATTACACCCACACGTACTGACTACTGTATGTTTACATAAAAACGTATAAGAAAAACAGAGTAAAGGAAATAAAACGATGTGATTTTGTGTTTGTTGTCTGTTTTATGTTTGTGTTTTTACAATAAAACATAGATTAATGTTGTGATTTGAGAGAACTTCGTTTTTTACTTCACGCTATGTAGAAAGTGCTATAGGTAATGAAGTTATCATACAAACAGAGTTTACCTACATTCCTTACAAAGTCTGGCTGGTTAAAGGGACTAGACATAGTTTTGACGAATTTCGGATCGGTGATCAAGTAACATCAGCTCGAAAATTAAAATGGACGCCAAATAGAATCAAGTCGGACAATTTGAAGACTGAAATTCTTAAGGTTTACTTCGTACATCTATACATATAAATAAAATTGAAGTGTCTGTTTGTAATATCAAAATA